>CM071922.1:31690140-31948942 GCA_036785865.1 Coffea canephora
ATAATGTTCTCTTGTTCAACCTTAGGTTTTCTTGGTGATTAAGGGTAATATCCGGGGGATATTTTGCACATATTTTGCATTTCTTGGTGAGTGTTCTTGTTTGTTATTTTCCTTGACTTATTGGCATTGTTATTATTGATTGATAATGTGTTAAGTGCTATTCAATGATTGTTAAACGAGTTTTCTAGGCGAGTGTGTACTTTATCGCATTCGACCAAATAAATGTGAAATTTTCAATGATTAAATGATAAATGTAGTTGCGCATGATGTAAGCTTTTGGGCTGAACTGGCCATTGCCTTGTTACCGGTGTCTCGAGCAGAACGGACTCGTCGGCGATTAGGGACTTGGTGAACGTTTGGTATACTCGAGTATTCCTTGTAGGGTTGGTGGAGACTGGCAACGGCCAGGACGGGGGTGAATGAATGAATGAACGAACGAACGAACGAACGAGGGTTTATTGATAAAGAGAAATGCATTTTCAAATGATGGAGGAATAAGGGGAAATGTCAGGAGAAGATGAACGAATGAACGAATTGCTCCTTGTGAGCCGTATCCTTTAATGAATGTTACTATTGCTTTCCATTGTAAATGTTCCTTGAATTATTGATACTCCATGTTTAATGTATTGAATTGATTGTTTGATTGTTTGATTATCTGTCTGGAACCTCACTGGGCTTTTTTAGCTCATACCACGTTAATTGTTTTCCTTAGCAGGGGAAGGCGAGCAAGGACGGGAACTCGGGTTAGACTAGCCTACTAGTTTTTTTTTTATTTTGTAATGGTTCTCGCCCTAAGTGCTTGGCACGGGCTGGTTGTAAGAGGATTGAGACCCTTGTATTTTCGATGTTTGTACTTGAATGGTATAAACTTTGAAGACTTCTGGTGTGTAGAAATTTCTTTCTTTTTCTTGAGCATCATTTGTCTATGGATGTATACATGATAGATGAGTGAGTCCTGGCGTGAGCTGGGCAGGCGGCCCGCCGAACCCTTTGGTACGCCTTAGGGGGAGGTGGGGTCGTCACAAGTGTATCAGAGCTTAGGCTTCAGATCTCTGTAGTGTGTCTAGATTAAAGATTAGGATACGGACTGTGGGATTTGATTGGACTTGAAAGTTAAGCGATTGAGGGATAAAATTTATAGTTGCTTGCGTGGTTTCTAACGTGGAGTGACCCTGGACTAAGTGGTGAATAAGTATGAGGGACAAGTGAAGCTATGAATTGCGAATGTTAAGGCCTTAAATCTTCTAATGGTATCTGAGGACCATAGATAGGTATGTCAGGTAGGAATTCCGATTGTAGATAGTTTACTCTTGGGACTGCAGCTCGAGATGTGAATTCTTATTTGGATTCTCGTGCCGAGTACTCTAGAGATTGCGGTGCTGCTAAGTACTTGAGACTTGCATTTTGGGAACATGAACAGGCTTTGTCTGACTAGAATGAGCACAAGAGTCACCTTTTCCTTTTGATTTACCTGAATATTGTCACTACATGTCGTCAGTTGTGTGATTGCGTATTGAATACCGCTTGACTTGAGTACGTATTTGTGTATTTGATTATTTGTTTCCTTGATATGTTATGTGGTGTGTTATGTGGGTATGTGTTTATTTGAATATTTGGTGCCCTCATAGTTACTTTAGTAACCTTATGCGTGTTTTATTTACTAAATTACCTCTTGGGGGGAAAAAAAAGAGAGGAAAACATATATATGGACGGGAGACGTAGCCGTGGACGTGGACGTGGCCGTGGGAATGAACGAGCTCAAGAGCCAAGAGAGGAAAGAGAAACAACATCTGCACAAGAGCAAGGAACGAGGGTTGAAGCCGAAGACCAAATGGCAACGGTAATGCAACAAATGACAGATATCTTGGCAAGACTGGTGGATCAACAAGGCCAAATGGCGTGAATCAACCCCGGAACCCTGAAATTGGAGAAGATAAGGCTCTAGAGAGGTTTCAGAAGTTTACTCCTCCGAAATTTCTTGGAGGATCTGATCCGGATATAGCCGAACAATGGTTAGAGGCCATGATTAATATTTTCACCGTCTTGAACTACACCGAGCAAAGACAAGTAAACTTTGCGGTGTTCCAATTTGAAGGATCGGCCCGAGCATGGTGGAACGTTATTAAAGCAAAATGGGAAAGAGAACAGACTGTATGGACATGGACGAATTTCATAAGGGAATTTAACGAGAAATACCTCCCTCCTTTAGTTCAAGAGAGGAGAGAGGAAGAGTTTATTGGACTACGCCAGGGAACGCTAAGTGTGGCCGAATATGAAACAAAATTTACGAAATTATCCAAGTTTGCTTCTGAATTGGTGGCCACAGAACGGCGAAGAGTAAGACGGTTTATACAGGGATTAAATTTGGAACTCCAAGAAGCATTAGCGGCAGTACAAGTGAATACGTTTACGGAGGCCCTTGAGAAAGCTCAAAGAATCGAGACTGCAAAGGCACAGATAAAAGCTTCCCAGACCCAGAAAAGGAGTGCATCGAGTCGTGTAACGGAGGAATTAAGTGAAGCGAGAGTCCCTTCCAAAGTGCAAAAAGTGAACTTTTTGTCCCACCCACCATGGACATTAGGGGCGATAGGTGAAGGATCTACAAAAGAAAGCCAAATCGGATTTGGGAAAAGTTTTCAAGAAAGCCAAAAGATGGCTTCTCACGTGGTCTGTGGGTACTGTGGAAAGGCAAATCATGTCGAAAGCGATTGTTGGAGAAAGGGGCGGAAATGTTTAATCTGCGGAAGTGGCGATCATCAAGTTAGCAACTGTCCGAGGAAACAGTCACGTGAAAGCAATACTCTGCAACTGGATGGAGCTAAATCACAAGTGAATGAAGGAGGGAAATGAACTAGCGGACCAGCAAAGGTTTATGCTTTAGACAACCGACAAGTTCCAGACTCGTCTGAGGCAACTGAAGGTAAAATTTCGAGGACGAAATTTTTTTAAGGGGGAGAGAATGTGAGGACTCGCAAATTCCTTGTATTTTTCCTCAAAAATACCCTTTTATTTGAAAATTAGTATTTATCAAAGGCCACTACCCAAATGTTACACATTAAGAGTAGATAAACCTAGAAAATAGGGTTTCATACTTCGGTTTCAAGGTTTGAGCAAAATTAGGGTTTTTCGATTTTTCCGCCGGATGAATTTTTCGGTACTGGCCAAGGATCAATTTGATGATTATAAGTGACTTTTAAGTGAGAAATAATATGTGAGTAGTAGCCATGAGATAAGGTTAGTGAATGGGAAGTGAAAACCTAGTACGTGAGTTTTAAGAAAAACGGCGCGAACCGGCGGGTCCCGCGCACTACCGATTGAACGCACCACTTGACCATCATTTTTCTTACCAAAACAAGTTTATTGACTTTTGCACAAAATATCTTCTTAAATTGCAGCAGCTTTGACCGAAATTTTGTGGCTCATAAGGAAGGGAAGAAAGAGAAAATCTTGTGGACAAAATTAGCCCAAGTGTTGAAAAATTGTGTGGACACAATTAAGCCTTAATCATCTTACCTTCCTATAAGACAACTTGAGCCTTTTCTCCCTCATTCTTTCTTGCTAAGAGCCGAGCTCAAGGGGAGAGAAAAGAAGAGCAAGAACAACAAATTTTCCTTCTTGATTTGCTTCAATCAAAGTTAGAAATCCAAAACTAAACCGATTAATCTTGTTCTTGAGTAGTTAGTTAGTGTTTGGTGGTGAAAGTTTGGAAAGGGAAAAGCTTGGGGCTGCCCTTAGTGATCTCTAACCAAGGTAAGAGAGCTTATCTCTCCAAGTTTTAGTTCAATCTTGTTCAATTAAGCTTGGTAACTTGATTTTACGGTAGAATCATGGATGCTAGCATGTTTGGAAGTTTTTCCCCAATTTATTTGATGAACTAGGGTTCTGATTTTTCTGCCTAATTTGATGTATGATGTGTAAATGTTGCAATTAAGGTTATATAAGGTTGTTTAGTGGTGATTAGAACCAGAAATTTGAGGAAATTACACTTGGAGTTAAAAATTCCAGATTTCTGGAAAATTTCCCAAACATTCTGTCCGGTTTTGTTGCTATATGTTAGAGGCCGAATTGGCCTTGGGTCAAAGAAGGAAAGTTGTAGAGAATGGTATTTTGTAGGTGCCTGTAAAATTTCAGCTCAATCGGAGTAACGTAGGACGTGAAAAGTCCAAAATACCCTCACTGTTCTAAGTATTTTCCAGCAGTCCGTTTCAGCAGTTGAGTCCAGTTTATCACGATTTTTGACCAGGATCTATTCTGATTTAGCTCTGGACCAAAACATGAAAGTTGTAGTGCTCTGAAGTAGCTTTAAAATTCCTCTAAGAACACCTGATTCGGACTTGTGTACTCTGAGATATGTCCATTACAGTGTTATGCGCTTAAACAGCCGACGAATTGGTTTTTGGTTTAGTAATTTGAGAATTTGACCAAGTTACATTAGAAACTGGACGAAGTAACCTTCATGAACATTGTATCCCTGAGTCTTAGCTTCGAAACGGCATAGGTTGCGTCTTAATCCAATAAGCGTAGCCTCGGATAAGTTATTTCCGCTTTCATACGTCAAATCTGTCTTTTGCTAAATTGAATTTCTGCACTTGTTATGACTGTATTTCTTATTCTTCTGATATTGTGAGCCTATGGAACGGCTCTTGACTTGAATTGCTTATGTGTGATGTTGGGTTGTGATTGAGGAAAAATAATGAAGCCAAAATGGCTGGAAAATTAGGTAAACACAAAGGGCGTGCTGCCCAAATTTTCGCTCGAGGGCTAGGTTTCTATTTGAACTTGTATACTTTTGTTTGGCCAATAGCATGACCGGTTTTCCATTTTAAAACATGATTTTTCATCCTGGGGATCAAACAACCCTCTTCTTACTTAAAAGTCATCTTTACACGTTTTACTCTTAATTAGTCGGGTTTCTTTGTTTCCCTTAAATGTTTTGCTCGATAAACTATAATAATGTTCTCTTGTTCAACCTTAGGTTTCATTGGTGATTAAGGGTAATATCCGGGAGGATATTTTGCACGATATTTTGCATTTCTTGGTGAGTGTTCCTTGTTTGTTATATTTCCTTGACTTATTGGCTTGTTATTATTGATTGATAATGTGTTAAGTGCTTTCAATGATTGTTAAAACGAGTTTTCTAGGCGAGTGTGTACTTTATCGCATTCGACCTAAATAAATGTGAAATTTTCAATGATTAAATGATTAAATGCTAGTTGCGCATGAATGTAAGCCTTTTGGGCTGAACTGGCCATTGCCCCTTGTTACCGGTCGTCTCGAGCCAGAAGCGGACTCGGTCGGGCGATTAGGGACTTGGGTGAACGTTTGGTATACTCGAGTATTACCTTGTAGGTTGGTGGAGACTGGCCAACGGCCAGGACGGGGGTGAATGAATGAATGAACGAACGAACGAACGAACGAGGGTTTATTGATAAACGAGAAATGCATTTTCAAATGACTGGAGGAATAAGGGGAAATGTCAGGAGAACGAATGAACGAATGAACGAATTGCTCCTTGTGAGCCGTATCCTTTCAATGAATGTTACTATTGCTTTCCATTGTAAATGTTCCTTGAATTATTGATACTCCATGTTTAATGTATTGAATTGATTGTTTGATTGTTTGATTATCTGTCTGGAACCTCACTGGGCTTTTTAGCTCATACCACGTTAATTGTTTTCCTTAGCAGGGGAAGGCGAGCAAGGACGGGAACTCGGGTTAGACTAGCCTAGACTAGTTTTTTTTTTATTTTGTAATGGTTCTCGCCCTAGTGCTTGGCACGGGCTGGTTGTAAGAGGATTGAGAACCCTTGTATTTTCGATGTTTGTACTTGAATGGTATAAACTTTGAAGACTTCTGGTGTGTAGAAATTTCTTATCTTTTTCTTGAGCATCATTTGTCTATGGATGTATACATGATACGAGTGAGTGAGTCCTGGCGTGAGCTGGGCAGGCGGCCCGCCGAACCCTTTGGTACGCCTTAGGGGGAGGTGGGGTCGTCACAGACCGCCTACCCAGCTCTTGCCAGGACTCACTCACTCACTCACTCGAATCACGTGCATACATCCATGGACCATAATTAACATCGCAATTCAAGCTTAGAATTTACATTGATGAAAATCAAGGTACAAAGCCTCAATATACCCAAACTGGTTCAAAGCGGATACAATCCAAATACAAAACATTCTACTCGAGTGATAGCGCGAGTATAGTCAAAAGTAAAAAACAACTAGGCTACGCTAGTCTTTACACCTCTCACGCCTCGCTCGTACCCCCTGTAAGGAAAACAAATAGCGTGGAATGAGCTAAAAGCCCAGTAAGGTTCCAAATAACAAATTGACCATATTCAAAGTACACGTATCAACGTAGCAAAAGATAGCGAGCTTAACAAGTTCATGAAGGTGAACACCAACACTTCAAGTAGCAAATTTCCAAATGAACGAGTATAAAGTGCTTTTGGTTTTCAAAAGGAACAACAATCTGATAAGCAATAATCATTTTCAAGTATAAGGATACAGAAGGCTCTCAGGAGCCAAATTCCCATTGCATCTCCAGAGCTTGATCAAGTAACAGTTGACACTCTGTCAACTTTCAAGTAAGTAACCAATCCAGTAGAACACCACTTAAATGACTCTCCGTCCACCGTTCAAACGCCCAGCCAGGCCCAAAATCCTCAAGAAACATGGGTAGTAATACTCGAGTATACCGATTAGTCGAGGAGATATCACTCCACTTGACAAAACAAGAGACCTAGGGTTCGTTACCAAATCGACCAAGCCTTTGCCGGCTCGACTTAAGTAACTCGCTGCAGGGTTTCTGGAATTCCAGGAAGTGCGCGCATCATAAACAAGTATATCAAGTCAATAACAATAAACAAGTATATATCACATAAGGGCAAGTGCGATAAAGTACACTCTTGCCCTACCAATTCACGTATATAACATGTAATCATATTGGTCACGTATCAAGTTCAAGTATCTAGTGCAATTCGGTATTTGAAAGTACTCACCAAAAGATATAGTGCTTCTAGTATTCACGTTCAGTTATACTCCAGGTTCGGAGTCCAGATTTGTGATAAAATTTCAATTTGAGAACTTTGAAACATGACTAAGATTCGAAACTTAAATGTTTCATTCAATAAGAAGCAAGAATTGGAAATTCACTTGGAGAATATTCGTGAAACACTCGCTCGCTTTTCAAACTATATAACTTTATAACATTATACTTGAAAATGTCATTTGAGTCAAAAGTACAAGGAAAACATACTCCGAGTAGTCATTATTTTATTTTTCAAGGGTACAAGTTCGGCTAGATTCTAACGTATAACCATCGATAACCAAAGTTACAAAAGTCCTAGAGGGTTCAAGTGATAAGCATTTACCAACTATACCCAAGTCGCAAGGGTATCTCTCTAGTCCTCGAGCGTAAATTTGGGCAGCATGCCCTTTGTGTTTACCTAATTTTCCAGCCATTTTGGCTTCATTATTTTTCTAATTCAAACCCAAAAGTACACACCCAACAATCTAACTTCAATAGCCATCCAATAGGCTCAAGATAACATAAGGACAACAATCATACTAGTAACAAGTGCGGAAATGATATTAAACAAAAACAGATTTGACGGGTTTTCGCGGAAATGACACAACTGATACTACGCTTATCAGATCGGTGTACCACTTATACTGTTTTGAAGCTAAGACATAGGGCTACAATGTTCATGAAGATCACTTAGTCCAATTTCCAATGTAACCTGGTCAAATTCCCAAATTCATGAAGATCACTTAGTCTGATTCTGGGAATCTTTGGGTATTGAGACTCTTGATTCCGGTATAGTTGAATATTACTATTTCTGTTTCCGTTGAGGTGTTCGGGCCCGGTAAGAGGTGTTTGGTGGACGGAATGTGGCATAAAGTGGGGTCTACGGACGTGTTGGTTCTATATATGTTGACGGAGAGTCAACCGGCTTGGATCAAGTATTGCACTGGAAAACTGACTCCTGAGAGCCACCTGTATCCTTCCTATTTGAGTCCTTGTGTTTAATTGTTTTACTTTATAGCGGGCATGTGTATCTGATTTGTATAACGTGAAATGGCATGATTTTACTGCTACATGTTTGGTACCTCATTGAGCGTAAGCTCACCCCCTCCTCGTTATCTTTGTTTTCCTTACAGGAACCCCTTTTGGAAATCATGATTTTGAGATGTGAGTTGAGCTAGTTAGATACTCTTTTGTTCTTTTGTATAGCTCCTCGAGGTTTGGCAAACTCTAAATGTATTTCATTTCAAGGGTTCCATTTGATTTGTAAACCTATCAACATGTATATATGAAAGTGTTTCCCTCATGTGATTTTGGTAAGTTACTTCTAAGCTTGGCGGTCTTCAATCGTTAAATTTTTTTTTTTGGGTCCTATCGCCCGTAATATAGAATTTGTGTGATTCGACTCCGTAGTCCTGGCGAGATAAGCGGCAGGCGGTCCGCTAAATCCTTTGGTTCGCCTTAAGGAGAGTGGGGCTGTCACAGAAAAACCATGACACCAACATACCCGCTACCCCATTTATCGTGCCTTGGATTCCAAACAATTATCAAAAAACTGGCACACCGTAGATGCCACTGGTCCCATTACATAAAAGTGGGAGCTTGTCTCCACCTCGGTCCCACAGCAACAACACCGGGAAGCTAGAACAACCCCCCTCCGCTGGAGGTGCTGATCTAGAGGCACCCATTGGTGCAAAAGCTGCCACGTGAAAAAAGGAAATTTTGAGCAGGACCGCCGACAGTAGACAGGTTCCTTTTACTCCGCATAAGCTCCCACGCCGATGCCACCGAGAAATTCCCCGAAGAAGATGCGCTCCACACCATCTGATCATTGAGACCAAGGAAGATCTAGAGCGGTAAGATTTGCGCCATAATATGGCTAGGGAGAAGCTGCCGAAGACGGTGCTCATCCCATCCGCTATCCCTATTGTCGCGCCCCATTTTTTAATGTGAAAAATAAAAGATGAGTTTAGAAAAATGGCTTTTGATTCAATTTTTGATTAAAAAGTGAATTTTTGATTTAAAAAGAAAATGAAAAACATGGGTCTAAATGGGACTTGAAAATGCGAGGATTTGACCCAAAATATAGTTTAAAAAGAATTTTTTTTTGAATGAAAAATGGAGTCGCCACTTGGTATAGAGTTAAGCAAACTAAACGAACAATGGGAAACAAAATGGAGGCAGCACAAACAAAAAGCAGCAGGTCTGCTATGAGAACCCGTACAATTTCTTATTTTCTAGGCTTTATTTTATTTATCTGCACGCTTCTTATGCATTTTCTTTATTAGGAAAATTTTCTAGATAATTTTTACGAGTAAATAGGGTTTTAAAATTATTTTTCTAGTATAATTTTGTGAGAACCCGAAAATTATATTTATATTGATATTCTCAAAAATTATATATATATATATTTGTATTCTAGTCTAATTGCCTCAAATCTTTGGTTAATCTAACGGTTGAATCATGATTTTACTCCTATTGTCTCATTCAATTTATTGCATGTTGGTTTTCTTGGGGTGATATACCAACTCGTCCAACTAGTGAGGTAGGTGCGATAAATTTTGTGAACTAGAGGGAGATTTGTACAAAAGGGGTTATTGTGCTGCAAGGTGTTTTCGAAACGCAGTTGTTTTGAAATTCTCTACTTTGAATGAATTATATTTCTTAGTATTGGAAAATGATTTATATATGATTTTATACCTTCTTGTTTCGGTCCAATAATTTTGAAAACATTTGCAAGGGTTTAATTGAAGTAGTCAAACTTATTTGGTTGTACAAACTCTATTTGAGTGGAAATGAAGGGTTAATCTTGGCTAATTACTTTTAGAATTATTGGATTTTTGACTTTGATCAAGACTAGTTTTAGTCTTCACCTTGGAAGCAAAATGGACCAAGACATTTCATTCCTTTTCTTACCTCTTGGCCGACCATGGAGTTGAAATAACAGCCCTAATCTTCTTCTCTTGACCGAAAATTTTGACTAAGCAAGAGAGTAGGAAAAAACAAATTTAAGGGAAAGCTGCCGGATGGTTTTTCCTTGTCTTACTCCAATTGCCCAACCGAGAGAGACATATTTCTCCATTGCCTCCATTTCTGACCAAGTAGCATGCAAGTTGACTAAGCCAAATTTACTTCCTCTTGTTTCTTTTCTTTAGCTCAACCACTGAGAGAAAGAAAAACAAAGACAAACAAGACTGCTCACTTGTTTTGTCCCACCTTAGCCGAGAAAGAGTAGAGAGAGTTGAGAGGAAAAGGTTGTGTCTTGCACCCACCTTCCAGCCGAGAGAAAATTTGGGGAAACAAAGAAATTTCCCTTGTTTTGTTTCCACTTCAGCCAAGAGGAACCAGCGAGAGAAAACTGAAAGGAAGCTTGAGTCTTGTTTCCATTTCCAGCTTGTTTGATCGAGTAGAAGGACCAAAACAGGGGAGTTAACTTCTAGCTTGTTTTAAAGGTAACATGACTTGGAACTTTAATTTCTTTCACATACTTTAGAGGGCTTTTGATGTATATTTCCTTGAGGTTGGATTGAAGTAGAAATTGGTTGTAAAGACTAGATTTATTGCTGGAAATTTCTGGAAAACCAATGATAGGAAACATATGTTATACATTTACCTTAAGTTTATAAGAGGTTTGGCTGAAGAAATCAAGATTAAAATACTGACCAAGTGCTGGAAATGCTCAATAGAAGCTATTATGTGATATTGTTGAGCTAAGCTGAGATTTTTTGATTGTTTCTTATGTGCATGACTGATATACACTCTCTAGTTCACGTATATGGACATGAATGGTAGACTTTAGCTAAGAATGAACCTTGCTGAAGAAAATTTAGATTAAAGGCTGATTGGGTGCTGGAAAATTTCTAAGATGACCGAGGCTAAGGCGCTAGAATTTTAACGCTTGTAACTAGAATTTCCTTGAAGACTCATGTTAGCAGAAGTATGAAATATATCTACTTTAGGTTATATAGGATTATTAGCTGTGAAAGTCGTATATAAGTTGTTCTAGTTGCTATGCTGCACTCTTGGCTTTATTTTTAGATAACAATGGTGAGTTTCTGAAATAGAAGTCGTGTCAGATGCTTCAAAGAGAGAGCTGCTATGAAAACCAATATACTACGGATTTGGGTGCCAATATCTATGTCTCTTGGTTCCTTAGGTAGTGCTCTTCAAGGATACAGTATATGATTAATTTCCATTTTAGATATATGACCAGGTTCCGTATAAGAATAATGGTAATGAAGTTCAAATTTTCTCCTTTTATAAAACATGTCAATGTTTTGAGGAAGTGGGTATTTAAACTTTAGATTGCTATTAATTGGTGCAGTTAAGCTGCATGATGGTTGGCCTAGTCTGGTTGCTATTCATTGGTGTAGTGGAACAAAACCCAAACTACAATCAACTTAGAATCCATGACTATTGAATAGAAATGATTTAGTCTTAGTCTACACATCTTACAAAACTTTCAACTTAGAATATACATATCTTTGGTTTTTGTTGAAATTTGATGCTTAAATTATGTTAAAATTGCTGGTATGAATGTCATACTTAATGTATGGGTGGTTGGAATAAAGGTCTTGTGGTTTTAAAAGAGAAAAAGGAGTTTTTCACAAGTGAAATTGAGTTTCCAGATTTTCGGATTTCACTGACCAGTTTCAGTAAAATGCTTATATCTTGGTGTAGAAAAATCCAATTGAGGTGCCGTCAGTGGCATTTGAAACTAGACTCATGGACCTTTGTTCTGTAAAACTTTCATATTTTTCTGCCTTGTGTACTGCTGTCCGTGACTCCTCAAAGTAGGCTGCCCTGCTTGAATGTCCTGTTTCTTCAGGAAAATGAATTTTTGACTTTGATCGAATATTTGGCCTATTTGTGATTTTAATCTCTAAAAAGTGTCTTCTAGGATGTGGTAGTACTAAAAATCTATTTTACAACGGTATAACTTTCATAATTTTTTGACTTGTGGAACTCGAGTTACGAATTTTTAAAGTTTACTGTTACTATTCATCTCGGTAGATTCCTAAAGCAGAGAAACGGGCTTCTTGACTTTAAAACCTCGGACGGCCTACTTCCAACCTCTTACCTTGATTTTTCCACTTCCTTGACTTCAAATGTACCCCTATTGAACTTCTCTCGCTAATGTATCTCTTATTTCCTCAAAGTTTTACTCTTTTAACAAGTTATCTTAATTAAAGCGGTCAAGACTTGTACTTAGGTTTTAGCCACTATTTTCGAATTTCCAAGTGAAGCTTACTTGCTAGAATTGCCTTGTATTTGGATGACTTTTAGCCTATTCAATGACTATTGTGATGAGATTATTTGTATGTGTTTTGGGGCTGATTGAGAAAAAGAATGAAGCCATAAATGGCTGGAAAATAGGTAAATACAAAGGGCAAGCTGCCCAAATTTGCACTTGAGGGCTAGGTAGATATACTTGCGACTCGAGTAAGGCTTGAGAGCGAATACCACGTGAACCATCTAGGATATTTGCATCTTCTTTTATCGAGGTATATGAGTTAGAATTCGGCCGAAACTTGTACCCTTGAAAAAATGAAAATTACGACTAATAGAAATACGTTTTCTCCATTTCTTCGACTCAAATGGTATTTCAAAGTATAATTGCTTCAAAGTTATAAAGGTTTAAGAGCGAGCATGAATTGTTTGGCATTTGATAAGTATCGTGAATACTACTTAAACGAGTTGCATTTACTTGATTTTCTTGAAGCGAAACTCCTATGTTTCGAACTTTAGAGAGTTTTACATTCATAAATGATATTTTATCGCAGATTTAGACTTCAACCAAGGAGTTGGACCTGAACGTGACTTTTGAGAGGCACTAGACCTTTGGTGAGTGCTTCCAAATACCTGATTGAACTGGACACTGGTTTTAATATTTGACCAATATGATCGAATGATATGTGATTGGTATGATCGGGCAAGGGTGTACTTTATCACACTTGCCCTAATGTGATATGTACTTGTTTATTATTGCAATTGATTTGAGATACTTGTACGTGACTTGTAAGTACTGAGCGGCAGTATGTACCACACCCGATCCGAGTGGGAGGTACCTCTCATTTCCGTCTCCGTACTTTTATCTTGATTCAGTCGATTGGAGTGTTATCTCATCGACTTTTTGGGGACCCAAACCCCATTGGCTAGTTAATCGAGTCGAGCCGGCAAGGGCCTGGTCGATTAGATAATGAACCATGGGTATCTAGTGTTGTCGAGTAGAGTGTTATCTCTTCGACTAATCGGTATACTCGAGTATTACCACCAGTGTTTATCTTGGAGTTCGGGCCCGGTAAGGGGTTTGGTTGGTGGACGGAGATTGGAGTTAAGTGGTGATCTACTGGATTGGTTACTTTACTTGAAAGTTGACAGAGTGTCAACTAATATTTGATGAAGCAATAGGAACTTGGCTCCTGAGAGCTATCCATATCCTTATACTTGGAAATGATTATTGCCTATTGGATTATGGTTTCTTCTAAAAACTAAAAGCACTTTACACTCGTTCATTTGGAAATTTGCTACTTGAAGTGTTAGTGTTCACTTTTATGAACTTGTTATGCTCGCTATCTTTTGCTACGTTGATACGTGTACCTTTAAATAATGGTCAACTTGCTATTTAGAACCTCACTGGGCTTTTAGCTCATTCCACTCCATTTGTTTTCCTTACAGGGGGTACAAGCGAGGCGTGAGACATGTACCGACTAGCGTAGTCTAGTTCTTTTGAATTTTGAATTTGTACTTGTGCTAGTACCCGACCAGGGTTGATTGTACTCGAATTGTAAACACTTTGAAATATTTTGGTATGTAGAAGCTTTGTATCTGGATTTGAGTTTCGATGTATATTATAAGTTTGAATTGCGATGTTATTTCTTGTCTATGGATGTATGTGTAAGATACGAGTGAGTGAGTCCTGGCGAGAGCTGGACAGGCGGTCCGCCGAACCCTTTGGTACGCCATAGGGGGAGGTGGGGCTGTCACAAATTTAGTTCATGAAAATTTTGGAGCAAATACCAGGCGTGGGACCTGCTAGTGCAGAAAGTTCGGTAAAATTCGGCCAAATAGGTTAAGTTGGGTATACCGGGTTTAATTTATCAGGTGTTAAGAGATAATTAGAGGTTCACGAGATTAATTAGTATAGAGAGACAAGAAGATAAGCTTAAACATAAAAGGTGCCACATGTCGCGTCTCTATTCGAGGGTGGACTTTTGACCAAGATATTTTCTTTCCTTCTTAAGACTAATTTTGACCAAAAATCATCCTCCATTTCTCCCTCTTTGGCCGAATTTCTTGGTGGAAAAGAAGAGAAAAACTCCCAACTTCTTTCTTCAATTTCTTGCTTGAATCTCACAAATCAACTTTTTAAATTCCAAAATTCTCCACAAAAGTGAGTTGCTAAACTAGTTTAAGGGGATTGGTGGAGCCATTTGGGAAGAACCAGCCCTAGCTATCTTGTTTCTTGAGGTTACAAAGGTGAGTGGTTAAGAAATTATCCCTTTGTTGGTTTTGATGTGAAATTAGTAGAGGTTGGTAGTTAAAGATGCAATTTTGTGGAGTATTTCATAAATTATGGTTGTGTTGTCCAATTTTTCTATTTATTGGGAATTTTTCTGTTTTCATATGATTAATATTGTTTGGCCATGTATGATGGTCTAGTATGGGTTCGAATGAAGCTTTCGTATGATAATTGTAATGATTAGTGGAAAATTTCTAGTTTGAAGCAAAAAATTTCCAGATTAGGGTTTCCTTTTCTTCTCCTTCTGCCCGGTACTATTTCCACTAGTTAGAGCCCGAATTAACATTGGGTTAAAACAGAAAAGTTGTAGAGAATGATATTTTATAGTAGCCTGCAAAATTTCAACTCAATTAGAGCAGCGTAGCCTATAAAAAGACCGAAATACCCTTGCTGCCCTGTTTCTATCCGAACATACTAATCAGCTTCTATAATTAGTTGTTTTGACCAGGAATACTACTGTTTTGGCTATCGATGTCTTCTTAAGACTTACAGCCTTGTATCGTAGCTTTCACATGGCCTTGGAATCACTTGAATTGGAGTTGTATATTCTGAGATATGACTGAATGAGTCAGGACTGCCATAGTAAACTTCGAATTGGAAAATCTGGAGATGTGTTGATAAATTTGACCTAGATACATTGCAAACTGGACTGAGTGACCTTCTTCAACCTTGTAGCCCCCTATCTTAGCTTCGAAATGGTATAAGTTTCACCTCAATCCGATAAGTGTAGCCTCGGATGTGCCCATTCCCAAAAAAACCCGTCAAAACTGTCTTTTGTAAACTTCGTTTCCACAGTTGTTGTTAGCTTAAATTTTGTCCTTGTATTGTCTTGAGCATATTGAGTGGATGTTTATGTTGTGTGTAATGTTGGGATTGATTGAGGAAAACAATGAAGCCATAAATGGCTGGAAAATAGGTAAATACAAAGGGCGTGCTACCCAAATTTTCGCTCGAGGACTACTTTTCTATTTGAACTTGTATATTTTCGTTTGGCAAATACTATGACCGTTTTTCCATCTTAAAACATGGTCCTTCTTCAATTGGAAACTCCAAATGCTTGCTTACTCTTACCAAATAAAGAGAAGTGGTTTAGGGTTTCTTGGGTACTTTGTTCTCCTTTTTACATGAATTTCATTAAGACCTTTAGTTTATAAAATCTACTTGCATATGAGATGATTTTGAACCATATCAACGATTCCGAAAACAGTATTTCTTAGCCTATCTAGTTGGATTCCGACTTGTCTTTGGTTCAAGTGTTTAATTGGAAAATTTTATAACCCTTTTGAGTTTGGTTTTACATTTGGTCTACGAAACCCTAATTATTTTGTCTACGGGTCTAAATGTCCTCGTTTCGCTTTAAATACCTAATTGTTGTGCTAGATGAGCTGTAATATTCTGTCTCGTTAATTTTAGGTTTTCTCGGTGACTAAGGATAATATCCCGGAGGATATTTTGCAAGTTGTTTTGCGTACATAAGTGAGTGTTCCTTGTTTGCTATATTATTCTTGACTCCATAACTTGTGTTATTGTTTGATAACGTGTTAAGTACTTTCCATGATTTTCAAAACAAGTTTTCTGGGCGAGTGTGTACTTCATCGCACTCGACCTAAATACGTATGAACTTTTCCATGATTTAATGATTGAACAAACGATTAGTTGTGCATGAATGTAAGCCTTCTGGCTGAACTGGACCATGCCCTTCGTTACCGATCGACTTGAGCCAGAAGCGGACTTGGTCGGGCGATATGGTGACCCTGGGTGAACGTTTGGTGTACTCGAGTATTACCTTGTAGTCCGGACAACATCCGGATGGGTGGAGCCTGGCCAATGGCCGGGAAGGGGGTGAATGAACGAACGAAAGAACAAACGAGGGATTTTACTTACAAAAATGCATTTTTAAACGATTGGAGGAATAAGGGGAAATGTCAGGAGAACGAACAAACAAACAAATTGCTCCTTGTGAGCCGTATCCTTTTAATGAATGTGTTACTATCGCTTTCCATTGTAAATGTCTCTTGAATTATTGATACTCCATGTTTCATGTATTGAAATGATTATTTGATTATGTGTTCGGAATCTCACTGAGCTTTTAGCTCACCCGTTTAGTTTTGTTTTCCTTAACAGGGGATGGCGAGCAGGATGAGAGCATAGACTAGCTTAGTCTAGTTCTTTTATTTTTTTATAATGGTTTTCGCCCCAATGCTTGGCACGGGCTGGACGTATGAAGGATTGAGAATCTTTGTATATTCGATGTTTATACTCTCTGTTGGGTTGGCAATGTATATAAGTTCCGCTTTAAGTTTTGGATCGTTGCCGTATTTATTCTTGTGATTTTATTCCGATTTCATTTAAGAGCTGTATGAGGGAGTGAATCCTGACGAGAGTTGGGCAGGTGATCCGCCGAACCCTTTGGTTCACCTTAGGGGGATGTGGGGCCGTCACATCTGCGTTACCACTGATAGCTGTTTTAAACGCATACATGATTTACTATCAAACATCAAACAAAGCAACAAGGAAATCCCAGCCATTCCCGAAATTGCAGCAACCCAAAAGATCAGAATTTTATTTGCTTTAGCAAGGTAGAGGACTCTAATTTTATTGTAGCGTCTCTCGGCGCCTCATGATAGTCCCAAATGATTTAAATGCAAATGATTTAACCTAGTTCCTATTTCTTAAATGAAATGCAAGTCTAAAGTTATGTTTTAATACAAAGGGGTAAGGAATATATATATAAGGGAAAATACGGAATAGGGGATATAAGTAGAAGGGAATATGGGATAAAGGATGTACATATATAAGAAAGTGTCATGCAACATGGTAAAACCCTAAAAAGTGAAAACATGCATGAGATGAAGTGATTTTATCACACAACCATGATCTAACGCTCGAGGGGCTCCTAAGGGTCTAGCATTGGACTAGCCCATGTCTACAATTTCCCACTAGCATTGGACTAGGGAGAAAAGTCGGAACAAAGGGCCACAACTAGCGTTGGACTAGTGTGGATTCGAGAAATTGACCACAACTAGCATTGGACTAGTGTGGTAACGTCACACATCGGTTACAATCAAATAAATCATGTAAGACCTAATAAAAGCATTTAAACACATAAATCACATAGAGCACATAACACATAAGCATGATATCTGGATGCAAGACCGTAGGAAAGCGGTAACACATGGCACATAGACATGCAAAACACACATAAGGCAAATAAAGCAAATAAAGCCCTAACTATTACATTCGGGGGAAGTCTACTACAATCTAAGAAGGGAAACGGAATAAAATAAATAAAATAATAACCTAGCTATTATAGTTTTGGCATTCAAGTGCCTTTCAAATGATCGAAATTGAAAGTAACTATACAAAACTAAAACAAATAAAGTGGATAAATAAATAAATAAATAAACAAAATGAAAACATTCAAAAAGGCTTGCAATTAATCACATAAATTACATAGACACATAGGGTCAAATAAAGTGAAAAATAAGGGATAGAGTGTACCTCCCTTGCAATGGTAATCAAATGAAGGAAAAATAGCTTCAAAACAATAAAAGGGTCAAGGCACCAATTAAATAGTAAAGTATAACAAAATCACCAAATCCCTCCTAATCGCAACTTAAATGGAATCAAATAATGCATAATTTCCAAGAAAAGTAAATTATTGATCAAATTTCTAAAATAGAAAAACTACCAAGGACCCAATTGCAAATATTAACCAATCACTCAAGCCCAATTAACATATTTTGGGAAATTCACGGGTCCAAGAGCAAAGAAGGGGTCAAGTAATGGTTCAAATTGCAATATTCTAGGACCTAATTGCAAGAGATTAGAACATAATTGGGCCTTTGTAGAACGAGGAGAAACATGTGAGGTTGAAATGTAAATTTTGAAAGATCTTCATGCATGCAAACCAAAGAGACGTTATTTTCATGAAGGTTCTGCAATTCCTTCTTCTGCAACCATTTTACGCACTTTTTTATGCAGCTTAGATTCATACATGCCGAACACCACAAGAGAGTTCTAATTGGTTCGCTAGCTAAACACAGAATGCAAAAACTTGGGATAAGAGAGAGGAACAATAAAACAAGGCTGCTGAACTTTACGTGCAACTAAACTACATCAACATTTTGCAGCAAATTTCTGATACTTTGAGATTCCATCAATTACATGCAACACATTCTGGTACCAAACCCAAATCAAAAGCAAACATTCATCAACACAGATCCCCTAGAAACCCTCAACACCCTTTGATGAACACCGTGGCCATTGACAATCCAAGCGAATGAAAACATGAGGGAATTGCAGGCTAAAGAAAACCGCAGTTGGTTTCTGATGAATTAATGGGGGGATCATCAGGAACAAAAGAAATTATTCAAACACTTCACTCAAGCCATCAAACTTCAAATCGTTTCCAAATTTTCAGGTAAACGTAAGCCATAAAACCAATTTCTTTTTTTTTTAAACCACGAATATCACCAAAGGAGGAACCAACGGATAACATTAGTTTCAGCTTCATGGGGAGAGAGAAATGTAAAAGCTAGTGGCTTTTTGGTTCTCAAGTCGCCAACAAGACATGTACATTTAGATCATGTGTGAGGACTTGCAAAAATTTACTTATTTAATCTCCTATTTCTAGCTTATTTAATTATTTATTTGGTCTTTTACTCCGAATATTATTTTCTAAGCTCTTGAGACCTAATTACATGGAAATATAGTTTCATTATATTTTTAAAATGACTTGTTTCAAAAATTAATTTCCGGAAGCTTGTTTAGTGAAAATAGTGAACACGTGTTTGGAAATCTTGACTGATTGAGAGTACAATAGGTTTGAAATATTGGAGACATGTACAATGGACCTAAAATAGGCATTTTAATGTTTAAATTCTCAAGTGATAGTTATTAGTATTGTCGTTATAAGAATTTCTTAGAAATTTCGTCTTATCGCGCATAAATTGGAAGTACGCGTTTTTACGCGCGCGATTTAATTTAGGAACTTTAGACCCTTATTTTGGGATAATTAAGAGTGAATATTATCTACATGAATATAAATGCATTAGAGGTTTAGTGCACTGGTGAACCAAACGTGCGAGAAATCGAGCCTTAATCGCGCCAAACGGCTCCTAATGTGAGTTGACTAATGGGTGATTGGTGGCCACAAGTTAGTATCTTCTCTTGGAAGCCTAAAAATCTGATCACTCTCTCTCTCTTGCTCCCTCATGTGGTCGAACAACAAGCAAGAAAAACAGCTCAAGAGTTCTTCAAATTCCTCCATCAAATCTTCACCAAATCTTCTCTAATTCACTTCAAATTTCACCCACATTTAGTATAACACTTGAGGAGTATTTTGAGCTGCAAAAGGGAGCTGAAAAGCCACGGTTTTCTGGAGCAAAGAGTGGCCAAAATTTCTGATCTAGTCATCCAAGAAGGTAGCAAATCATCCAACCCATAGATCTTAGTTTTTGTAAGATATATTGCACATATAAGGTTATATAATCATGTGGGTAGTCTTGTTTATGGTATAAAATGTGAAAGTGGGCTCTAAGAACTCCCACTCTTGGGTTGTTGCTGATTTGATGATTGATGGTGGATATATTGTTGGTTTAGTGGTTAAAATGATGGATTAATGGTGTGTAATTGATAGAAACTTCGTTGGGTGCAAGAAGCAAAAGTGACCGTTTTACCCCTGCCTTGCCCGACCATTTTTGTGCAAACTTCTGAAGCTCTAATGACTTGATTATATTTTTTACATGTTAGTGTGAGTGTGTACAAAATTTCATTGAAAAATAACATGATTTGGTTGGTCAAATGAGTTTATTTCCAAAGTTAGCAAAACTGGAAAATGAATCCCGTATTGCCCAGGCAGTCATTTTGTATCGGCCATAACTCTTTCCTCCGATGTCGAAATTAAGTGCCGTTTGCGGAACTGGAAACTAGACATTCCCAGCTTTCCATTGGTACCAAATTCACGTTCTGGTTCCACTTGAGTGAGCCACACCATTCGTTTGAAAATCACTGCCCTGTTTCATTGCTCTCCAGGAGACAGGACAGAAATTGCTTCTTGATGCTCAAAAACGAGCTGTTTGTGGATAGCATTTGAAAATGGTTTCTTCTGAGAAAATTCCGCTTTATGAGAGAGCTTTCCAACTCCATCAACCACACTCAATTCCAAGTTGAATTGAGTGAGTTGTGGCCATATTTCGAAACTGATGCAGTGAGTAAAAATCCTCTTTTGACTAGTTAAATGGCCTAGCTTGATTTGGGACTTGTTGTTTTGGAAACTTTGATGTCCAACATCTGCCAAACTTTATATTAGATGTTCCTTGGACTTTGTTTCACAAATAAACCAGATTTGGGTTGGTTGCTTTGGACAAAATATTTAAAAAGGAATGAAGAGCTAAAAGACAATTTTACCTTGGGGAAATTTCTTGAACTTTAATGGTTTAGTTAACTACCTTCCTGTGTGAATTTTCAAATGAAATTTGATAGAAGAGTAATCCTCATATGGAGGTTTAATTGTCCGAAATTTGGTAATATTCTAAGACCATTTTGATATGCAAATGATGTCACAAAATTCGCTCATCGAATCTGGAAAACTTTTCGTTTTCTCTTAGCCAAACGGTCAAATCTGATTTGGAGAGTTTTATTTCAAAAAATTTGGATGTCAATGGTCTTTAAATTACTCAGTGGACGTTTATGAACTCTTGGCTTCAATAATGGAGAGATTTGGAACTGATTTCATGGTACAAAAAGTTTGTAAACAAAAGAAAAGTGAGAAGGTAGTTTAGCCTTGAAACTCTTCATAAACTTTGGTTGTTTTAATGACTGCCTTACCATGAGAGTTTATGTATGAAACTTGGTAGAAATGTTGTTCACACATGGAATATTTAGTGTACCGAGTTTGATGTATTTCCACTTCCAATTCGATGACCAAATGATACTTCGAATCTAATTTTCAAACCTGGAAAATAGCCTAATAGTCTTAACTTTTTCAGCAACTTGGGGCTACAATATCTTGGTGCTCGAAACTCCGTTTCTCGTTCCATTTGTTTTGTTATACTCTTGGATTGCAACACTAATTGATTTCCAAATTTCAAAGGTTAGTTCAAAACAAGTGAATTTTGCCGAATTTCCAAAGTTGGCCAAAAACCAACTTAAATCTGTCTTGGTAATTTAAGTTACCAAATTTGAACCAAAATTTAAGTGCCTTTCATTTACATTCGTGAAAAAGTGTCTTCTAAGAACTTTTAGTTCTTTCAAAGAGGTTTCCAATGGTACTAAGCTTTCCAATTTTTGACATATAGAATATGATATACGATTTTTCAAAGTATCGTATCAAACCTGAAAACTTTCCGAATTCCAAGGGAAGGGAGTTTTCAAATACTCCTTATTCCTTCGATATTACTCGAACATTTTATACTTGATTTCCAAAAATGAAAACTCGATTGCTCATGTACTTTAAGAAACTCCTCTTGAACCTCGATTTACGAGTAATTGAGATTCATTTTCATAAGATTTCCTTAGATTGTACTAGTGTACCATCTTCCTCGATAATTAGAGATTTGTAGTGATTTTGAGTGGTAGTTAATTATTGTTTGCTCAGGCACTTGAGGGAATCTCCAAGAGGAACTCGGAGCGGACACCTAAGCGCTTGTTGAGAACCACTCGCTTGTTTTGACTAGGTGAGTGTTCCATATAGGAATACGTAATTGAATAAGTCTAGGACATGCTCATTTCATGATTATTAAGTGTTAAGTACTATGTGTTAAGTATTTATCATACTCATGCCTATTTAAGGAATGTATACTTGCATTGTATATCTACATGAATTGGTTAAACGATTAACCATATCAAATGACCATATGAACTCGATACATGCTTAACTTGCTAGATTGCTTGCTTAGCCTTCTCGATTTTGAAAAATGGAGTCGAGTGTGTACTTTATCGCACTCGTTCTCTTTTGAGATGAATAACTCATGCTTGGAAATGCTCGAATAACATGACTTGGTATGCTATGGTTGCATACGTCGTTGGAGTGAATCTCACCGACTCTCACATGGTAAAAATGGGATAATGGCCAATGATGGCCTATTCATATGACAAATGCCTGTCAATTAACCGTCACTACTCAACCGTTAACCGTCAACCGTCACCCGTCAATCGTTAACCATTAACCGTTAACCGTGAACCGATTACCAACCCACATGACTACCTGATTACTTGACTATTTGCTCACATGATTTTCAATCTGCATGACTATTTGATATCCGTGAATTACATGCTCCAATGAAATCAACTTGTATTGCTTGCGTGCTTACGTGCTAAGTATCCACTTGATTATTTGATTATCATGAATCACATGTTATATGAAGCTGTCCATCATTGTTAGGCGAGTGTGTACTTTACCTCACTCGACCTAATCAAATGATGAATTTTACCTTTTGTCGAATTACTTGGTTACCTGTGCATGTTGTAAGCTCTAAGCTAAACTTGGGCCCTGCCCTTGGTTACTGACCTACTCGAGCCAGGACTGGGCTCGGTCGGGTAGGTTGGAACCCTGGGCCACCTTTTCGGTATACTCGAATATTACCACTGGAGGGATAAGGTGATGGCCAGTCAAACCGAGGGGATCCGAAAGTCATAAGGTGCAGATGACCGACAGAGTTCCACTGGAACACCGTATCCTACAGTATATATTTACCTTGTGTCATGATAATTGTTTCATGCTAAAACGCCAACATGAAATCCTGAGCCATGCCTGTGTTATACTCCATACCTATTACCTGTCCAATGTACTCATATCATGATACCTGTTTCATGTTAATGCTCCATACCTGTAATATGCTTAATTACTGGCACCTGTAATAAGCTCCAATCACTCGTGAACTATACATGCCAATGTCTTGAATCATGATAACTGTCTCATGATAAATGTCTCATACCATGATACATGTCTTAAATTACCCGTACAATGATTATCACCTCATGATAACACGCTATTGTGTAACATTGAACCATGCATATGATATGCCCAACTTACTTGATTTATTTGAACTGTTAGAGTGTCTTGGAACCTCACTGGGTTGTGTAGCTCATCCCACGTTGTGGTTTTTCTTTTACAGGGTTCGAGACCAATGGTGCTCGTGAGTAGTACTAGAATGTTTTTTTTTTGAAGACTTTAAGTTATATTATAACGGATGGCTATTGTACCATTTTCCGTTGGGTTGTATTTAAGCTTGAAAGTTACATAATTGTAAGTGTAAGATATTTGAAGTACTTTAATTATGTGTTGAAGTTACTTAAAGTATTTCGAGCTTTTGAATGATGGATTGTAGTGAGTCCTGGCTGTGACGACCCCACTTCTCCCAAGGGCGAACCCAAGGGTATCGGCGGGCCGCCTGCCTAGCTCGCGCCAGGACTCGAAACTTAAAACAATAAAAGCCAGAAAATCCAAAAGAGTACTATTTACAATCCCAAAAGAGTTATAATTACATTCTCCAAAAGTACCTGCTCTTACTATTACATCCGTATAATTACAACCAAAATCAAAATGTAGACCCTAAGAAGGATCCTAATACAAACCACCAGAAATAAAACAAACATCCTAATGGTTCAACTATTACAAGCCAATCTACTATACTAGTGTGTGTGCCCAAACGTACCCGCGTCGGCCCCTGCTAAGGAAAACAAAAGGAATGGGGTAAGCTAAAAGCTTAGTAAGTAAACAGGAGCAAAAGCGTAAATTTCATGTAGCATCAATTACACAGTAAGAGTAAAGCAAAAGCAGAAAAGTAACATCACATAATAAGGATACGGGTGGCTCCAAAGCCAAGTCATTTGCCATGCGTGATCTCCTGTCGACCCTCCGTCGACCATAAATAAGGTCCGTAGAACTTCACTTGTACACCCACCGACACCTTATCACCCTCACTGGCCAGTCACCTCACAAACTTGCCCAGGCGAACGAAATCACAAACTTGAGCTTGAATCGCAAGCTCGGGTCACAAACTTGGTGACCTCAATCCAGGTTGGACTGACTTCGACCAAGCCCTAACCGGCTCGAATAGTCCATCTAGGTATTGAGTTCAACCTCAAACTCACAAAATTCACAAAATTATTCAAAAGTCACCCCGAGCCACAAGCTCAAGGGTTTTAGTTCCAAAATTTCTCATATACATATGTCATGTACAAATAAGCGCGCAAATTAGGGTTTAGGTCGAGCGCGATAAAGTACACTCTCGCCTAGGTACCCTTTTTACGCATAACGAAACTGTGAGGACTCGCAAAATTTACTTATTTAATCTCCTATTTCTAGCTTATTTAATTATTTATTTGGTCTTTTACTCCGAATATTATTTTCTAAGCTCTTGAGACCTAATTACATGGAAATATAGTTTCATTATATTTTTAAAATGACTTGTTTCAAAAATTAATTTCCGAAAGCCCGATAAGTGAAATAGTGCACGTGCATTTGGAACGATAGCCGATTTGAGGATACACTGAGCTCAGAAAAATTGGAGATACGTGCCTTAGTCTTAAAATAGGAATTTTAATGTTTAAATACTCAAGTGATGGTTAGTAGTACGGACGTTATAAGAATTTCTCGGAGGTTTCGCGTTATAGCGATAAAATTGACGGTACACGTTTTCACACGCGTGACTTTATTTGAGGGACCTTAGACCCTTATTTCGGGATAATTAAGAGTGAATATTATCTACATGAATATAAGTGCATTAGAGGTTTAGTGCACTAGTGAACCAAACGCGCGAGAAATCGAGCCGAAACACGCCCAAACGCACCCTAGTGAGAGTTGACTTTGGGGATGATTTTTGCACCACACATTGTGTCTTCCTTAAGAAGCTAAATTTAGACCAAACACTCTCTCTCTTAGTCTCTCTCTTGGCCGAATTCTCTGCAGCAAAAACACAACACAAAGTTGCCATTTTCATCTTCAATTCTTGCACAAAAACTTCATGGATTCACACCAAATTTGAACTACACTTAGCTTGTCACGTGGAGAGATCATCTAGCTAGAAAAAGGAGGAGTTTCTCACGGTTTCTTGGAGCATCTTGAGGACCGAAATTTCTGGTTTAAAGCAACAAGGAGGTATAACCTCATCCTACACCTTAAGCTTGGTTTATGATGGTAGAAATGCATCCTTAAGCTATTGCATGTGTATGGGTATCTTGATATTGTTGGAAAAATGTGAAAGTGGGCTCTATGGATTCCCACACTTGGGTTGTTGCTGATTTGATGATTGATGGTGGATATATTGTTGGTTTAGTGGTTAAAATGATGGATTAATGGTGTGTAATTGATAGAAATTTCATTGGGTGCAAGAGGCAAAAGTTTCCGATTTTACCCCTGCCTTGTCCGACCACTTTTGTGCAAAATTTTGAGGTTCTAATGACTTGATTATGTTGTTTACATGTTATTGTGAGTGTGTACAAAATTGCATTGAAAAATAACATGATTTGGTTGGTCAAATGAATTGATTTCGAAAGTTAGCAAATCTGGAAAATGATTCCCGTATTGCCCAGGCAGTCATTTTGTATCGGCTATAACTCTTTACTCCGATGTCGAAATCAAGTGCTGTTTGCGGCATTGGAAACTAGACATTCTCAGCTTTCCATTGGTACCAAATTCACGTTCTGGTTCCACTTGAGTGAGCCACACCATTCGTTTGAAAATCACTGCCCTGTTTCGTTGCTCTCCAGGAGACAGGACAGAAATTGCTTCTTGATGCTCAAAAACGAGCTGTTTGTAGATAGAATTTGAAAATGGTTTCTTCTGAGAAAATTCAGCTTTATAAGAGAGCTTTCCAACGCCATCAACCACGTCCAATTCCAAGTTGAATTGAGTGAGTTGTGGCCAAAGTTTGAAACTGCTACAGTGATAGAATTTTCCACTTGGACAGATTTGTAACTAACAATGATTTGGGACTTGTTGTTTTGGAAACTTTGATGTCCAACATCTACCAAACTTTATATTAGATGTTCCTTGGACTTTGTTTTACAAATAAACCAGATTTGGGTTGGTTGCTTTGGACAAAATATTTAAAAAGGAAAGAAGAGCTAGAAGACAGTTTTACCTTGGGAAATTTCCTGAACTTTGATGGTTTAGTTAACTACCTTCCCGTGTGAATTTTCAAATGAAATTTGATAGAAGAGTAATCCTCATATGGAGGTTTAATTGTACAAAATTTGGTAATATTCTAAGACCATTTTGATATGCAAATGATGTCACAAAATTCGCTCATCGAATCTGGAAAACTTTTGTTTTCTCCTAGCCGAATGGCCAAATCTGATTTGGAGAGTTTTATTTCGAAAATTTGGATGTCAATGGTCTTTAAATTGCTCAGTGGATGTTTATGAACTCTTGGTTTCAATAATGGAGAGATTTGGAACTGATTTCATGGTACAAAAGTTTGTAAACAAAAGAAAAAGTGAGAAGGTAGTTTAGCCTTGAAACTCTTCATAAACTTTGGTTGTTTTAATGACTACCTTACCGTGTGAGTTTTCGTATGAAACTTGGTAGAAACGTTGTTCACATATGGAAGATTTAGTGTACCAAGTTTTATGTATTTCCACTGCCAACTCGGTGACCAAATGATATTTCAAATCTAGTTTTAAACCTGGAAAATAGCCCAACAGTCTTAACTTTTTCAGCAACTTGGAGCTACTATATCTTGGTGCTCGAAACTCCGTTTCTCGTTCCGCTTGTTTTGTTATACTCTTGGATTGCAACACTAATTGATTTCCAAATTTCAAAGGTTAGTTCAAAACAAGTGAATTTTGCCGAATTTCTAAAGTTGGCCAAAAACCAACTTAAATCTGTCTTGGTAATTCAAGTTACCAACTTTGAGCCAAAATTTGAGTGCCTTTCACTTACATTCGTGGAAAAGTGTCTTCTAAGAACTTTTAGTACTTTGAAAGAGGATTCCAACAGTACCAAGTTTTCCAATTTTGGACTTGTGGAGAGTGAAATATGATTTTTCAAATATTGCTTGTTAAATCTGGAATTTTCTAACTTAAAGGAAACTAAGGGTTTCAAACCCTCCATTTTCCTTCAATATCATTTGATCGTTTTACATTTGATTTCAAAGATGGAAATCAGATTTGTCTTGTATTTTAAAAATCCACTTTTGAACCTCGAGTTACACGAACCCTTAGACTCGTCTCTGCGTTAATTTCTTAGATTGTACTAGTGTACAATTTTCCTCGATAATTAGAATGATTTTGAGTGATAGTTAATGGTTATTTGCTCAGGCGCTCAAGGGGACCTTCAAGAGGAACTCGAAGTGGACGCCTAGACACTTGTTTGAGTATTTACTCTCTTGTTGCAATAGGTGAGTGTTCCATATAGGAATACGTAATTGGAATAAGTCTATGACATGCTTAACTCCTGGTCATTAGGTGTTAAGTGCTATATGTTAAGTATTTACCACACTCATGCATATTTGAATAGTGTATACTTGAATTACTCGACATGAAACACCTGAAGTATGTATATTTGAACTATTCGATATGAAACCCTTGAAGAGCATATTTACGTGACTACTTGAACTATTCGATATGAAATGCTTAAAGAGCATACTTATGTGATTACTTGAAATACTAGATATGAAATGTTTGGAGAGCATATTTACATGATGTGTTTAAATGATTAATTATGCTATGACAGCATAAGTCGGTTGGAGTGAATCTCCTCGACTCTTACGTGGTGAAAGTGAAAAACGGCCAATGGCGGCCTATTGAAATGACATATGTCTACCAATTAACCGTAATTACTACCGTTAACCGTTTACCGTTTACCGTTAACCGTGTTTACTTACCGTTTTCTAATCTATTTGGTTACTTGCTTACTTGGTTATCTGCTTACGTGATCACCAACTTACTTGGTTACTTGACCACCTGATTACTTGATTATCATGAATCACATGTTATATGAAGCTGTCCATCATTATTAGGCGAGTGTGTACTTTACCTCACTCGACCTACTCAAATGATGAATTTTACCTTTTGTCGAATTACTTGGTTACTTGTGCATGTTGTAAGCTCTAAGCTGAACTTGGGCCCTGCCCTTGGTTACTGACCTACTCGAGCCAGGACTGGGCTCGGTCGGGTAGGTTGGAACCCTGGGCCACCGTTTCGGTATACTCGAGTATTACCACTGGAGGGATAAGGCGATGGCCAGACCGTACCGTGGGGATCAGAAGTCATAAGGTGCAGATGACCGACAGAGTTCCACTGGAACACCGTATCCTACCGTATATGTTTACCTTGTATCATGATAATTGTTTCATGCTAAAATGTCAACATGAAATCCTGAACTATGCCTGTGATATGCTCCATACCTGTTACCTGACCAATGTACTTATATCATGATACCTGTCTCATGATAAATGTCTCATACCATGATAAATGTCTCAAATTACTCGTACAATGATTATCACCTCATGATAACACGCCATTGTGTAACATTGAACCATGCATATGATATGCCCAACTTACTTGATTTATTTGAACTGTTAGAAGGTCTTGGAACCTCACTGGGCTGTGTAGCTTATCCCACGTTGTGGTTTTCTTTTACAGGGTTCGAGACCAAGGGTGCTCGTGAGTAGTACTAGATTGTTTTCTTTTGAAAACTTTAAGTTATATTATAACGGATGGCTATTGTACCCCTTTTCCGTTGGGTTGTATTTAAGCGTGAAAGCTGCATAAATGTAATTGTGAGATATTTGAAGTACTTTAATTATGTATTGAAGTTACTTAAAGTATTTCGAGCTTTTGAATGATGGATTGTAGTGAGTCCTGGCGAGAGCTGGGCAGGCGTCCCGCGGATACCCTTTGGTTCGCCTTAGGGAGAAGTGGGGGCGCCACAGAAACACATAAACAACTAACACATAAGAGCGGCCTGAATACTTACTCAAAATACCAACAGTAGTATAAAGGCGGAATTCACTTTGTGTGTTGGCTAGTAGTGGGCCCCACCGGCACCGCCTAGCTCGCCACTGTCTGAAATCGAAGATTATGTCACAATATATCACAAACGGCAACTAACGTACTTAAAACAAGCCAAACGGCAAAATTGGCACGCGCAAGTGCGGAAACGGCAAAACGGCCGCACACGTCCGCGCGGAACGGCAAACGGAAATGGCCAAATCGGCCATCTCAAACCGTTTTAGTCAAAAATTAGGCTAGGAGTGTCGGATCAAAGTGGGTGAGACACCGTTTCGAAGCTAAGAGAAAGGGCTACAATTTTCATGAAGGAATTTCAACCCAGATCTCACTAGGTATAGGTCAAAAATGCACGAAATAGTGCCAGCTGTTTCCTTGCGGGTTACCAAACAGGCCCTGTTTGCAAGGCCGTAACTCATGGCACAGAAATCGAAATTAAGAAATTCCAAAGGCATTAGAAAGCTGAAACATAAGGCTAAAACTTTCATGTTTTGGCCAAGACCTGAATCTATTCAGAACAGAACAAAATTCGAGTGCCAAAGTACCCGTCAGAACTGTCCAAATACCGGGCAGTTCTGACGATCGATATTGTTTCGATCATAACCGGAGCTACGGAACTCGGTTTTCGACGTACTTTATACCATTTCGAAGCTGAGACCAAGATCTAAATTTCTTATGAAAGAGTCAACACCCAGATCGAATGGGATCAAAACCGAAAAATCACGGCAGAAGCTAAACTAGAAAAACGCGCAGAATCAAAGGGTCAAAACAGGCTTGAGCATTTCGTCGATAACTCAGGCTACGCTAATCGGATGGACCTGAAATTTTGCAGGCATACTCAGGACTTACAAGGCTACAACTTTCATGTTTTGAGGAATTCCTAAATCCGTACATAGCATTAAGAAAAATGAAGCCGAAGTTCAGTCGTTGAACTGTCCTGTTTTCCCAGATTTGCCGGCTTTGCGCGTCACAATCGCACGGTCCGTTTCTATGGTTCTTATACTAGTTTCCAACCAAATTCCTACCAATGAAACACACTTATACCAGCTTCTAAAAGGTCTATTAATGGTCCGAATTTCTCTCCTTATTTTACCACAAAATTACCAAACACAAACCATACTCCCTAACCTGTCTTCATATGCACTAAAGACTTGATCTAACATCCCACTAACCAAACCCTAACCCAAAAGCCTTAGGCTAAACTAAACTAACCTCATGGAGTCTAGGGTTTCTTAACCCAAATAAGATTTTTGCTAGCAACCAACCAAATCAAGTGAGGCAATCTATCAAACACAACCACTACACATCAATTCTCAAGCAAAGCAACTAAGGAAAACATTAAGCAAGAAACCCAAATTTTCCCCCTTCTTGGCCGAATTTTCAGCAACCAAATAACACTAAAATTAACCATGAAACTTCCATATAAACATCAAATCAACCATATAAGTCCATAATCATAACATAATACATCATTTCCATGGCTTAAAGATCAAAACCCCAAAAGTTTATCTTTCAAGTAAGAGGCATACCTTCAATTAAGCTTTGTAGATGATTAACCTTCACTAATCAAGCACCCAAGTTGTTGCTCCAAGATTCAAACCCAAGATGGAAGCTAAAACTTGAAGATTTTTGAAGAAATTTTCTCACTTTCTCTCCCTCTCTCTCTCGGCTCTTCCTTTCTTTTTTTCTTAGTTTTGTTTTGTTTTGTTTTCTCTTGTTTCTTATAAGTTGTAAGACAACATATAGTCAAAGCTTTGGGAGATATTTCTTATAGCTAACCAATCACAAAAATGCTTTATTTGTTGTTTAAACCCTTGCACTTTAACTTTCTCTTTCTTACACAATTTCCCTCACACATTTGATAATCTTTCAATTTACTCCATAAGTCATAACTTAATCTCTTTTAAAACATGTAATCACACTTAATTACTTCACTAATCACTTTCTCATCTTAATCACTTACACTTAAGCATGCTTTATCCCACATAAAAGTAATTAAACAAGAACCTTTTTGTCAAGGGCAAAATTAGGGATTTTGCTCACTTAGGGTTTCTACCCTTCTTAAACTTAATTAACCTATACAAAATGGATTAAATCCTATACTTATCCACACTAAGACACACATTAACTTTACTAACTTTAATCACCACTCGAACTTGTAACCAATACATAACTAGGGTTTAAATCTTAATCCCTACTTAGAGTTTTCGAAATACTCCCGAAACCAAACGTTACCGCCCAACTAATGAATATATCAACGTAAAACGGACTGGGGCCTCACACTGGCGAGAGCTGGGCAGGCGTCCCGCAGATACCCTTTGGTTCGCCTTAGGGAGAAGTGGGGGCGTCACATCATGAACATGATAAAACACAAGAGGAAGAACAATAAACATCAAAATCTGTTACAACTTCAACCAAACTTGCAAGAAAACAAACCCAAAACAAGATAAATAAACCCAGAAGCCGATGGCTTCAACAACTCCAAACTCTACTATTACCAACCAAACCCCAAAAATCCTTCAAGGCAAGCTACTGAGCAAGATTCCACAGAGGTGTAAGAAAACAGCGACTTAAGCAAACTAAACGAACAATGGGAAACAAAATAGAGGCAGCACAAACAAAAGGCAGCAGGTCTGCGTTACCACTGATTGCTATTTTAAACGCATACATGATTTACTATCAAACATCAAACAAAGCAACAAGGAAATCCCAGCCATTCCCGAAACTGCAGCAACCCAAAAGATCAGAATTTTATTTGCTTTAGCAAGGTAGAGGAGTCTAATTTTATTGCAATGTCTCTCAGCGCCTCATGATAGTCCCAAACCTACTTAAACATGCATTGACTCAAAGCACCTAGGCCCAAAAACTGTCATACAAAAACCCTGGTTTCTTTTCTGCAAATTCTTTCTAGGTATACTCATAAGCCTATAAATACCAACCCTCAGCCTAAACACGACTACCAAGCCTACTCTCTACGCAAAATCTCAACAGAAAAACTTAACCGAACCATTTAATCACTCTCACAAGAAACGAACAACAAAGGAAGCAATAAACTGTCACGAGAGATGTATTGGAACAACTTTGGTCGATTTTTCACAACAAAGAAGCACAAAACAATATGGGTCAACTCATTCCCCGCCCTATCGGATCAACAACTAGCAAGTTCATAAAGGAAGAAGACAGCAAAAGAGCACGGCCACAGTCATAGCGGCAGAAATTTTAATGTTTTTCTGATATAAAATCCCATAACCCATGAACGAAAATGATGGAAGGATTACCTTTAACCCTCTGTTGAATGGTCGAACGACGCCTGGACAGTTGAGAAATGGACTCCAGCAAGAACCAGCTTCTTCTTCCTCTGCCTCTCCTTTGTTCTTCGTAGCCTATTCCCTTGCTTTTCCTCTCGATGCAGATTTGCAACGAATGACAGCACGATGAAGACAATGATAGCTTCCTCTCTCACTCTCACTCTCAGTTCTCCCTCGCCCTCTCCAGTTTTCTCAACCACCGCCGCGACTCCAACTCTCCAGTTTCTTCCTTACCTAGCCGTCCAAACCCTTACTCTTAGCTTACTCCTCCCCAAAAAACCCTTTTCGCTTGAGCCGCCCCCTCTTCCTTTTATAACAAACAAAACATTAAACCCTCCTCTAAAGGGTTCTGATGGGAGCCAACTGATTAGCCTTGTGGATCATCCGATGGTGAACAAAAACCAGGAGTTGCGGTGCCTGCTTGAAATGTTATATGAAGAAATGGGCACGGATCCTGTGTAGCTCGGGTGCATGAGCCTGTTTCCCCTTTTTTTTTAAAATAATAATTTGATAAAAATGAAAATAATATTAAGTAAAGAAAAACAACAATTTAAATAAAATCGGATAAAATGAACAAAACTAGGAATAAAAGACAACAAAGTTAAGATTTTTCTTTTTCTTTTTTTTTGAGTAAATAACAGTAAACTAAAAGAAATAAAGCATATTTTTTTGTGAATGATTTTTCTTTTTTTCGATAAATTCTATGATAAAATGACTTAAAAATAAAATTAAAAGACTAAAAGTAAATAAAACTAATAAAAATAGTAACAATAATAGTAAACAAAAATACCCTAAAAATTTAGTGTCTACATCTATAGAGCTCCCATACCAGCAAATAGGGATAGGCTGAGGCCAGCACCAAAATAGCTAGAGGGACTTCTGTGCACCGCCTATCATGCCAAAAATCAACGAGGCCCTCCCTTAAGGACCACCGAATATTCCCCTCAGCCAGGTCTCGAACTTTTATCAAGCGTCGCCAAATGGCCGATGGGCAGTCAAATGTCACCAAATGAGGATGGTTGCCTTTGATATATTTACTATGCATAAATTGTGCCCAAATTGTCCTGTTCGCCCTCAAATACCACTATAATTTGCATGAGAAGGCGTCGACCACAGCTTCAAAAGACCAGAAACCCAATCCATCCTCCCCCACAGGGTAACAGATCTTCTCCCAAGCTGCCCAATGAATTCTCTTGGAATCAATGGAGTTATCCCAGAGAAAGGCATTACAGATTTACCCAACAATGCAACTATAGCTTCCGGCGGCGGAAGGGCCTGGAGCCAGTATATAGGAAGAGAGCACAACACATGACGAATCATGACTATCTTGCCGCCCATTAAGAGCAGTTTCGAGCTCCAATGAAACAAACACCGCCGCATCTTTGCCAACAATCCATCAAACAGAGCACAAGTAACCCTGCCCCTGAGCAAAGACACTCCCAAATAAGTAAAAGGTAGTTTCTGTTCCCGAAACCCAAGAGTTGACTGCACCAGACTGCAGTGTACGACTATCATTCTGGACGACGGAGAGAAAGAACTCTTGGCCACATTAGCCTTTTGACCCGAGCAGGATTGATAGAGTTGTCGAAAGTCTCAGATCGATGTCAAGGCGTCCGCGGAGCACCTAGAGAAGATGATCGTGTCATCCGCAAAAGCGAGGTACAAGACTCTTAAACCGGCTGATACATAATATCGACTACTTGAAGTTACAAAAGTTGCTGTAGACCCCTCCCCAGAAACTCGGTGACAAACAAAAACAAAGCCGAGGAAAGGGGATCGCCTTGCCTCACCCCCTGAGTAGACTTGAAGAAGCCTGAAGGCTCCCCATTGATCAAAATCGAGAACCATGAATTGGAGAACGTATGGAACAACAAATCCACAACCTGTTCATCAAACCCAAACTGGTGAAGCATGAAGAGCAAAAATGACCAATCAAGCCTGTCATACGCCTTCTCCAAATCCAATTTAAGAATCAAATTTTGGTCTGCTAGCCTTCTATCTAAATCATGGATAAGTTCCTGTGCCAGGAAGATGTTATTAGAAATCCCTCGGCCCAAAACAAAACCTGTCTGCCATAGGGAAATCAAATCCATGAGGAGCCGATTCAACCAGTTAGCCAAGATCTTAGAGATAATTTTTGAGCTAACATTACACAGGCTAATAGGTCGGAAGTCTCGCTAATGAGAGGCACCCTCCACTTTGGGAATGAGGACCAGTAGAGAGCTAGTTCAGCCTTTCAGTTGCTGCATGCCTTTGAAGAAGTCCTGGACGGCCTCCATCAGATCATCTTTGATAATGCTCCAACAACTCTGATAAAAACCTGCTTCAAACCCATTCGGGCCCGGAGCACTGTCAATATCAAGAGAAAACACCACCAAGTGGAGCTCCGCCAAGGACGGGAGAGCCTTTATCATCTCATTGTCTAGCACCACGACGGATGGCACCTCAAAGGGTAGCCCCTCTAGGGATCCCAGACGTCCGCTAGATGAGAACAAGCTGGAGTAAAACGTAATGGCGGAGGCTTTGATACTTTGGAGAGATTCACACCATCCCCCGTCATCCATCTTGATCCGCGAAATAAAACTAGTGTTCCTGCGTTACCGCACCAGGGAGTGAAAATACGCAGTATTTGCATCACCCTCTTGAAGCCACCTGACCCCCGCCTTTTGTCTCCAAAAAGCACATTCCTGGGCCTACGTCCTGTTATAACTTGCTCTAGCTTCATGTAGATGAGACCTAGATACTGCATCCTGGCATCGATCAAAATCTCTCACGCTACTGTAGCACCTGCTCTGCCTCCTTCACCGTCGACGCACATTACCAAATTCCTCTTGGTTCCATCGCTGTAGCTCCTTCCTCATTGCCATCAGTTTCTGAAAAAATTTGAGCATACCCATTCCTTGGACCTGCGCTCCCCATGTCGTGGAGACTACCTCCTAAAATTGGGGATGGCAGTGCCAGATGTTCGAAAAATGAAAGTAGGAAATAGTGAACAGATGAGTCGAGCACCTAATAAGCAAAGGGGCGCGATCTGATCGCCCCCCCGCCAAGTGAGTCACCCTAGCTACTGGGTAGGCATCCAACCATTCCCTATTGGCCAATGCTCGGTCTAGCCGCTGCCAGAGAGAGCCATCAGTCCACGTGAATCGAGACCTCTCAAAATCCATCGAAGATAGGCTACAATTGAACATAACTGTGTTGAATTCCTCCATGTTACAGGAGTTGGTTGGGGCTCCTCCTTCTTGTTCGTCGCTTACGGCCACGACATTGAAGTCTCCCACTGCCATCCATGGTTGGGTAATCCTTGAGGTGAGACCCTCCATAGCCTCCCACAGTGGTCGTCTGCTGACACAAGTGCACCGTGATATTCCTCAGACAACCAAAACGAAGTACTAGGAAGGAAAGAAACCTGGGCATGGACCAATTGTTCTGCATGCGCACCACTTCCCGTTGACCATCATTAGACATAGGTTCTAAAAGAACCAGCAAGTGGACACCATTGTCACGACAAAGTTTATCTAAATAACGTAAAGAATTAGGACGAGAAGCACCCCTAATATTTCACACAAGCATATTAATCGGATCTAACATAAGGCCGCAAAGGATCAGAGTTCAAAGTGAGAGACGCCTAACCGCCACGTTCCCCTTTACGAGGTCTATCGCACTTTCTTTTTATGTCCAGCTGCTTAGCTTCTGTGTCCACTATTGGCACATATGTCAAACTATCGTCGCCACGAACACCCGCTTGAGAGGCCACCGTCTTCGACGTGACAGGCTGCTTCAACAGCCGACAAAGGTCCTCCTGGAAGCACTGCAGCTCTGCAACCGATGCCACCAGCTGCCCAATGTTATCTGCTGACCTCCGTCTCAGTAACTAGCTCCTTCGTAAACCCCGTGGGGACGAGCGTGAAGAGCCCGCAATAGGGAGCGGCGCAGCCTTTCCCTCCATATCTGAATCTGCCAGGGGATGAAAAGCATTTGTCAGCTCCAACACATCATCCCTTTCCCCAAGCCCGCGCGCAAGAGGATCCACAGCTGATGTCTAATCACCCATTGCAGTCCCTAGGCTTTCCTCCAATGCCAAGCCCATGGATGTCGTCCCCAGGACCTCCCCCTCTGTCAGACCCATGTAGGCAGCCCCCATGTCTTCCTCAGCTGCCAAACCCGTGGAGGCAGTCCCAGCCACTATCAACACTTGAACTGGGTGCTGCTGTTGCTGGTGTTCCAGGTCAGGATCAGCTTTCGTGGACGTCGAAACATCTCGGTGTGGTGGCTGGGCATCCTCGGCAATTGAAGTTACTGTCATCCCAACGCTGCCAGCCTGTTCACATGTCTCCCCTACCGGCACTGTTCCCTCATATGTCTTTGCTTTGGGGATAAAAACCTGTCGCGACTTCTGAAGAATTGCAGGTGGATCACGAACCACCTTTCCAGGCTAAAGGGAGGGATCTTGCTGAAAGTAGCAGTCTTGCTGGTGGCCAAACTTGTTGCAGAAGGAACAATAAGGGGGAAGATTCTCAAACTCCACCGGCTGCCAGAACCCACAGGCCTCATCTCCTATCCAAACACGCTTGGCGAGAGGTAGAGAAACATCAATTTCTACCAGCACTCGTGCGACAGAAAGGCAGCGAAGATCGTTGGTGGCCGCATCAATCTTTAAAGGACGCCCCAAAGTAGATGCCAATTTCAGCAACTGGTTCTGTAGGAAGAACAGGATGGGCAAACCTGGGAAACTTACCAACACCGGGGCCATGGCTACCTCTTGATTCGCCCTAAAGTCTAAACTCCACTTTGAGATTGACATTGGTGACTGGTGTATAAACCATACCCTACGTGCAAACAATCTGGTGTAATCTTCCTCCACAAGTGGCCGAATCAATATGTGCTTCTCATCAAGAAAGCCAACCGAGCAGCTCCCCTTCAGTCCCAAAGACACAAAAAATTTTCAAATGGACTCCATGGATGGTTTGTTAGCGCCGAACCGTCCCACCAAGGCATTCTGGAAAGGCTCGACAAGGTCTCCATCTCCTAGCGGGATAGTCGCAGGGCAGGCTCGCCCCTAAAAATGGAGACTACCCCTAACGACTTCCCTTGTTCCCCAGCCGAGCGGCCAACAACTGCAGAAAAAGAGGGTCCTGACGACGCACTAAGCTGGCCGCCACCCTCAGGAGGGTTTACCAACGGCCCCGAGGACGGCATAGAGGACCGCAGATGGCCTACCCCAGATCTCAAAACCCTAGTTCTCCGTGCATGGGGTTCCTCGCAGTACTAGGCTTGAAAAATAGTTGTATCTTCTTCCCCTAATAGAACTTGCTATATGTTTATAAAACGATTATCATATAAAGTGACTAATATCTTAACTCCTAAATTCTCTCTATATAAACCTTTAATTCCTACAACAATCATTCCTATATGATGGTTCCTATACTTTTGAGTTATTATTTGCTAATTAGTTTGTGAGGACTAGTATTTTTATTCTTAATTTAGTCTCTATTTTAAAATTATTTGCATTGGTGTTATTTAATTTTATTATTTTTGCATGAATGTTACTTAAATTATACTTTTATCACTTACGCGTCAAAAGTTTTCAAAAAAGTCACGCTGGTACGACTAATCGGAGATTTGGAGATTTAATTTTTAGACTAGCAAGAATAAGTAATTGTAGTGCTAGAGGAACTACCTTGGACGATTAGTATTTAAGTGTAGCAAACCATAAGGAATTGGTAGTACATGTCAACATGACCCACTAGTCAAAGTTGACTCTCTTACCTAACAAAAAGCTACCCTTCTTCATGCCTTTTCACCACTAATCAAAACTTCAACTCCCTCACTATCTCTCTCTACTTGGCCGAAATTTGGAGTTCAAAAGGAGGAAGGAAAAGTTTCAACCTTTGGCATTAATCTTGCTCAAAGATCCACACCTAACCCTCAAGACCTTTGGATATTGCTCTAGCTAGAGAAAAGTTGCAATCTTGTGGTGGGTTTGGTGGATTGTTGGTGAAAAACCTTGGCTCTACCTAGGGTTCAAGAAACCTTCAAGAGGTAACAAATTTTACTCCCTTTGATCTTTAATTTTTCAAAGATTAGTTATAGGTAGTGGTTGTTACATGGATTTGGAAACCCTACTAAAAAATCTAAACTAGAGGACTTGAGGAAAACCCATGTTTCTTGCTTTATATCCTAGGTAGTGGCCTTGAGGTGAACTTTTAGGTAGAAAACTTGAGGATTCTTGCTTGTTTGATTGTATTCTTGTCGATTATAGCTTGGTTGTTGGCTTGAAAGTTGGAAAGAAACTTGAATGTGAAAAGGAAGGGGCTGCCGAAATTTTTCTGAGTTATTTCCTAGATTTAATTTCAAAATTTTATTCTTAAATTATGTTAAAGTTGCTGGTATGAATGTCATACTTAAGTGTATGAGTGGTTTGAATAAAAGTCTTGTGGTTTTAAAAGAGAAAAAGGAGTTTTTCCAAGTAAAAAATGAGTTTCCAAACTTTTAGATTTCACTAACCAGTCTCAGTAAAATGCTTATATCTTGGTGTAGAAAAATCCAATTTGGGTCCTATTAGTGGCATTTGAAACTAGACTCATAGGCCTTTGTTTTACAAAAATTTCATATTTTTCCTCCATGTGTACTGCTGTTTGTGACTCCTCAAAATAGGCCATCTTGCTTGAATGTCCTGTTCTTTAGGAAAATGAATTTTTAACTTGGATAGAATATTTGGCCTACTTTTGATTGGAATCTATGAAAAGTGTCTTCTGGGGTGTTGTAGTACTAAAAATCTATTTTCCAATGGTATAAAATTCCTTTGCTAATTCGTTTTGAGTGAGCTGTAGCGAACCGGCAAAGTGGACTGATTTACTTCACCTGTTTACCCGAGAAAATCATACAACTACATCTTGTGTCTCAATTTTTTCCCACTTGTGAAACTAATTTGATAATGATGTCTTCTGATGAATCATAGAATTTTGAATCTAGTTTCCAATGCCATAAACCATACCCAATTTGGACTTGTGCGGAGTTAGATATGACCTGATTTCAGAACTGTGTTGAAGCTTGTGATTGGAAATCTGCTGACAGGTTGCGAAAATCAGCCTTCTTAAAACTATGGTATCTTGCTATTCAAAAATCCAAATTGTGTTCCACTTATTGCATTTACAACATGAAGTGGTAGCTAAAGAAGTTAATGAGCCGCTAGTGGCAGTTTTACTAGACTTTAACTAAATGGGTTTGGAAAATGTGAAAGTTCACTTATACTTGAAACTTGGGCATTTAACTAGGGAATTTTTGACAAGAAAATAATCTTCCATCTTTCTCGATTTTTCGTGCCAAAACATAGAGATCTGTTAATCCTCAAATTGGAGAATCTTTGACTTGACTTGACTTGAATTAATGCATTCTTAAATATTTTCGAATGCTACCCTCATGGATTAAGTTAATAAGTGATATTTGCATGCGATTTGAACATGTTATCTCTTGAATGAGGGTAGCGGGAATATTACTAGACCTTGGTTGAACACCTAGGTGATTTGTAATTGTGCATATCTCAGGTGATCAAGAGGACCCCGAGGAGCTCGTTTGATCTTGTCTTGCTCTTTCTTTACACTTTTGATTTCGGTGAGTGTCAAGTGCATGACTTGTTACTTGATACTTGAACTGTTTCTTGTTGAAAATGTGAATTTGACTTGTCGAGACGAGGGTGTAGTTTATCGCACTCGTTCTCTTTTACTTGACTTGATATTCGACTTGCGTGAACTTGGCAAATTATACTTGTACTTGTGGGGATGCCCAAAACTCATTGGCTAATCTTGCGACTCAAGTCGGCATGGGCTTGGTCTAGAAGTTTGGTGAACCATGAGAAAATTATAAAGTTTGATCTTTTGGGATCTTGTTTGGCATATTTGAGTAGTATTGCCTTTTCTATTTGACGTTTGATCCCGGTAACCTCCAAGTCTAAATGAAACATTTCTTTTGCCGAGCTTTCATGTACACACTAAACTTATTTTCTCATGAACTTTCATGTACACACTAAACTTATTTTCATGTACACACTAAAAACCTCAGTGGACAAGATCTAGCGTCGGGGAGTTGGTCTAAGCTATTGTTCCTCATACACAAAAATCTGCAAAACTGCTCTCTCGTTCCTCTGCTCGGGTATATCATAGGACTGCCTTTTCCCGGTATTTGCAACAATCCCTCTAACTCTTCTAGGGTTGGGGTGAGTTCGCACATTCCAAACCGGAAAACTGAGGCATCCGGATCCCAATAATTGATCAATGCTTGGATAGCAGACACGTTGGGTATTATGTCGACAAGGCTTGGTAGATGCCCCACATATTGGAATAGATCTCCAATCTCATAAGATAGGTTATTCTTCCACTGATTCAGCTCTCGGGGGACTTAGTTGAGCATTCGACACTGCGTCATCTGAATGGGGAATTCACTTAGATACCGTTACCTTGGGATTTTACCCCTTAGGTTATTTTCAAAAAGAGTAAACGTACAGATCCCAAAAATAGGGTTAAATACCCATGGGATTATAGGAGTGGCTCATCCCTAATATGGAATTGCCTAAATGGCGTTCCTTCTAAAGTTTAATGCATGATGCCATTTATTAAAGCGATGTAAATATGTAACAAATATGGCCTAAAGGACATAAATAATGCATCGGGGGGGGGGAAAGGTCTGAAAATGAAATGTACTTATTGAAAATTAAGTGTAATAATTGAAATTTAAAACATGTGAGTTATCTAGTGGGTAAGTCACTAAAAGAGAGCCAAAGAGGCCTCTTATTGCTAAGGCGCATGAATGCAAGCAAAAAAAACAACGAAATGGTTAGTGCAATTGATAGTACACATAACATATTGGGAGCAATTAAGAAAAGAAATACAATAAAAGCATGTAAAAGGGGTGGTACCCTTTCCCTCGTGCCTAATGTGCTTAAAAAGGGTGAGGCTGACTCTAACCTAGGAACTCTAACATGGATGCATGAGGCTGGACTCACTAATGCAACTAGACTCGATAAGGTTTAAAAAAGGTCCCCAAGCCTTCAGACCTAAGGGAATGGGTCATCAATCCCAATACCCTCGGTCGGTGGCTCGAGCGATCCCCTAGGTACTGCTATGGGCGCAGAGCACACCATCCACATACCTAGAGAAACCATTCATAATCCTACAAGGCGGTGTGGGAAAGAGCCCACGAAAATAAAAATAAAATGGGATAACAGTAAATAAACGTGCACGTATGAAGTGTTCCCTATTTTGAGGGAAAGGGTTGAGACCCAACGCGGTGCTCTAAAGGTGACACCCCCCCTCCCAAATGCAATGCAAAGCGCGAGATAAAACAAGTAAAATATACATCCAAGCAATCAATCATACATACGTGAGTGAGGGAGTAGTTTGATACGCGCGCGAGGCAAAAGGTCCTAAAATGCAAAATGCAACCCTAATATCCAAATGCTACGCATAACAAGGGTAAAAAACGGAAAAGAATGGCTAAATCAAATGCTTGGACCCACTTAGGAGTTCCCCAGTGGAGTCGCCAAGCTGTCGCGCCCCACTTTTTGAGGTGTGAAAGTAGTGTGTAGGATATGTATGTGAACGTGTGTGAAAGTGAAAATAAGAGGCCGTGGGATTATGAAATGCGACGGTTTGGCCAAACAAAGGGTTTTAGATAGAAAAGGAGTCGCCACTTGGTATAGGGTTAGGGTGTACCAAGTCACCAAAAAAAGTGATTTTGTTTTTGGAAAGAAAAGTAAACAAACCCTTTTTAAAGAATTTTTACGTCTACGTAATCAAAGAAAGGGATCGGGGGTCACATTTGATAAGGGAGAAGGCAAAGGCAATGCCTAAGGCACTCCCTTACCCTAGCCAAAGTTAGTTGCGTGACTTAGCCCTTCTTTTCCTAATTCTTCTACCCAAAGTATGCGTTGCATGTTGGATATGACTAATGGATGAAAAAAAGAAAAATACAATTCTAAATCTAAAATGTCTCTTATGAGGTTTTTTGGTCCCAATCACATGAGTTGTGATGGCCAATAAGGAAAACTCTCATAGAGGTCACGGGTAATGCAAGTGAATACCTAAATATGAGTGCAAGTGTGAAAATGTAAAAAAAATGCAAAATAAAATAAAAATACAAATGTAAGTACAAGTGTGCAAATGTAAGAAAAGTGCATGTGTGCCCATTGAGAAAATGAAGGTGTTTGTGTGTAAGTGGATGAAAATATGGTATAATGGTAGTAAGTGCATATAAGTGCAATTTGGGTGCAATTTGTGAGGTAGAAAATAAATAAAAGAAAAAGAATGTGCAAACATGGCATGTGGATTGAAAAAAATATAAGTAGTGAGAAAATGTGGATAAAAAAGTGAGGAGGTGATATGATAGAAATGAAAGTGTATGAACCTAGAGGAATGCATCAAGTCGGGTATGGGAATGACTCCTAACTTCACGACTTTAATTTTCCCTTTGATCAGAAGGAAGGACTAGCGTGCTAAGGCTATTTTGTAGCCACACTCGCTCGTTTCCCTTACCGAAAGGGGACTCTAAAGCAAATGTACCCTATAACTAGCATGAGGATGCATAAACCTAAAATGAAAGGGAAAGGGTTGGAGGGGCATGCCAAATGCTAGAAAAAACTAAGAAAAATGCATGAAATGTAGTGAGACATGCAAGTATGTACTAACGAGAGAGATCCCTAAGGGTCTAGCGTTGGACTAGCCCATATCTATGAATTCCTACTAGCGTTGGACTAGTGGAAAACGGGACAATGAGCCACAACTAGCGTTGGACTAGTGTGGTGACGTGCATTCATCCATCATATTCATCTATGATTATAGAAAACAAGTAGACATGCCAATCACCTATAAACACGTAGCACATAACACTTAGCATGCTCGACTAAATGCAAGAGGCTAATAAAGCAAATTAACACGTAGCAACAAAACAAGCAACCAAGCTAATGAACCTATTACATTGGCTAACTAAAACAAATGAGGAAAGGGAAAAATGAATAAAAATGCTCTCCAAGCCCTATCTATTACAAGCCAAGAGGTGTATACATACCCCATAAAAGAATAACTTAATAAAAATAAAAGTAAATGAAATAAATAAAGGAAATTAAGGAAGGGCAAGAAAAGCAAAGTAGACATGCAATTTTCACTTAGCACATTGGATCACATAGAGGAGAGACGAAAGGATAAAAGAAGTTATACCTCCCCATTTGTAATGTTAGTAAAGTGAACAAGACTTAACTTGGGCTAGAGTCACCAAAGAAAGAGATAACTTGGGCTAAAGCCATCAAAACAAGGGATTAATGCACCACTTTAAAGATAAGTAGAATAAAAGACAAAAAGGAAACTCAGAACACCTTAGAAATATAAAAAATGGTACTAACAAACCACCAAATTCTCCCCTAATTGCGACTTAAATGAAATCAAATAATGCATAATTTTAAAGAAAAGTAAATTATTGATCAAATTTCTAAAATAGAAAAACTACCAAGGACCCAATTGCAAACATAACCAATCACTCAAATCCAATTAGACATTTTGGGAACTTCAAGAGTCCAAAAGCAAAGAAAGGGCCAAGTAATGATTCAAATTGCAATCACTCTAGGACCTAATTGCAAGAAATCAGCTCACAATTGGGCCACAATGCAACAAAGTGAGACTTGGGAGGCCAAAACGCAATCTTGGAAAGTTTTTCATGCATGCAAACAGATATTTGATGACCAAAAACTTCCATTTGCTTATGTGATCCTGCCGCGAACTTTGCAGCTTATTGGCAAACCAGAAAAGAGGGCAACAGTTTAAACACAACCCAAACCCCGTCAAATTATCTATCACTATCCTTGTTACAAGCTTGAATACCGACAGGATGACTAAACCAGATTTGCAGGCGGTTACAGGAAGAAGTGAATGCAGCAAAACATGAGAACGACTTGTATCTTCTTATTTACTTTTGCCAGGATGCATTTGTGCGCAAGAAACTCTAAAACAAACTCTACCAAGTGAACGACAAAAACCAAGTGCTGGAATTTTATCCCATGGTTATTAACATAATCCCCTGTCCTAGAAGATCCAATTAAATTAACTAGACCAGAAATGCAGCAAAGCAACGAAGAAGACATTCTGCAATTTCTAAAAAAAAACTTTTGGCAAACATCAAAAGCTCGTGTGAATCCAGAAACATTCACCTAACAATGTAAAACCAAGAGTTTAAACCCTTTTTTTTTCAACGAAATCCGATGATCAATCACTCCCAAAAACAAGATTTAATCTAGTAGGGATGAACAAAACACAAACACAATAGCGAGAGATGCCACTGTCAAGCATAAACAGCTCTTCCATGTGACTGAATCCACAACACAGTAGAGACACAAAGAGAGAGGCTCGCGGCAGATATGTACACAGCTTACCAACCAAAAATGCCAAAGAAAACACAGGCTTCAAACCAGTCCAAACTTGAACAAACCAAGACAGATTCAAAAAAGAAAATGGAACAGGTCACTCTACTTCGCAACAAATCTAGTATTTCAAACGGACTGACCACGTAAACGTTTTTCCTTTTCAAAGCTGGGATCTTGCTACTAAACTAAAGCCTAGGAACAAAATATAATCAACACCAATAAAATTTCAGACCCCATCATACACAATAACAGCGAAAGGCAACATCTTTGAGCTATAAGCATAAACCACCATCGGAACTCTTAACCACATTCACCGACTCATGATTCAGCACAGTTTCATGATTTATTGATAAAATTATCTATAGGAAATGGAAAGGAACCTTACAGTGCTATTTCTGATGGATTTTTAGCAGCAAAAAAAAAAAAAAACTTGAGTAGCAGCTCCTCTCCTTCTTTTTGGTTTGACCAGAAATCTCCAAGCTTTTGCCCAGCCGTGACTCTTCCTTGGCTCTTTTCATGCCTAGCCGAACCCTCCCTTTTGGTTCAGCCTCCCTTTCTTTCTTACCCTAGCTATCACTCCTCCTTATTCTGGTTTCTCTCTGTCTGGCTTTCCTTCACTCAGCCCCTCTCGTTTGCTCTCTCCTCAGTCCACAGCCGCCCACTTTTTCCCTCTCAGCTCCCTCGTAGCCTTCTGTATTTTTCCTTTCCCACCGCTGCCAGTCCCTATTCTCCCTACTTCTCTCCCCAGCTGCCAACCTCCTCTCTATTTCTTTCTCAGCTATCCCGCCGTCGACCTTTCTAGTTCTCTCTACTCTTTTTCTCTAGCCCCCAAAAAAAATCCTCCCTCTGTCCGCTGTTTTCTTTTTGCTTTTATATGGGGAACCATAACCCCTAAACCCTCACCTCAAAGGTAGGGATGAAGGGTTGGTTCCCCCCTATTTCCTCAACCCTACGATCTATTGAACCCCAAAAACCTCCAGCCATCTCCCATGAAAAACATCTTCATGCCGCATGCATGTGCGCTTTCTTTTTTTAATGAATAATTTTCTCTTTTTTGACAAATTTTATGCTAAAAAGTCTTACAATAAAAATAAACAACTAAAAGGGTAAAAATGAATGCAAAACTAAAAATAATAGATAATAGATAATGATAATCTAAAAATACTGAAATGCTATACAAATGTTAAAAGTTTAAGAACTAAAATTATGGAATTAAAATAATAGATAACAATTATTAAAAAATAAAAATAAAATCAGGATAAAAAATATTTAAGAAATTTGGTGTCTACAGCTAAAAAAAAGCATACAAATTATTTAAAAATTTGGTGTCTACACTCACCCCGTAGATTTGTTTTCCTTAACAGGGATTAATGAAGTGGAACTTGATGGAACCCTCTTTTGATGTACTCTTGTATTAGGTTTCAAATGTTTTTGGCAAGACTCTTGGTTGTTGCATATTTTGAAATTGAATGTATCTTTTGGAAATGCTGATGTAAGGGTTGGATAACTTATGTATCGTGATCTTGTGGTGTAAGGTTGGAGAAGTTATAGAAGTTTTCCGCACTTCTTTACTTTGCCTTATCGCTTTAGATACTACTGTATTAAACTTGAATGGAAATTGTACCGAGTCCTGGCGAGAGCTGGGCAGGCGTCCCGCGGATACCCTTTGGTTTGCCTTAGGGAGAAGTAGGGGCGTCACAGGTACTACATCCGAAATCACATCAATCTTAAAAGCTATCTCCCTTTTCGGAGGCAAAAAGTCTAATTCTTCAGGAAAAATATCTGGATACTCTTTCACTATAGGCATATCTTTGAATCTCACCTTATCACTAGACGTATTTATAAGAAAAGCCAAATATTCTTGAACTCCCTTACTCAACATTTTTCTAGTTCGAATTTCTTAAATAAGAGCATATGAGGCTAATCTACCTCTTACATCCAATTTTTGGATTGCCTCTCCTAGAATGCACAATTCTACCGTTTCTATCTTACAATTCAATTGAGTATCGTAGCAACCTAACCAGTTAATTCCTAAGATGACATCATACCCCTTAATAGTTAAATCCATTAGATAGGCCAGTAACTTCTGTGTAAGGATCGAAGACAACCTAAGAGGGGGTGAATTAAGTTATCTAAAAACAAGCCAAGATATGAGTCACCTTTTTCGAGCTTGCTTTCTTTTTCAAAAAGACCTCACTGAGAAGCAATTGATGGACTAGTACAAGTAATTTGTGAGTAAAACAGGTAAGCAATGTATATATATATGTAGCAAGACAGTAAATGAAGGGATGAAATTGCAAACCAAATTCTAAACTTGACTAAGTTTGAATATCACTTTATATATATCAAGCTTCTTCAATATGATCAACTTTCAACCAATCTCTTGTGTACAAATGAAGGATCACTTCCTCCTTGCCTCAAGTCTCACTCAATCAAACAAGGAAGTTTTACAATCACACGGAAAACCCTCACTAAGCTACACTATTGAAGAAATTGAATCACACTTGAAAAGCTAAATGGAGATTACACAACTAAGAGTACAAATCTTCTTTTTGGAGTGTTCACACACTTGAATCACTCAAGATCAGATGTAGACTTAATGTGTAAAATTACTTTTTAAGAGTTGACTAATCCCAATTTATAGGGGACCAAAAAATTCTTCAATTAATGCTGTCAACGGATAGAAGGCAGCTGGAAGGTCAACTAGCCGTTGGTAGTGTCGGACGTCCGGTACTCTGATTTTCTGTGTCCGAACAAAGACAGTGGATTCAAGATGATTTCTTGCAATTCTTAGGACGTCCGGTCCCTCCATAGTATACGTCCGAAAGTAAACTTGCAGATCCTTCTTCATTTCATTCGGACGTCCGATGCTCCAGTGTTTTGCGTCCGAAGTACAGCAACGTTTGTCGGACGTCCGGTATAGAGGTATTGTGTATCCGAACGAGGTCAGTGATCATAGATGTTTTGACACATTGCCTTCGGACGTCCGAGTGTGAGTTCTTCATGCGTCCGAAATTACTCAATGGTTGTCGGCCGTCCGATATGGTGCTTTTGTGCGTCCGACAGTAATTTGTCAAATCTTGATTTTGGCTTCAAGTCTTTGATCTGGTTTTTGTTCCAAATCCTGAAATGAACTCTTCAAAGAATGTTAGTAGCATCCAATTGTTTTGTAATCATCAAAAGTTATGAACTGAGATATACAATCTCCCCCTTTTTGATGATGACAAAACATTGGATGGATCAAAAAGAATTCAACTCCCTCTCAACTCAACTCCCCCTTCCTTATAGATTCCATGACCAGAGTATTCGCAACTCCCCCTCACTTATACGATCCATATCCATTTTCTCCCCTTTTTTATCATCATAAAGCAACCATACCAATCAAATTTGTCAGCATTCAATAGACATTATCAATTTGACAAACTAGATCAATATATGAACATTATCAGCAAAGGATAAATGTGACGGCCCCACCTCCCCCGAAGGCGAACCAAAGGGTTCGGTGGGTCGCCTGCCCACCTCTCGTTGGGATTCGCTTCCTTATACAGCTCTTAAATGAAATCGGAATAAAATCACAAGAATAAATAGGGCAACGATCCCAAAACTTAAAGCGGAACTTATATACATTGTCAACCCAAAAGAGAGTATAAACATCGAATATACAAAGGTTCTCAATCCTGCATACGTCCAGCCCGTGCCAAGCACTGGGGCGAGAACCATTACAAAAAAAAACAAAAGAACTAGACTAGGCTAGTCTATGCTCTCATCCTGCTCGCCGCCCCCTGTTAAGGAAAACAAAAGTAAAGGGGTGAGCTAAAAGCTCAGTGAGGTTCCGAACACATAATCAAATAATCATTTCAATACATGAAACATGAAGTATCAATAATTCAAGAAACATTTACAATGGAAAGCAATAGTAACACATTCATTAAAAGGATACGGCTCACAAGGAGCAATTTGTTTGTTTGTTCGTTCTCCTAATATTTCCCCTTATTCCTCCAATCATTTAAAAAAGCATTTTTGTAACTAAAATCCTTCGTTTGTTCTTTCGTTCGTTCATTCACCCCCTTCCCGCCCGTTGGCCAGGCTCCACCCATCCGGATGTTGTCCGGACTACATGGTCACCATATCGCCCGACCAAGTCCGCTTCTGGCTCGAGTCGATCGGTAACGAAGGGCAGGGCCCAATTCAGCCAGAAGGCTTACATTCATGCACAACTAATCGTTTGTTCAATCATTAAATCATGGAAAAGTTCATACGTTTTTAGGTTGAGTACGATGAAGTACACACTCGCCCAAAAAACTTGTTTTGAAAATCATTGAAAGTACTTAACACATTATCAAACAACAACAACAAGTCATGAAGTCAAGGAGAATATAATAAATAAGGAAAACTCACCTATGTACGCAAAACAACTTGCAAAATATCCTCCTGGATATTATCCTTAGTCTCTGAGAAAACCTAAAGTTAACGAGACAGAATATTACAGCTCATCTAGCACAAACAATTAGGTATTTAAAGTGAAACGAGGACATTTAGACCCGTAGACAAAATAATTAGGGTTTCGTAGACCAAATGTAAAACCAAACTCAAAACGATTATAAAATTTCCCAATGAAAACACTTGAACCAATGACAAGTCGGAATCCAACTAGATAGACTATGAAATACTGTTTTCGGAATTGTTTATATGGTTCAAAATCATCTCATATTCAAGTAGATTTTATAAACTAAAGGTCTTAAAGAAATTCATGTAAAAAGGAGAACAAAGTACCCAAGAAACCCTAAACCACTTCTCTTTATTTGGTAAGAGTAAGCAAGCATTTGGAGTTTCCAATTGAAGAAGGACCATGTTTTAAGATGGAAAAACGGTCATAGTATTTGCCAAACGAAAATATACAAGTTCAAATAGAAAATTAGTCCTCAAGCAAAAATTTGGGCAGCACGCCCTTTGTATTTACCTATTTTCCAGCCATTTATGGCTTCATTATTTTCCTCAATCAATCCCAACATTACACACAACATAAACAGCCACTCAATATGCTCAAGACAATACAAGGACAAAATTTAAGCTAACAACAAGTGTGGAAACGAAGTTTACAAAAGACAGTTTTGACGGGTTTTTACGGAATGGGCACATCCGAGGCTACGCTTATCAGATTGAGGTGCAACTTACACTATTTCGAAGCTAAGATAGAGGGATACAAGGTTGAAGAAGGCCACTCAGTCCATTTTGCAATGTATCTAGGTCAAATTTATCAAAACAACTCCAGATTTTCCAATTCAAAGTTTACTATGGCAGTCCTGACTCATTCAGTCATATCTCAGAATATACAACTCCAATTCAAGTGATTCCAAAGCCATTTGAAAGCTAAGATACAAGGCTATAAGTATTAAGCAGACATTGACAGCAAAATCAGCAGTATTCCAGGTCAAAACAACCAATTACTGAAGCTGATTAGTATGTTCGGATAGAAACAGGGCAGCAGGGGTATTTCAGTCTTTTCACAGGCTACATTGCTCCGATTAAGCTGAAATTTTGTAGGCTACTACAAAATATCATTCTCTACAACTTCCATGTTTTAACACAAGGCTAATTCGGCCTCTAACTAGTGGAAATAGTACCGGGCAGAAGGAGAAGAAATGGAAACCCTAATTTGGAAATTTTTGCTTCAAACCAGAAAATTTCCACTAATCATTACAATTATCATACCAAAGCTTCATTCGAACCCATACTAGACCATCATACATGGCCAAACAATACTAATCATATGAAAACAGAAAAATTCCCAATAAATAGAAAAATTAGACAACACAACCATAATTCATGAAATACTCCACAAAACTGCATCTTTAACTACCAACCTCTACTAATTTCACATCAAAACCAACAAAGGGATAATTTCTTAACCACTCACCTTTGTAACCTCAAGAAACAAGATAGCTAGGGCTTGTTCTTACCAAATGGCTCCACCAATCCCCTTAAACTAGTTTAGCAACTCACTTTTGTGGAGAATTTTGGAATTTAAACGGTTGATTTGTGAGATTCAAGCAAGAAATTGAAGAAAGAAGTTGGGAGTTTTTCTCTTCTTTTCCACCAAGAAGTTCGGCCAAAGAGGGAGAAATGGAAGATGATTTTTGGTCAAAATTAGTTTTAAAAAGGAAAGAAAATATCTTGGTCAAAAGTCCACCCTCGAATAGAAACGCGACATGTGGCACCTTTTATGTTTAAGTTTATCTTCTTGTCTCTCCATACTAATTAATCTAGCAAACCTCTAATTATCTCTTAACACCTGATAAATTAAGCCCGGTATACCCAACTTAACCTATTTGGCCGAATTTTACCGAACTTTCTGCACTAGCGGGTCCCACGCCCGGTATTTGCTCCAAAATTTTCATGAACTAAATTATACTAGAAAAATAATTTTAAAACCTTATTTGCTCATAAAAATTATCTAGAAAATTTTCCTAATAAAGAAAATGTGTAAGAAGCGTGCAAATAAATAAAATAAAGCCTAGAAAATAAGAAATTGTACGGATTCTCACACTCTCTCCCCCTTAAGAAATTTCGTCCTTGAAATTTTCTATGAGCGGAATCTATCAAATCTCAAGTAACCAGTAGCCTGTACCTTCTACATCCTCAGAAGAAACGAGACTCTTCATTCCAGTCCCTTCTCTAGTTGACGGTCCAGGGTCGGTCTGGGTTGGCTGCTAGGTTCCTTTCTTTTCGTGCAATAAACCCGAGCAATTAGCAATCCGATGCTCGGCGCTCCCACAGCGCAGACATCTCCTCCCCTTTCTCCAACAATCCACTTCAATATGATTGGATTTTCTTCAATAACCACAAATTGTCACACCACCCGCTCCACGACACTTCTTAGCAAATGACCTACCTTGCATATCCTGTTCTGGCCTTTGACTCTCAAGAGATGCGCTCTTTTTCTTTGCATGGAAGGTCTTCACTTGTGGCCTTGCAATTTCTGTCCGTTGAGTTTTCTCTGGAACCCCCATAGAAGTAGTGCTTTGTGCCATTGCTAAGGCCTCCTCTAAAATCCCTTCGTATTTCCTTTTTAGCTCTAAATTCTTGTGCAAGAGCTCAATTTTCTCTGAATACTCGTGCTTCCATCGCCCTTCCCAGTATGTGGCTAGTTTCTTTTGGACTTTTATTTCGTCTCGAAGAACCGCGATTTCCTTATACATCTCAACCTAATGTGCCATCTCACAGAATTGCTGGAACTCAGATGGTAGCCTGTCGAGCAAAACAATGGGTCATAATAAATTCTTGAATACAAGTGGCACTCTCAGTCCATGTTTTGCTCAGCTATTGTTTCCTCCCTTTCTTCTCTTGACTCTTGGCCTCTTTTTGTTCCACAGCTTTTACTATATCCGCAACTACGTCTTCCTTCCATATATATATATAGTTTTTCCCTTCCCTCTCTCTTTTCTTTCCAAAAGGGTACTTTAATGAATGAATGCAGTAAATTGACTAAAATAACAAAATCGAACATACCAATTACACAAATAACATATCGCACATAACACGCCATATCAAAAGACGGATAAGCAAGTACACAAATACATATCAAGTTGGACAGATAACCATGTACACAAACACATATACTAACGTCAGGTGGTAGTAATATACGGGCGAACCAAAAGGAAAAGGTGAAGTCGTCCCAGTATCAGCCCGTCTGGTCTCTCACGTCACTTACTATCCAAACTAGATGTCCATTGATCTCTTGTGCTCATTCTAGTCCGACAAAGCCTGTTCATGTTTTCGAAATGAAATTTCCAAGTACTTAACGCCGCCTCAACTTTAGAGTACTCGGGCACGAGAATCCGGAATAAGATAATTCACATCTCGAGCTGGCCAGTCCCAAGAGTAAACTATCTACAATCGAAATTCCTACCCGACGTACCTATCTAGGATCCTCAAATACCCCGGAAAAGATTAAAGGCCCATAACATTCGCAATTCATAGCTTATGCTCGAACGAGCACTTAGTCCTTCATATTTATTCACCACTTAGTCCAGGCTCACTCCGTGCAGAGACCACCCAAAGCAGCTATATGTTTTATCCCTCAATTGCTTAACTTTCAAATCAATTCAAATCCCACAGCCCGGCATCCTAAACTTTAGCCTAGGATACACTACAGAGATCTGAAGCCTAAGCTCTGATACCATCTGTGATGGCCCACCTCCTCCTAAGGCAAACCAAAGGGTTCGGCGGGTCGCCTGCCCAGCTCTCGTCGGGATTCACTCCCACATACAGCTCTAAAATGAAATCGGAATAAAATCACAAGAATAAATAGGGCAACGATCCCAAAACTTAAAGCGGAACTTATATACATTGTCAACCCAAAAGAGAGTATAAACATTGAATATACAAAGGTTCTCAATCCTGCATACATTCAACCCGTGCCAAGCACTGGGGCGAGAACCATTACAAAAAAAAAATAAAAGGCCTAGACTAGGCTAGTCTATGCTCTCATCCTGTTCGCCGTCCCCTATTAAGGAAAACAAAACTAAAGGGGTGAGTTAAAAGCTCAGTGAGGTTCCGAACACATAATCAAATAATCATTTCAATACATGAAACATGGAGTATCAATAATTCAAGAAACATTTACAATAGAAAGTGATAGTAACACATTCATTAAAAGGATACGGCTCACAAGGAGCAATTTGTTTGTTCATTCGTTCTCCTGACATTTCCCCTTATTCCTCCAATCGTTTAAAAATGCGTTTTTGTAAGTAAAATCCCTCGTTTGTTCTTTCGTTCGTTCATTCACCCTCTTCCCGCCCATTGGCCAGGCTCCACCCATCCGGACGTTGTCCGGACTACAAGGTAATACTCGAGTATACCAAACATTCACCCAGGGTCACCATATCGCCCGACCAAGTCCGCTTCTGGCTCGAGTCGATCGGTAACGAAGGGCAAGGCCCAATTCAGCCAGAAGACTTACATTCATGCACAACTAATCGCTTGTTCAATCAATAAATCATGGAAAAGTTCATACGTATTTAGGTCGAGTGCGATGAAGTACACACTCGCCCAGAAAACTTGTTTTGAAAATCATTGAAAGTACTTAACACATTATCAAACAACAACAACAAGTCATGAAATCAAGGAGAATATAACAAACAAGGAACACTCACCTATGTACGTAAAACAACTTGCAAATATCCTCCCGGATATTATCCTTAGTCACCGAGAAAACCTAAAGTTAACGAGACAGAATATTACAGCTCATCTAGCACAAACAATTAGGTATTTAAAGTGAAACGAGGACATTTAGACCCGTAGACAAAATAATTAGGGTAAGAAATACTATGGCAGAATCATTTATATGGTTCAAAATCATCTCATATTCAAGTAGATTTTATAAACTAAAGGTCTTAATGAAATTCATGTAAAAAGGAGAATAAAGTACTCAAGAAACCCTAAACCACTTCTCTTTATCTGGTAAGAGTAAGCAAGCATTTGGAGTTTCCAATTGAATAAGGACCATGTTTTAAGATGGAAAAACGGTCATAGTATTTGCCAAACGAAAATATACAAGTTCAAATAGAAAATTAGTCCTCGAGCGAAAATTTGGGCAACACGCCCTTTGTATTTACCTATTTTCCAGCCATTTATGGCTTCATTATTTTCCTCAATCAATCCCAACATTACACACAACATAAACAGCCACTCAATATGCTCAAGACAATACAAGGATAAAATTTAAGCTAACAACAAGTGTGGAAACGAAGTTTACAAAAGACAGTTTTGACGGGTTTTTGCGGAATGGGCACATCCGAGGCTACGCTTATCGGATTGAGGTGCAACTTATACCATTTAGAAGCTAAGATAGGGGGATACATGGTTGAAGAAGGCCACTCAGTCCAGTTTGCAATGTATCTCGGTCAAATTTATCAAAACAACTCCAAATTTTCCAATTCAAAGTTTACTATGGCAGTCCTGACTCATTCAGTCATATCTCAGAATATACAACTCCAATTCAAGTGATTCCAAAGCCATTTGAAAGCTAAGATACAAGGCTATAAGTCTTAAGAAGACATTGACAGCCAAATCAGTAGTATTCCTGGTCGAAACAACCAATTACAGAAGCTGATTAGTATGTTCGGATAGAAACAGGGCAGCAGGGGTATTTCAGTCTTTTTATAGGCTATGTTGCTCCAATTGAGTTGAAATTTTGTAGGCTACTTCAAAATATCATTCTCTACAACTTGCATGTTTTAACACAAGGCTAATTCGGCCTCTAACTAGTGGAAATAGTAACGGGCAGAAGGAGAAGAAATGGAAACCCTAATCTGGAAATTTTTGCTTCAAACCAGAAATTGTCCACTAATCATTACAATTATCATACCAAAGCTTCATTCGAACCCATACTAGACCATCATACATGGCCAAACAATACTAATCATATGAAAACAGAAAAATTCTCAATAAATAGAAAAATTAGACAACACAACCATAATTCATGAAATACTCCACAAAATTGCATCTTTAACTACCAACCTCTACTAATTTCGCATCAAAACCAACAAAGGGATAATTTCTTAACCACTCACCTTTGTAACCTCAAGAAACAAGATAGCTAGGGCTTGTTCTTCCCAAATGGCTCCACCAATCCCCTTAAACTAGTTTAGCAACTCACTTTTGTGGAGAATTTTGGAATTTAAACGGTTGATTTGTGAGATTCAAGCAAGAAATTGAAGAAAGAAGTTGGGAATTTTTCTCTTCTTTTCCACCAAGAAGTTCGGCCAAAGAGGGAGAAATGGAAGATGATTTTTGGTCAAAATTAGTTTTAAGAAGGAAAGAAAATATCTTGGTCAAAAGTCCACCCTTGAATAGAAACGCGACATGTGGCACCTTTTATGTTTAAGTTTATCTTTTTGTCTCTCCATACTAATTAATCTAGCAAAGCTCGAATTATCTCTTAACACCTGATAAATTAAACCCAGTATACCCAACTTAACCTATTTGGCCGAATTTTACCGAACTTTCTGCACTAGCAGGTCCCACGCCCGGTATTTGCTCCAAAAATTTCATGAACTAAATTATACTAGAAAAATAATTTTAAAACCCTATTTGCTCATAAAAATTATCTAGAAAATTTTCCTAATAAAGAAAATGCGTAAGAAGCGTGCAAATAAATAAAATAAAGCCTAGAAAATAAGAAATTGTACGGGTTCTCACAATAAAGACATTCATTCTTAGCAAATGATAAAAGCATCCATTCATAGAAGAAAAAAAAAACATCAGTTAACAGAATAACATCAGTTTTACAGACCAAAAGAGGATTATGATCCTCAATACATAGCATAGCAAAAGTTTTTCAATGCAAAAGATGAACTATTGTCCTAATGATGAAATGCAAAGTCCTAGTAGTGCTTAGATGGTGATTTTCAATGATCCAGGCCTTCTCCTGGTTAGACGAAACTGCTCAGGATCCACTTGGTCTTCATCCTCAATTTCATCATCATCATCTTCAGTTGTCTCCATAGTTACAGGAGCCTTGCCTTTATCTTTGGGTTGGGAGCTGGAAGCATGTGCCTCTGGAGTGGTTTCAGTACCAGGAGTATGCTCTGTGGGCTGGGGTCTTGGCTCTTTTTGATGAGCATTTTCATTGAATTCAGGGATTGGAGGCACGAGGAGATTCCTTTTTTCAATGAAGATGGACTGCTGGGCAGGAGACATGGTCATCATGAGACCATCTTCAATGAACAGAACATGTTGTTTGAGGTCCTCAAGCAAGGAGATGACCTCAGAATTGGAAGAGAATGACTTGCTAGCTGATTTTCTAGGGTGGATGGTGAATGGAGAGACATACATGGACTGATCACGAGGAGTCCTAGGAGTGACAGGGGTTTCGTGAATATTTTTTCTCCTAGTTTCTGCCACAGTCTCCTTATAACACCAATGGCCCTCAAAAAAATTTCAGATTCTTTCTTTCAAAATACGCTTGTGAGAAAACTGTTGAGGCACTGTCTTTGGATGATTTTCCAGTAAAAGGAATTTTAAAATGGGCAAAGATAGGAGTCAGAAATTGTCCATAAGAGAGCTTCCTACGACTACCAGTGCTAATTTTGAGTAGAAATTTGCACATCACAAACCCAAAGTCAATTCTGAATTTTTCAACAAAACCGTAAAAGAGATAAAGCTCCATTTTGTTCGCATCAGTTCTGTGGCCATCAGTGGGCACCAACAGATTTGAAATGATGGTAAAAATTATCAAGTTCTGAGGACTAAGATCTTCTAATCTTGCCTCAACGGGAGTGTTGAAATGTGATCGAAAATAGGTCATGAGTTTAGTAACGTGAAAATGACGATAAGTAGAGGGATATTCTTCATATGAAAAGAAATTTGCAACTTTTCCTTTAAAACCAGATTCAATACTTGTTTTCAGAATGGAATTCATAATGTCGGGAGTTAACGTGATGTCTACAGAGTTGACCCTAGAGATGAGTTTAGTGTGTGAGTTACCCTTTTTGAGATTTGTAAAGAATTGATAAAGCATATCAAGGTAAAAAGTATTAGGGATGGACAGAAGATGAATCCATTTTTGGAACTCAAAAAGCTTAATGATAGGTTCGAGATCAAGCTTATGAAATTCGGGAGGAGAAATGGTTCTTTGAGTGATGAAACCCTTTTGTGAGACCAACTCAAATCTGTCTCTGGCCTCATCATCAATGAATTTTGGCAGAGGAGAAGGTTCCTTAGCAGGCTGAGTCACTGGTTCCTTTCCAGACAGTTTCCTTTTTGCAGTTTGCTTGGCAGATAACTCAGCATTTTTCTCTGCATTTGGTTGAGGAGTGCTTCCCTTTTGGGTAGACCTTTTTCTTTTCCCAGGTGATTTCGAGATAGTCACTTCAGCATGGGTGGGTTCCTCCATTTCTTCTACATTCCTACCACCTAGATTTTCTTCAGAGTGACGCTCTTCCATCTGCTCATCAGATGGCTCAATAGTTGGAGCATCGCGCTTCCTTTGAGCAGTTTACTTCACCTTTCCACCTCTGTTTGCAGTTTTCTTTTTGGATGCTTTGGTAAAGGGTTTGACAATTTCAATATCCTCATCCCTAAATCTAAAAGAGCGTCCGACCCCAGTAGAACCACCTCTAATCCTAACCATGATGTAATGAGTTGGATGTTGATGTAGCGAGTGGTGCAAAGTGTATAAGATAGATGAAGAGTGCAATATGAGTTAACAGTGATGCACGAACCAACCACAAGAAGTCATATTCGAACACTTAGGGTTTCGGATATAAATTTGGGAAATATGAGGCAGTTAGAAATTGGAAGAGGTTATTATGTTCAGTGGCGAACCCAAGGGCGAACCCAAGGGTATCGGCGAACCCACTTCTCCCAATGGCGAACCCAAGGGTATCGGCGGGCCGCCTGCCTAGCTCGTGCCAGGACTCAAAACCTAAAGTAATAAAACTAGATAAATCGAAAGAGCACTATATACAATATATACAAACCCCAAAAGTGTTCTAATTACATTCTTCAAAAGTACCTGCTCATACTATTACATCCTTATAATTATAACCAAAACCAAAGAGTAGACCCTAAGGAGGGTCATTATACAAACCACCACAACAAAAACAAACATCCTAATTGTCTAACTATTACAAGCAAACCTAACTATACTAGTGTATGTGCCAAAAGTCCCCGCGTCGGCCCCTGCTAAGGAAAACAAAAGGAAAGGGGTAAGCTATATGCTTAGTAAGTAAACAGGGGCAAAAGCGTAAATTTCACGTAACAACAGTTACACAGTAAGAGTAAAGCAAAAGCAGAAAAGTAACATCACATAATAAGGATACAGGTGGCTCTAAAACCAGATCGTTTGCCATGCGTGACCTCTTGCCGACACTCCGTCGACCATAAATAATGGTCCGTGGAACTTCACTTGTACTCCCACCGTACACCTTATCACCCTCTGTGACGACCCCACTTCTCCCAAGGGCGAACCCAAGGGTATCGGCGGGCCGCCTGCCTAACTCGCGCCAGGACTCAAAACTTAAAGTTCGAAAGAGCACTAAATACAATATATACAATCCCAAAAGTTATATTCACATCTTCAAAAGTCTCGAGTCAAACCACTCTAATATACTACAATCACAACCAGCAGAAGATAGACCCTAAGAAGGGTCCTTATACAAACCACCAAAACAAAAACAAACATCCTAACTGTTCAACTATTACAAGCCAATCTAACTATACTAGTATACGAGCCAAAAGTCCCCGCGTCGGCCCCTGCTAAGGAAAACAAAAGGAATGGGGTAAGCTATATGCTTAGTAAGTAAACAGGGGCGAAAGCACAAATTTCACATAACAGTTACACAATAAGAGTAAAGCAAAAGCAGAAAAGTAACATCACATAATAAGGATACAGATGGCTCCAAAGCCAATTCATATGCCATGCGTGATCTCCTGCCGACACTCCGTCGACTGCAAATAATAGTCCGTAGAACTTCACTTGTACACCCACCGACACCTTATCACCCTCACTGGCCAGTCACCTCACAAACTTGCCCGGGCGAACGAAATCACAAACTTGAGCTTGAGTCACAAGCTTGAGTCACAAGCTCGGGTCACAAACTTGGTCACCTTCTCGGTGAACCGGATTCACAAAATTGGTTCATAACATGAACCTACAAACTTGGTGACCTCAGACTAGGTTGGACTGACTTCGACCAAGCCCTAACCGGCTCGAATAGTCCAACCAGGTCAAGAGCTCGCCCCAAACTCACAAAATTATTCAAAATCACAAAATTTGCAAACTTCACAAACTTTATTCGAAAGTCGCCCCGAGCCACAAGCTCAAGGGTTTTGGTTCCAAAAGGTTCATATACATATGCCAAGTACAATTATACATTCAAATTAGGGTTTAGGTCGAGTGCGATAAAGTACACCCTCGCCTAAGTGCCCTTTTCACATATCTCAAACACATAGCAAAGAAAACACACCAAACTGGCCTGAATACTTACTCAAAATACCAAAAGCAGTACAAGAACAAAATCGCTTCGCGCGTTTTCGCTAGTAGTGGGCCCCACCGGCTCCACCTAACTCACCACGGTCTGAAATAGAAGATTTTATCACATAATATCACAAACGACTATTAACAGATCCAAAACAAGTAAAACGGCAAAATTGGCACACGAAATTGCGGAAACGGCAAAAAGGGCGCACGCGCTCACGCGGAACGGCAAACGGAAACGGCCAAATCGGCCATCTCAAACCGTTTTGATCAAAAGTTAGGTTAGGAATATTGGATCAAGGTGAACGAGACACCGTTTCGAAGCTATGAGGAAGGCCTACAATTCTCATGAAGACACCTTAAGCTAGATCCGAATCAAAACAGGTCAAAATCATGGAAAACGGTACCAGAAGTTTACATTTTGAATGGCAGACAGGGTCTGTTTACGGGACCATAACTCCCAGCTCACAAGTCCAAATCAGGAAATTTCAAAGGCATTAGAAAGCTGAGACATAAGGCAAAACTTTGATGTTTTGGCTAAGACCTGAATCCACTCAGAACAGAACGAAATTCGGGTGTCAAAATACCCGTCAGAACTGTCCAGATACAAGGCAGTTCTGATGATCGCTTTTGTTTCGGTCATAACAGGGGCTACGGAACTCGGATTAAGGCGTATGAGATGTCATATCGAAGCTTAAAGGATGAACAACAACTGTTATGAAGACATCCAGAACTGAAACTGGAGGCTTCAGTCCCAAATGAACCAAACACAATCACTTAGGAAATCTGGCCAATGCACAAATGGTCAGTTTTGAGTGCAAACTGTTTTCTATGCTACGCATCGTCAAAAGAGCTGAAAATTGGTAGTTAGATAGTTCATTTCAAATGGAACAACTTTCATGAAGGTCGTCACTCCAAATTCGGAACGGAAATTGGTCATCAGGACCAAAACAGATCTGACCAGAAAATGGTCATTTTCACGGGCAAGCCTTGTTTGCTCGGCTATATCTCAGGTTCTATAAATCCGATTCATGAAATTCCAAGGGCGTTAGAAAGCTCTGATATAGGGATATAAGTTTGCTGTTTTGGTCGCAAGCCCAAACAGCTTGTAACTCAGTCAAATGTGAAGCCAAAGTTCCAGCCATAAACTTTCCAAAAACGTACCAGAATCACAAACCGTATTTGACCTCAATATGCGGCAATGGCACCAAATTCACTACGGTTATCGGATGGGGGTGTAAGACCCACCGTTTCGAATCTAAGAAACAGGGGTACAACTATGTAGAAGGCCACTCAGTCCAAATCCTAGCACAACTAGGTAAAATATGCAAAATACGAATCCAGAATCACCAAAACAGGTTTGCAAATTACATAAAACTGTAATGAGTCCAACTCAGTCTATACAAGTCCAAATGCCGAAATTCCAAAGGCGTATGATAGCTAAGACATCCAGCTACATTTCATCAGAAGACACCAACATCTAAATCCCAAGTGATTCCAGTCAAAATAGGCAAATACAAACGCAGTTTTCACATTCTGTCCAAAGCAGAACAGCTACAGTAATTTCGACATAACTCACTCTACACTAATCTAAATAACCTGAAATTTTGTAGGCACCTCAAACACATCAATACCTACAACTTTCATGTTTTGAGTAAAGTCAAATTCGGCCTCTAACCCTATGATCCAAAACCGGACAGAATTAGGGGTTATGAACCCTAACTTTCCATTTTTCCATCCAAATCCAAAATTGATTGCATTTATCCACAATTCACATCCACTAGAGCCATTATAGTCCATTTCCAATCATCATAAACAACCATACCATCATAATCCAATTAAACCAGAAAAATCATCATAAAATAGAAAACTTCACCAAATCACTCCAAACCAAGATAAAAACCAGAAATTTCAGCACTTGAATCACCAATAAGCATAACATAAGTATCATTAGGTGTAGTAGGGTGTTTCAAGCCTCACTTACCAAGAAACAAGAGAGAGGAAGATGTTGGTCACCTTAACTCTTCCAAAAAGCTTCACTAAACAACTCACTATCACTAAATGAAGAGGTTTTATGGAGTAGAAACAAGTTTAGAAGGTTGGATGGTTTGATTGAAGCAAGATGAAAGCCAAAACTTGAAGAGTTTTTCTCTCTTTTGAAGCTCAAGAAAGTCGGCCAAGGAAGAGAAGAAAATGGTGAATTTTTGGTGAATTTTGAGATATTAAATCAATTGGTCAAATAAGTCCAAAGGTGAATAGTTGTCAACAAAGTCCAACCAATGAGATAGTGACACTTGTCACTTCATTAAATGCAAGTCTATCACTTTGTCTCTCTTATACCAATCCAAATAACATCCTCTACTTATCTCTTAACACCCGGTAAAGTTTACACAGTATCCAAAACTTAACCTTATTGGCCGAATTTTTCCGAACTTTTCGCACTAATGGGTCCCACGTCCAATATATATTCTTAATTTTCTAAAAACTCTCCAATACTAGAAAAATTATCTAAAAACTATAATAACTCATAAAATTTATCAAGAAAATTTTCCTATGCCAGAAAATGCAGCAACCATGCAATTAAAGGGGAAAAACCCTAGGAGAATTATTAGGGAATTTACGGGTTCTCACACTCATACTTTTCGGGGCGTCACAATCTCCCCTCCTTAAAAGAATGTCGTCCTCGACATTCCCTCTTGTACTAATCAAGTCAAGTCATCCCGCAAGAATCACTAATATTTCAAACCAAGCCCACAGTCCGGCATCCTAAACTTCAAGCCTAGGATACACTACAGAGATCTGAAACCTAAGCTCTGATACCAACTTTGACGACCCCACTTCTCCCAAGGGCGAACCCAAGGGTATCGGCGGGCCGCCTGCCTAGCTCGCGCCAGGACTCAAAACTTAAAGTTCGAAAGAGCACTAAATACAATATATACAATCCCAAAAGTTATATTCACATCTTCAAAAGTCTCGAGTCAAACCACTCTAATATACTACAATCACAACCAGCAGAAGATAGACCCTAAGAAGGGTCCTTATACAAACCACCAAAACAAAAACAAACATCCTAACTGTTCAACTATTATAAGCCAATCTAACTATACTAGTATACGAGCCAAAAGTCCCCGCGTCGGCCCCTGCTAAGGAAAACAAAAGGAATGGGGTAAGCTATATGCTTAGTAAGTAAACAGGGGCGAAAGCACAAATTTCACATAACAGTTACACAATAAGAGTAAAGCAAAAGCAGAAAAGTAACATCACATAATAAGGATACAGATGGCTCCAAAGCCAATTCATATGCCATGCGTGATCTCCTGCCGACACTCCGTCGACTGCAAATAATAGTCCGTAGAACTTCACTTGTACACCCACCGACACCTTATCACCCTCACTGGCCAGTCACCTCACAAACTTGCCCGGGCGAACGAAATCACAAACTTGAGCTTGAGTCACAAGCTCGGGTCACAAACTTGGTCACCTTCTCGGTGAACCGGATTCACAAAATTGGTTCATAACATGAACCTACAAACTTGGTGACCTCAGACTAGGTTGGACTGACTTCGACCAAGCCCTAACCGGCTCGAATAGTCCAACCAGGTCAAGAGCTCGCCCCAAACTCACAAACTTCAAAAAATTATTCAAAATCACAAAATTTGCAAACTTCACAAACTTTATTCGAAAGTCGCCCCGAGCCACAAGCTCAAGGGTTTTGGTTCCAAAAGGTTCATATACATATGCCAAGTACAATTATACATTCAAATTAGGGTTTAGGTCGAGTGCGATAAAGTACACCCTCACCTAAGTGCCCTTTTCACATATCTCAAACACATAGCAAAGAAAACACACCAAACTGACCTGAATACTTACTCAAAATACCAAAAGCAGTACAAGAACAAAATCGCTTCGCGCGTTTTCGCTAGTAGTGGGCCCCACCGGCTCCGCCTAACTCACCACGGTCTGAAATAGAAGATTTTATCACATAATATCACAAACGACTATTAACAGATCCAAAACAAGCAAAACGGCAAAATTGGCACACGAAATTGCGGAAACGGCAAAAAGGGCGCACGCGCTCACGCGGAACGGCAAACGGAAACGGCCAAATCGGCCATCTCAAACCATTTTGATCAAAAGTTAGGTTAGGAATATTGGATCAAGGTGAACGAGACACCGTTTCGAAGCTATGAGGAAGGCCTACAATTCTCATGAAGACACCTTAAGCTAGATCCGAATCAAAACAGGTCAAAATCATGGAAAACGGTACCAGAAGTTTACATTTTGAATGGCAGACAGGGTCTGTTTACGGGACCATAACTCCCAGCTCACAAGTCCAAATCAGGAAATTCCAAAGGCATTAGAAATCTGAGACATAAGGCAAAAACTTTGATGTTTTGGCTAAGACCTGAATCCACTCAGAACAGAACGAAATTCGGGTGTCAAAATACCCGTCAGAACTGTCCAGATACAAGGCAGTTCTGACGATCGCTTTTGTTTCGGTCATAACAGGGGCTACGGAACTCGGATTAAGGCGTATGAGACGCCATATCGAAGCTTAAAGGATGAACAACAACTGTTATGAAGACATCCAGAACTGAAACTGGATGGCTTATATAGTGTACAGTTTAAGTTTGGATCTATTTTATGTACGAGTTGGTCTTGTATAAATATTTGAAATTGATATGGATGTAAGTATACGTTCCACGATTGGAATCAGTTTCCGCTGCACTTGTGATATGTAATTATTGGAGAATTTGATGTAATTTTGAGATTTATATTGTAATATATTTGAGGATTGTAGTGAACGACTGAGTCCCGGCGAGAGCTGGGCAGGCGGCCCGCCGAACCCTTTGGTTTGCCTTAGGGGGAGGTGGGGCCGTCAAAGTTGGTATCAGACCAAGATAAAAACCAGAAATTTTAGCACTTGAATGCATGAATTCCAGACTTGGGTTTCACTAACCCCTATTCTGCCCGTTTCTGTTTGACCTGGTTAGAGGCCGAATTTGACCTTAGCACAAAACATGAAAGTTGTAGAGAATGATGTTTTCTAGTTACCTGTAAATTTTCAGCTCAATCTGAGCTCGGTAGCCTGTGAAAAGACCGAAATACCCCTGCTATCCTGTTTCTATCCGAGAATAGTATTCAGCTTTGGTAATTGGGTAGTTTGACTGGGAATACTACCGATTTGGTTGTTGATGTCTTCTTAGGAATTATAGCCTTGTATCTTAGCTTTTAAATGAATTTGGAATTACCTGAATTGGAGTTTTGTGTGCTGAGATATGAGTGAATAAAGCAGGACTGCTAGTTGATTTCCGCAGTGAATTTCGAACTGGAAAATCTGGAGTTGTTTTGGAAAATTTGACCTGGTTAGGGTGAGAACTGGACTGAATGGTCTTCATGAAAGTTGTAGGGAATGATATTTTAGAGGTGCCTGCAAAATTTCAGGTCAATCGGAGTAGCATAGCTTGAGAAAAGACGGAATTACCCTTGCTGTTCTGGTTTTACCCGAATGTAAGAATTGCGCCTGTAATTGGTTGTTTTGGCTGGAATTGCTTTCCAATTGGTTGTTGAGGCCTTCTGATGAAATTTAACCCTGTTTCTTAGGTTTCATCTGGTTTTGGAATTTCTGGATTTGGACTTGTAGAGCCTGAGTTATGATGTTTCCGCTAGAATGCGTTCTGTGAAGCTGTTTTTGTGATTCTGGTATAGTATCTTGCATTTTTGACCTGTTTTCACTCAAAACTGGGTTGAGTGACCTTCTGTGATATTGTAACCCTGTCTCTTATCTTCGAAACGGTGGGTCTTGCACCTTCATCCGACAATCGTAGCGCCTTTGGTACCATTACCGCAAAATGACGTCAAAACTGTTTTTCTGGTTTTGAGCTTAACCTTCATTTCCAGACTTTTCCCTAGCTTGACTTGTCTTTGTACTACTTGGAGCTTGCTGAATGACTATTGGATGAACTTGTTGTTGTGTGTGTACCTTTGGGACTGGCTGAGGAAATAATGAAGCCATGATGGCTGGAAAAGTAAGCAAATTTAGGAGAAGTGCTGTCCGAACTTTTAAAGGGTTTGATTGCTTTGAGTTTGTGATCTAAGACTTGGATTTGAGCAAGACAATGTTATATGATGGATGATTTCTGAGCCATGGAGGTGAGTGACCCTAAACTGTTTCCAAAGTTACTTTTGAAATGTTCCTTGCATTGTTTCTTTGGTTTGCATATCATGTGTGCGCGCATACGAGTTCTTGACATGGTTTGGCTTTAATGAGTTCTTGAGGAGTCTTGTGCTGGACACCAACGTCTCCACCACTTTCGTGAGTTTGTGATATGATCTGGAGCACTGATGCTGCTCCCCTTTAATGTTTATGGTTTCGTGATCTGTTTGAGCATTGGGTGTTTAAGTACAATGATTTCACTGGCTCACGAGAGCAAAAATACGTGCATTTGATACTTGAATCATGACATCATGACATCATCGAAATGCATTATTGTGAAAGATATTTGATTCCTGGTTTTATTTGGTTACTCGCTGAGCTTTTAGCTCATCCCAAAAATGTTTTATTCTCCCCCCCACAGGGCTCAAGGCAAAGAAAAGCTTGGAGTGCTTATTCACGTGACTGGATGGCTTATATCGTGTACAGTTTAAGTTTGGATCTATTTTATGTACGAGTTGGTCTTGTATAAATATTTGAAATTGATATGGATGTAAGTATACTTTCCACGATTGGAATCAGTTTCCGCTACATTTGTGATATGTAATTATTGGAGAATTTGATGTAATTTTGAGATTTATATTGTAATCTGTTTGAGGAATGTAGTGAACGACTGAGTCCCGGCGAGAGCTGGGCAGGCGGCCCGCCGAACCCTCTGGTTCGCCTTAGGGGAAGGTGGGGCTGTTACACCCTCTCTACCCAGACACCTCACCAACTTGCTCGAGCGAACGAAATTGAGCTTGGTTCACAAGCTCGGGTCACAAACTTGGTCCACATAATCGGTGAACCGGATTCACAAACTTGGTGACCTCAAACCAGGTTGGACTGACTTCGACCAAACCCTAACCGGCTCGAATAGTTCATCTAGGTCATGAGATCGGGCCCCAAACTCACAAACTTCACAAAATTTACTCAAAAGTCACCCCGAGCCACAAGCTCAAGGGGTTTAGTTCTAAAATGATTCATATACATATACCATGTACAAATATGTGCGTAAATTAGGGTTTAGGTCAAGTGCGATAAAGTACACCCTCACCTAGGTACCCTTTTCATACATATTGAAACACATAAACAACTAACACATAAGAGCGGCCTGAATACTTACTCAACGAACAAAAGAACAAAAGTTTAAAATTTGTGCCGCGAGGAGTAGCTAGTAGGCCCCACTGGCTCCACCTGGCTCACCACCATCTGAAATAGAAGATTGCATCACATAACATCATAAACGGCTACTAATATGCTTAAAACAAGCAAAATGGCAAAATCGGCACATACGAGTGCGGAAACAGCATACGGAAACGGGAATGGTAACCTAATCGCTTTGTCGTCAAAACTGTTTTGAGCCTAATCGAAGCTATGAGTGTCAAATCAAGGTACATGAGGTACCGTTGTGAAGCTAAGAGGAAGGGTTACAGTTTTCATGAAGACACCTCAATCTGAATCTAAATGGAAATAGGTCGAAAGTACAGAAAACAGTTCCAGGAATTCGCACTCTAGAGTAATGAACAAGGTATGTTTGCTGGACCATAACTCCCAGCTCACAAATCCAAATCAGGAAATTCCAAAGGTCTTAGAAAACTAAGACATAAGGCTAAAACTTTGATGTTTTGGCCAAGACCTGAATCCATTCAGAACAGAACGAAAGTTGAGTGTCAAACTACCCGTCAGAACTGTCCAGATTCAAGGCAGTTCTGACGATCGATCTTGTTTTGGTCATAACAGGAGCTACGGAACTCGGATTTCAATGCACTTTATACCGTTTCGAAGCCAAAACCAAGATCTACATTTCTTATGAAGGATTTGACACCCAGATTGTCGCGCCCCATTTTTTGATAAATAAATAAATAGTTTAAAAAATGTATTTTTTGTGATTGGAAAATGAATTGTGATTTAAAAGAAAAAATGGGTCTAAATGGGGGGTTGAGAATGCGACGATTTGACCCAAAATTATAGTTTAAAAAGGGTTTTTGAAATAAAAATTGGAGTCGCCACTTGGTAATGAGTTAAGGTGTACCAAGTCACCAAAAAATGAATTTTTAAAGAAAAACTAGGAAAAAAGTAGTAAGAAACCCCTTTTAAACGACTCCTAGTCCACGTAAACCAAAGAAAAAGGTTCGGGAGTCACATTTGACAAAGGGGAAGGCAAGGATAAAATCCAAGGCACCCCTTTGACCTAACCAAGGTTAGTTGCATGATTTAATCAAAGATTTTCTTGTTTTAACCAAAGAATTTATTACATTTGGATGCACTACATGAATGCAAACCCTAGACCTAGGGGTATTGGGGGAAATTTCTCTTCAAAGGTTGAGTGGTGCCAATCACATTAATTGTGAAGCCCAATAACGATCCTTTGAAGAAGTCACGAATAATGCGAGTGGGATGCAAATGAATGGAATGATGTATGCAATGTGAGGACATGAGTTTGAAAAAGTAATAATAAAAAATAATAAATATGTAAATGAAAGTGTGCACGTGAGTGGGCAAGGTACGGTATGTGAAATGATAATATGAAGTGCATGTGTGCAAATGATGATAAAAGTGTTCGTGTGCAAGTGAAGAAACATAAAGGTGCACGTGTGCAAAATGGGAGGAAAAATGAAAGTGTGATGAGGGTATAAAATGGTAGAGTGGATTTAAAAATGCATGAGCCTAGGGAATTCATGCATATTGGGTACGGGGAGACCTAAATCGTGACTCAATTTGCCCTTTTATAGAGGGAATACAAGCGTGCTAAAGTTTAGAAAAAGCCACACTCGTCTATATCCCATATTTAAGGGGACTCTCAAGCAAATGAACCCTATAACTAGCATGATATGCAAAAATCCTAAAATGGAGGGAAAAGGGATTCGAGGGGCAGGCAAAATGATAAAACTAAAAAGAATGCGTGACATGTAATGAACATGCAAATATGTACTAACGAGGGGAAATCCCTAAGGGTCTAGCGTTGGACTAGCCCATTCTATGAATTCTGACTAGCATTGGACTAGTGGAAACGTACATTCATCCATCACATTCATTCATGGCTATGGAAAGCGAGTAGACATGCCAAATACTCATAAACACATAGCACATAACATTTAGCATGCTCGACTAGATGCAAGGCCCTAACAAAGCAAATTAACACGTAGTAACTAAGCATGCAAGACACATAAGACAATTAAAGCCCTAACTATTACATTTGCTAGCTAGGCACATGACTTCGATAGGTCTTCATTGAATGCTCCTCCAAGCCCTATCTATTACATTAGGGAGACCCTACTACAATCTAAAAGGGGGAAAAGGAATAAAATAATTAAATCCCTAACTATTACAAGCCAAGAGGTGTACACATACCCCATAAAGAATAACTTAAATAAAAAGCAAAAGTAAATGACATAAATAAAAGAAATTAAAGAAAGTTTAGGAAAGCAAAGTAGACATGTATATTCACATAACACGTAGGAGCACGTAGGAAAAATAACTCAAGAATATAAAAGTTACCTCCCTTGCAATGAAAATCGAGTAAATGAGATATTAGCTTCAAAACAATAAAAAGGGTCAAGGCACCACTTTATTTAAGAAAAATTAAAAGAAATGTGCAAAAACAAAGCTCACTTGATCATAAAGTCCCTATAGTCATGTTTTAAGCGCAATTGAAGCAAAGCATGGTAGTTAATTGAAGTAAACAAGCAATGAAGTTGCACAAATTAAAAGTACCAAAGACTCAAATGTGAACACTAGCCAAGCATTCAAGCTTAATCAAACACTTTTAGGAACTTCAAGGGTCCAAAAGCAAAGAAAAGGTCAATTAAAGGTTAAAATGCAACTACTTCTAGGACCAAATTGCAAGCTACTAGAACTCAATTGAGTCTTTGTAATACTGCTGCAAAATTACAAGGACCAAATTGATTAGTTTTTCCAATTTCTGGGTCATAGTAGCATTAGTTAGAAGCCAAGGGTCAAAGTGTAAAATCTGGAAATTATTCATGCATGCAAATCACGTAAGGAAACTCCATTCTGCAACATTCATTCGAATTTTCTGTAACAACTTTCGGCCAAGACAAACTAGCTGCAAATTTTACTTTCACTTACGGATTTCAACCTCAAAACACAAGATACCACTCCCAATCATCAACCAAACCAAATATCATGCTTTTTATTACAAGACTAAAGCAGAAAAAAAACTGGATTGGTGGCTGTTTAAAAATGCAAGAAATGATCAGCAAAAACAGGAGACAAAGTGCAGTCAGCCGCGGCTTTTACCCATTTCACAATGCAAACGGGCTCACCAAATTTTCAGATTTCTACCTATCAACCATCAACTAAACACACAATTTCATTGCAAGTATGAGGTTGGAGCTGGCCATCAAGGATAAAAAAACACAAACAGCAAGACAGCAATAGAAAAAGGAAAAAAAATGCCGCAGGTTTTCTGCAACTACACAAATGAAGCATGCAGCCTTTTGTTCCCCAGCTCGCTGCAATTTTACTCATTCGGCCGAGGCAACACTCATGCTGAAAACTCATGGACATCTTTACTCATTCAAACACACAAAAGGGTAAAGACTTGCAGCAAAGGTAGACATGTCATTCTAGTCCAAATAACAAACTGAATCAAGCTCTTTGAGCAAACTAAAATTTTCGGCCAACTAAAGCTTCTTTGTTTTCTATCATTTTTTGCAGCTTATTAACAATCCCAGAAAGATCATACAATGCCAAACAGATCAAGGATTCAACATCCCTCTCCCCCGACAGATTCAGGAGTACAAAAGGCATAAAAATTGCAGCAAAATGCAAAGGACGAACTCGCAACTGAGGATGCATATTTTCACGCAGAGGCTTTCCTCTTGTCTTGATTTCTGGGTTTCATCCGAAGCATATTTCAAGTTAACTAGATTATGCAACTTACTTTTCCACTAGCACGACTTAAAGGCTCAAAGTTCATAAAAGTTAAAGGAGAGTAACATCAAGAGGATCAAGCAACACAGCGGCAAAGAAAAATTTGACAGTTCATGCATGATAATCTGATAAGTCGACCCAAACAGGGGAGAAGATTACCTGAAAATGCTTTCTTGACCAGCTGCAGATGAGATATCCCGACGAAATCCAACTTTTTCAGGAGAAAATGAGACCCGCGAACTGGGTTGCAGGAAAATCCAGTGCTGATGCCGGTGATGCCCACCGAAGATCTTTCCTTTTCTTTTTCTGGTTTCCAACCGAAACCCCCCTCCCAGCTCTCTCTCTCGGCCTTCTTTTCTCCTTTTACTCTTCCCCCGTTGTCAACCTCGATTCTCCCCTCTCTGCCTTTTCTTTCAAGAACCCCAGCTTCCCCTTTTCGTTCGCTGTTTCTCCCCTTTTCTTCCTCTGTTTGCTTCCTTCCGTCGCCCTCTCTCCTTCTGTTTTCTTTTCCCGCCGCCAACTAGCCCCTCAAACTCTCACTTTGTCCCCTTTCTAGCTACCACAAAAAGCTGCGTTCTTTTCTTCTCAGATCCTAGTCACTCATCTCTCTCCACCAGCCGTCAAGTTTTCTCTTGTTTTTTCTTTTCTTCGCCGTTCTCTCCTAAAACCTCTCCCTTGCGGCTGATGTTTTCTTCTTGCCTTTTATATGGAACTCAAGGCTACTAAACCCTCACCCCAATGGTGAGGATGAAGGGCCTGTCCTTCCTTCACATCCAGCCATCCAAAGGAGCCTCTGAGATTGTGCTTTGCACGCTGCAAAAATTGCAGCGTGCATGCCGCGACAAAAAATTTTTTTTTTTTTTAATAATAACTAAAATGAAATAAAAAACAAAGAAAACTATTTAACTTAATACAAAAAATGTAAAAATGATATTAAATAAAGAAAAACACTAATTTTAAAAACATCAGACAAAAATAAACAAACTAGAAATAATAAACAATCAAAGTTGCGATTTTTCCATTTTTCTTCTCTTTTCTTCATTTTTCTTTTTTTTCCTTTTTTTTTCTTTTTTTCATTTTTCAATTTTTCCTTTTTCATTTTTTCAAAATAAATTAACAAAAATAAACAAAATGCCAAAAGATTGAATTTAAGAGAAATGAATGTTTTTTTGTGAACCATTTTCTTTTTCCCTTTTTTCTCACAAATTTTACGTTAAAAAAAACTTAAAAAATAAAACTAAAACTTAAAAGCCTAAAAAGTGAATAAAATTAATATGACAAATAAAACTAAAAATAAGTAGCAAATAAAAAGGTAAAATAAAATAACAACTAAAAGGGCAAAACAAACAATAATTAACTAAAATGCAGACAATCTAAAACAAAATTGCAACATATTAATTATTTAAAATTTGGTGTCTACAGTTTGCCCCTCTTTGTCTGAGTTTTGAAAAAACTTGAGACAAAGAAGTAGGCACCAAATATTTACTTGTGTTATTCGGTTGCAAAATGATTTGAACGGACAGGAATTCTAAAACGGGACTGACCCGAACAGGAAATTAAAATGGGACTGACTCGAACATGAATTTAAAACGGGACTGACTCGAACAGGAATTTAAAACGGGACTCACCCGAGCAGAAATTTAAAACAGGGGACTGTATGAAGAAAACTGTATAAGACTTTATTTGAAAATTTATCCAAAGATTTGCCCCAGTAATGAATTGGTCATTGGGATTAAACCCGAACCTGCCATGATAATCGACCAGTGGGATAATACCCGATCCTGCCGAGGTTGGCGGGATAGAACCCGGTCCCAATGAAATATGAACGGTCAGCGGGATAAGACCCGGTCCTGCCGATATTGGCGGGATAGAACCTGGTCCCAATGAAATATGAACGGTCAGCGGGATAAAACCCGGTCCTGCCGATATTGGCGGGATAGAACCCGGTCCCAATGAAATTTGAACGGTCAACGGGATAAGACCCGGTCCTGCCGATATTGGCGGGATAGAACCCGGTCCCAATGAAATATGAACGGTCAGCGGGATAAAACCCGGTCCTGCCGAGGTAAGCGGTCAGCGGGATAAAACCCGGTCCTGCCGATATAAGCGGTCAGCGGGATAAAATCCGGTCCTGCCGAGATATGAACGGTCAGCGGGATGAAACCCGGTCCTGCCGAGATTAGCGGGATGAAACCCGGTCCCAACGTGATATAAGCGGTCAGCGGGATAAAACCCGGTCCTGCCGAGATATGAACGGTCAGCGGGATGAAACCCGGTCCTGCCGAGATTAGCAGGGTGAAACCCGGTCCCAACGTGATATGAACGGTCAGCGGGATGAAACCCGGTCCTGCCGTGATGAAACTTGATTTGATTTTTCATTTTTGATTGATGATTTTTCTTTTCTTTTTGTTTTTCTTTTTGACTTTTGAGAATCTTTCCAAAAAATTAATTTTGCCCCCAGTGTGATGAATTTTTGCAAATTGAGCCCATAGTTGATTCTCTATCACCATGTTGTTGAACCTTTTGATCAAATTTGCTTGCAACATTTTCAAATCTGCCTTTGTTCACCGGAGGACTCTTCCCGACACCAATTGCAGTGCGAGGTGTGGTTACTTTCATCTGTGCATGCAATTTTTCCTGTGAAAGAGAAAAAACAAAGAAATTGCCACCACCATTTGATCCATTTTCCCTTCGAGAATCGTGTAAACATGAGTCTTTCGACGCCCTTATCAACTTTTGCTGCGGCAGCCGATTGAGTTGGATTTCTCACCCTGAGGCTTTTCCGATTTTCAAACTGACCAGGTATGTGCTTTGCTATATTGTGAAGTCTGTGTGGCTGGCTTGGCTGAATTTCAACTGTTCCCAAAAGATGACTGAATCCAAGCATACCTTTTGCAATAAACCACGGGGATTGTCATTCACCACCCTTCAATGATAAAGAATGAGGTATGCAAGAAAATTCACATGTCATGTAAAAATGAATATGCACAAAAATGCACACCTAACCATTTGTGCTTAAATTCTACAAAAAATGCCATGAATGCAAGTAATTTGGAAAAAACGATTTTCCTAAGAATGTATTTGCAAAAGAATGTTTTACAAAATGACACAGCTTTGGCCAACGGATGTCATATTCGAATCTCTGGGTATCCTTGTTTTGGGATTCAGTATTGGCAGAAGTATGACAAAAATGAGGAGAAATTCACATGAACCAGGTCGCCAACCGTTCCTCCTCGTGCTCGCTTACTGCAAAATAAGGCGCCCTTTCTGGTTTTCACCAAGGTTGCCCCCACCCTTTTTGTTTTTGTTTTGTTTTTCCTTTTTTCCTTTTCTCTTTCTCTGTTTTTTTTCTTTCTTTTGAGGTGCCCTTTCGGGTTTTCACCTAAGGAAACAATGGAAGAGCTCAACCATAATCGCCTCAGGAGTGTAAGTTGAAAAAAAACTGACATCAGTAAAATGCGCTTCCCTTATAGACTTAAGCGAAGGCACCATGGACATCACTTGGCAGTTGATTAGCAAGCTTCCCAATAGAAATACAACAAGTGACGAAAGCCAGGACTTTGGGCTTTTGTAATGGGGTCAGGTGGGGTGTATTCAAGAAAAGTTGAGGCTCGAAAGCAAATTTGATGAGAGGTGTGAAATAACCTGAGATTGCATCATTTTGAAATTATCTCCAATTTTGAACGAAACCGAGGAAATTTGCCCCAGTTTGATTGGATTTTCTCTCTTTGTATTTTCTTCATTGCATTTTTCTCACTCTTGCATTTTTCTTTAAAATACTAAATTTGCCCCAGTGTGGGGTTTTCTTTTCCTTTTTATCTTTCTTTCAAAATAAATTTGCTCCAGTGTAGGGTTTTCCTTTTCTTTCTGATCATCTTTTTTTCTCTTTTTTTCAAAATGAATTTGCCCCAGTGTGGGGTTTACAATTCTCAGGGGCTGCCAAACGAAAATTATTATTATGATAGCTCAAAGGGGATGACTAGGGATAAAATGTTTTGATTGGAAAAGAAGATGGCCTGACTTTTGCCTTGTCTCTTGCATGATTTTCTAAAAGAAATTTGCATAATCAAAACAAAAAACTCCTTACACATGTCTGAGTTGATAAAGTCGAGGGAATGTCTGTCCATCCATTTCTGCCAGAATGTGTGCTCCGCCAAGCAATACCTTTTGAACAATGAATGGCCCTTGCCAATTGAAAACCAATTTGCCTTCAACTTCATCTTTCATTAGCAAAATCACTTTAGCACTTTATTCCCTTCTACAGAGGATCGGTGGCGGACCCTTTTGGGGCGTGTGTTTTTGGTAGTTTCGGCCATGGCACATAGCATTCAACTGCTTTTCATTAATCAGAATCAATCGTTAATGACACTGCTTTAACCAATCAGCTTCCAACCTGGCAAGAAAGGGATTTTCTCAATGAAAGAATTTCTTAATGAAGGCTTTTCTCAATGAAGGAATTTTTCAATGAAGGGATTTCTCATTGAAGGCTTTCTCAAAGAAGGGATTTTTAATGAAGGAATTTTTTTTTTTTTAATGAAGGCTCTCAACGAAGGGATTTTTCAATGTATGGCTTCATCGGATTCCAGAACAGTGATATTCAAAGAATCAAATAATTTCATCTTTGGCCATCTCAAAGAATTAACAAAAATTCAGGACAATAAACAAATAAAACAAATTGTGCATTTCATGAAACTCCAAATCAAAGCAGAAACAAGACAAAACTCAATTGCAAAAGATGCTTTCGTTAAGCTATTCACATATGCAAGAAAAAGTTTTCATGAATTTTAGTAAATGACAACCCCTAGATTCATCGAAATTCCCTTCGAGAGGGAGGATAATCAGCCATCCAAATTGTGCAGAGCTCCTTTAGGATTTTCAAATTTCGTCATTGGAGGTGGATGCCTCAAAGGTGTCCTTGTGTCTGGGAAAGGGGTTTGTACTTATACTTGGTCCTTGTTCTTCTCTCCCTCTCAAAATTATGTCTCCGGCCTCAATCATGTCCTGAATTTTGTGTTTAAGTACCCAACAGTTGGCAGTAGAATGTCCCGGAGCTCCAGAATGATAGGCGCAAAAAGATTGAGGATTATAACCAAGGGGAACTCCTTTAGCACAGACTTTAGGAGGTATTGTACCAATTTTCCCTGCGGCCTTGAGCTGCTCATATAGTTGATCCAAGGGCCGACCTAAATTGGTAAAAGTTCTATATCGGGCCGGATCTTGGGTGCCAGCGGTCTGTTGATAGTTGGAGTTATGGTTGACGGGCAAGGTGGGTCTTGGATGATAATGAGAGCGAGGTCTAGTTTGAAAGTTATGTGGAGAAATATGAAATGGTGTTGTAGGTGTGTTTGGGTAATTTGGTCGAGGTCGAGGGTGGTTACTAGTGGTATGGTGCACAGGTTGAAGGCGTGATTGGTACGGGTAACGGGGTGAATAGGTGGAGTTCTGTCGGTATCTCGATTGGGGAGCAGGGCCTCGATTCGAGACAAATGAAGCCTCCTCTTCTCTCTTTTTGAATGGGGATTTCTTGTTACCGCTGCCTTGATTTTGCATCGCTTCCAATTGCGATTTCAGAGCCGACACGTTAATAATCTTTCCTGCCCTTATAAACTCATCATATTCTTCTAATTTATTAACAATCTCGGCAAAGGAACACCCAGTCATTCGAAAAATTTCTTCAAGGTATGGCGGATCATGTGCCTTAATGAAGGTGCGTATGATTTCGTCCTCAGTCATTGGTGGCTCGACTTTTGCGGCTATTTTCCTCCATCTCTTAGCATAAGTCTTGTGATCCTCAGAGGGTTTTCTTTTTGTTCCTTCCAGCGTGGTTCGTGTTGGAGCCAGCTCGCAATTATACTCGTACTGCTTTACAAAAGCGTTGGACAAGTCAAGCCAGGTCTTCGCTTCTTCGGGTTTCAGCTTGGAATACCAGTCGAGTGCATCCCCCTCCAGACTTTCTGGGAATAGCCTCAAAGGCAAATTTTCATCATCTGTTGGCCTACCCAACTTGTTGGCGAACAGTCGGAGATGTGTCTTGGGATTGCCCGTCCCATCATACTTGTTAAACTTCGGAGTTTTGAACCCCTCAGGCAATTGCACATTTGGAAAGAGACAAAGCTCATCGTAATCCAAGACTCTTTGTTTGTTCAACCCCTGACTTTTCCTCATAAACTCATCGAAACGGTCCAGGCGTTTGAGAAGCTTCGTATCAACAGGAGCAGAACATTCTCCTATCTCCGGCTTGTTTTGAATGGTATGGTCTGGCAAGAAAGGCTCAGCAGCAGCGTGGTAAAAAGTGTGTGGCTCAGGTGGTATATTCGAGGTGATGTGGGGTTGTGGGCCTTGCATGTAAGTAGGGAAAAATGAAGGATCAGGAGAGTAAGTGTATGGCAAATGTATGGTGGGATATGTGAAAGTTCCTTCGGGTGGAATAGGAAAAGATGAAGTAACAGTGACTTGAGTTGAAGGGATGACAAACGGTTCTGGCTCAGCCTGCTTGACAGGTGTAGGTTCGGGCTGAGCTCCGCTGCTGATTAGCTCGTCAATCAATTTTCTTTGGGCCGCCATCTCAGATGCCATTTCACCAAACTTAGTAAGCATCTCGGTTAACTGAACCCCTAAACTTGTAGTCTCAGGTTGGGCGGTAGTAGTAGACCTATCTGCTTGTTCCGGTTGTGAACTCATGTTTACACGACTCCTCTGAGCTTGACTACGGGATCGTGTTATGATGGGGCTTCGACGAGAAGCTATGTTTAAATATTACCTGAGAATTTTTGAAAAATTGCCTTTAGATTCAACCCTCGCTTAGTTATTCCAAAGAAAATAAAGAAAGGGAAAAGAAAAAGACAAGAGTTAGTAGATATCCAGAAAATTCGGATGCATGTCCTATGGGGGAACCCTTTTTGTGCCAAGGGTAGGCCTAAAATGAGAATGCAATCCTCTGAGGTAGGCACTATACCATACCTGATGGATCTGATCAACTTATTGAGTGAAAAAAAAATGATTTTTGAAAAATTTGGTCAATTTGGAGTGACGAGAGACACTTTGTCAAAATGAGGTCAACGTCCGAATAGATTGATCACCTTTGATCAATACAAGAATTTGCAAAACGCACGGGTTTGACCTTGACGAACTTCCTATCGAAGAGATTGGAATTCGTTGACAAATTTTCTCAGTGAAGCACGGGTCAAAACCTCGACTGATCAAATGGTTGGATGCAATAGGACGGTTGTCTCAAAATCGACTAGATTCCCCAATTTGGAATTCGACATTGAAACCCTAATTGGTCAAATGGTTGAATGAAGTTGACCATTTATTTAAAATTAACCGAATTATCCTAAAAAGGGAAACGGGTCAAATGAATTGAATGAAATTTAATTTATCCAAAATTAATCAGATTACCCTAAAAAGGGTAAATTGATTAAATAGATTGAACGAAAATTGATTTATTCAAAAACGGCTCGGTTGCCCTAAAAATGGGTAAATTGGCCAAATGAATGAAATTGAATTAGTGATTTATTCAAAAATCGACCAGATGACCCTAAAAAGGGTAAATTGGTGAAATGAATTGATGATTTATTCAAAAATCGATCGAATGACCCAAAAAGGGTAAATTGGTTAAATGAATTGAATGGAATATTCAAAAATCGACCGAATGACCCAAAAAGGGTAAATTGGTCAAATGAATTGTTGATTTATTCAAAAATCGACCGAATGACCTAAAAAAGGTAAATTGGTCAAATGAATTGATGATTTATTCAAAAATCGATCGAATGACCCAAAAAGGGTATATTGGTCAAATGAATTGATGATTTATTCAAAAATCGACCGAATGACCCAAAAAGGGTAAATTGGTCAAATGAATTGAATGGAATTGATGGTTTATTCAAATATGGATTGAATTGTCCACCCATTAGTAGTTTCAAAATTCTATTGCGATGCATTAGCCTATGAGCCTTCTAAAATCAAATTTTGGCCTCAATTTATTTATTGTCTCAACAATGAGGAATCATTTGTGAATTTTCTTCAAATTAATGTCCTTTTACGCAAGGGAATTTTACCAATTTTGATAAAATGGCCAAAAAGTGATTATTAGACGCTCATATTCCAAAAATCGCTCTTATGAAGACGATCGGATCCTACCTTACCTTGTGCCCTACCCCTTCGGATGGACAAAAATGTAAACGTGCAAGTCTCACTGGATTAAGTATCCGAGACACAAGGTGGCTTATTCCTAAACACGGGATTCCCTATGTGGCATTCCCTTTCTAGGGTTTATGCATGATGCCATTTATTAAAGCAGGAAAAATGCAATTCGAAATGAAACGTGACCTAAGAAACCCTTTATTTGCCAGGGTAAGCCTAAAATGGTATGGCATTATTAATTTATGAACAAAATATACCGAAATTTCTAAACGTGCAATAGCCTATCTATAAGGGTAGGTCCTAAAAGAGGATTATGCCAGACCTCTTATTTCCTAACGTTTGTGAATGCAAAAGACAAGAAACAAGGAAACGTTAGTTCAGCACATAATCTGTGAGAACCCGTTTTGCCCTAATATTTTTCCTAGGGTTTATTTCCCCCTTAATTGCATGTTTTCTGCATTTTCGGGCCTAGGAATATTTTTCTGGTAGATTTTATGAGTAATTATAGTTTTTAAATGATTTTTCTAGTATTGGTGAGTTTTTAGAAAATTAAGAATATACTTTGGACGTGGGACCCACTAGTGCGAAAAGTACGGAAAAATTCGGCCAATAAGGTTAAGTTTCGGATACTGGTGGAAATTTATCGGGTGTTAAGAGATAAGTAGAGGTGACATGGCATTGATGTGAGAGGAACCAAGTGATAGGAAGGCATTAAATGAAGTGCCAAGTGGCACTATGTGATTGGTCCACTTGTTGGACATTTTTGACTTTTCTTATCATGGATTAAATATCTCAAAAATTGACTAAAAATTCATTCTTTCTTACCTCTTGTTGGCCGATTCTCTCTCTTGGACAAGGAAGAAAAACTTCTTCAATTTACAAGCTTCAAACTATCTCAATCTTCCATTCCAACCAATTAAACTTAGATTTGCTCCATAAAATTCTTCCTTCTAGTGCTAGTAAGTTGTTTGGTGAACTTTGTTTGAAGGACTAAGGTGCACAACATCTTCCTCTCTCTTGATTTCTTGGTAAGTGTTGCTTGAACACCCTACTACCTCTAATAATGGTTATATGATGCTTAGAAGTGGCTTGAGTGTTTGAAAATGTGATTTATCTCTTGATTTGGCTTGTTTTGGTGAAGTTTTTATTTTATTGGGAATTTTTCTGGTTTAATATGATCTTGATGTTGGGGGCTTGTATGATGAATTGTAGTGGTTGGAAATGACTCTAGTGGATGTGAAATGTGGATAAATGCAACTAATTTTGGATTTGGTGTGAAAATTGAAAAGCTAGGGTTCTTAAATCCCCAATTCTGTCCGGTTTTGGATCATAGGGTTAGAGGCCGAATTTGACTTTGCTCAAAACATGAAAGTTGTAGGTATTGATTTGATTGAGATGCCTGCAAAATGTCAGGTCATTTGGATTAATGTAGAATGAGTTATGACGAAATTACTGTAGCTGTTCTGCTTTGAACAGAATGCGAAAACTGCGATAGTAATTGGCCATTTTGACTGGTTTTGGTTTGGATTTTGAAGTTGGTGTCTTCTGATGAAATGTAGTTGGATGTCTTAGCTAACGTATGCCTTTGGAATTTCGGCATTTGGACTTGTATGGACTGAGATATACCGATTACAGTTTTCTGTGTTTTGCAAACCTGTTTTGGTGATTCTGGTTTAGTGTTTGGCATTTTTGACCTAGTTGGGCCAGGAACTGGATTGAGCGACCTTCTACATTGTTGTAGCCCTGTTTCATAGCTTCGAAACGGTGGGTCTTGTACCCCCATCCGATAACCGTAGTGAAAGTGGTGTCATTACCGCATTATGAGGTCAAATACGTTTTTTTGTTAAGGCTTAAGTTAAAGCCATTTCTTAATTTCTGGTTACCTATGATGCTTATATATGCATATGAAACCTTATTGGGGTTGTGGTTGGCATTGGTTTATGACTCGTTATCGAGTCTCTTTTAGGGCTTGCTTTCATTTCGGTTGTTTCCTAGTTAACTTTTGTACTTGTACCACTTTGAGCCTAGTGAACGGCTTTTGGGAAATGAGATGAATTTTGTGTGAGATGTTGGGACTGATTTGAGGATAGAATGAAGCCTTAATGGCTGGAAAAGTAAGAGATTTAGGGGAAGTGCTGCCCGATTTTCTAGGCCGTTTGGTTCCTTTAAGTTGGGTTTGCCTTTTGGTAGAATGAAAGGCTTTTGGGTTGTTTGCGCCTAGGTCTTCATGCTACCTTTTCGTTTCCAAGAAAATCATGTTTTGCACCCTTGCATTAGTAATTATTTGGCGAGGTATACGACTAGTAGTCGAGCCTCACATGTGCATTCTGTTTACTCGATTCTGGAAGTAAAACCTTCAATTGGTTTATTTTGATTATTTTAGGGTTTCTTGGCGATTAAGGCCAATCTGAAGTGAAAACTTTTGAAGTTGAGCCGGTGAGTGTACCACTCCCCTTCATTGTTGTTTAACTTGATTTTGCTCTGCAATCTGTTTATTTGTTCGAGACGAGGGTGTACTTTATCACACTCGTTCTCTAGTCTGATCATATGCCAATTTACTATGCAAAATTTGAATCTGTTATCTATGTCTGCATCTGTTTGGATTTCTATGACCTATGAGCTCAATCCTGTGGCTAAGTTATTCGAGTCGGGCCGGCAAGGGCCTGGACGATTAGATAACGAACCACGGTAGTCTGTTCGGGGATTTTGGGTATTGAGACCCTTGATTCCGGGTATACTCGAGTATTACCATTTCTGTTCGGTTACGGTGAGCGGGCCCGGTAAAGGGGTGTTTGGTGGACGGACTTCGGTGTAAAGAGGGGTCTACGGACGCATTGGTTCTATATACGTTGACGGAGAGTCAACCGATTTGGATCAAGTACGGCGCTGGAAATTTGGCTCCTGAGAGCCACCCGTATCCTTCTGATTTGAATCCTTGGTTCCTTTGCTTTACATCTAGCATGTGTATCTGATTTTGTAAAATGTGAAATGCCATGATTTTTCTGCTATATGTTTGGTACCTCATTGAGCGCAAGCTCACCCCTTTCTGTTCCTTTTGTTTTCCTTACAGGAAAATAAACCCCTTTTGGTCTGGATTTGACAAATGGCTGCCAAATTGAGCTAATCGAACATATCTTTTGTATAGCTCATGTATTAAAACCCTAAGTGTACTTTTGGGGGCGTTTTCTCTTTTGATTTGGCAAACCATGTGTATATATTAACTTTTGAAAACTTTTGTATGTCATTTTGATTTGTAAACGCTAAAGTTCAGATGTGAATGTTTGTTAGCTATTTCGGTTGGGTTCTGACGGGTCGGTTACTATTCATGGCCGACTCCGGATTTCATTTTTTTATTTTGGGTTATTTTACCATTTTGACTTGTTTACGCTCGTTTGTAAGTTCCGGATCGCTATAGATAGTTCTGGTCTGCATCGTTAGTCCTGGCGAGAGTTGGGCAGGCAGTCCGCTCACCCCTTTGGTTCGCCTTAGGGGAAAGTGGGGCTGTCACAAGTGGTATTAGAGCCACGTCGCGTGGTCTCTGCGCGGAATGAGACTGGGCCAAGTGGTGTTGTGGTCCTAATTTCATGAATATGTCTAAGTGCTCGTTTGAGCATAAGTTATGAACCGGGCATGTGATAAGTGTACGAATCATTACCATGGGACTCGAGGAAGCTAGGTATGTATGTCGGGTAGGAATCCTTAATAAAGATGGTTTACTCTTGGGACCGGCCGGTTCGAGTTGTGAATTATCTTAGATGGGATTCTTGTGCCCGGATACAAAAGATATGAGGGCCTAGGTTAGAAAGGATTTGGTGAACTAGAAAGGCTATTCCTCGGTGGATCGTCTATGTTTGTACCTGACTTAACTGGCTGTATGTATGTGTGTGGCTTAATTTTGACCGGCTTGTATATACATGTTTTGATCTTGTTTGGAATGTATAAATGTGTGTCATCATAAAAGTTTTGAGTGTTACTTACATGCATCGTGCTTATTTTGGTTTAGTATTATTGCCTAGACCAAGTAAAACTCATGGAAGGTACACGGAGTGGACGGGGCCGTGGGCGTGGAAATAGGCAACCTACGCCTGAAAGGGGTACTGGGAAAACCTCATCTGGACCAAACCCTGAACTTAGGGTTGACCCCAATGTCCAAATAGCTGCTGCCATGCAGCAAATGACTGCTTTGCTAGCCCAAGTGGTGCACCAACAAGGTCAAAACCCTAACCCTAACCCTGGGAATCCTGGTCATCACATGGAGGGCGAGGATAGAGCCCTTGAGAGATTTCAGAAGTTCTCCCCACCCAAATTTCTTGGAGGCCCTGATCCTGACATAGCTGAGAAGTGGCTGGAGAAGATGATCGATATTTTCGCTGCCTTACACTATACCGAGGAGAGACAGGTGACATTTGCTGTCTTTCAACTAGAGGGAGCCGCCCGTTCCTGGTGGAATGTCATTCGAATGAAATGGGAAAGAAAACAAACTCCGAGGACGTGGGCGAACTTTATGAGAGAATTTAATGCCAAGTTTTTCCCTCCTCTCATCCAAGAAAAGAAGGAAGATGAATTTATTCGGCTTCGCCAGGAAACACAAACCGTAGCCGAGTATGAGAGTCAATTTACTCGGTTGTCTAAGTTTGCGCCTGAACTGATCATAACCGAACAAAGACGGATAAGGCGTTTTATTCAGGGGCTAAATGTTGAGATTCAAAAGGATTTGGCTGTAGCTCAACTTAGTACCTTTAGTGACGCTGTGGAGAAAGCTCAACGGGTTGAAGATGCGAGGCTACAAGTTAGAAACTTCCAAACCAGGAAAAGGGGCTTTCCTGGGAGCAGCTCGGAACAGGAAGATAAGAGCACACCCCCTAAGAGTGGAAAAGGGAACGGGGGAGTACGACAATCGGGGGTGGCCAGTGGTGTCTCATCGGGAGGATCGGGCACTGCTACTCGAGGTCCCTGTGGATACTGCGGAGGGCCAAAGCACACGGAGGCAAATTGTTGGAAGAAAGAAGGAAAATGCCTGCGCTGTGGTAGCGCCGAACATCGAATTGCTAACTGTCCAGCACGACTGCGCGAAGGGAGAGGGACTCCGCCACCAACCAAGACTAACTCTCAGCAACCAGCTAAGCCCAACCCTGGACAGTCGAAAGGAGAAGGGGCTGGAGCGAAAGTACCGGCTCGAGTATATTCCCTGGAGCATCATCAGGTCCCTGACTCGTCTGAGGACGTAGAAGGTACGATCCGTTGGGTCCCTTAGATTTGATGGATTCCGCTGATAAGGAATTTCGAGGACGAAATTCTTTTAAGAGGGAGAGAGTGTGAGAACCCGTTTTGCCCTAATATTTTTCCTAGGGTTTATTTCCCCCTTAATTGCATGTTTTCTGCATTTTCGGGCCTAGGAATATTTTTCTGGTAGATTTTATGAGTAATTATAGTTTTTAAATGATTTTTCTAGTATTGGTGAGTTTTTAGAAAATTAAGAATATACTTTGGACGTGGGACCCACTAGTGCGAAAAGTACGGAAAAATTCGGCCAATAAGGTTAAGTTTCGGATACTGGTGGAAATTTATCGGGTGTTAAGAGATAAGTAGAGGGTGACATGGCATTGATGTGAGAGGAACCAAGTGATAGGAAGGCATTAAATGAAGTGCCAAGTGGCACTATGTGATTGGTCCACTTGTTGGACATTTTTGACTTTTCTTATCATGGATTAAATATCTCAAAAATTGACTAAAAATTCATTCTTTCTTACCTCTTGTTGGCCGATTCTCTCTCTTGGACAAGGAAGAAAAACTTCTTCAATTTACAAGCTTCAAACTATCTCAATCTTCCATTCCAACCAATTAAACTTAGATTTGCTCCATAAAATTCTTCCTTCTAGTGCTAGTAAGTTGTTTGGTGAACTTTGTTTGAAGGACTAAGGTGCACAACATCTTCCTCTCTCTTGATTTCTTGGTAAGTGTTGCTTGAACACCCTACTACCTCTAATAATGGTTATATGATGCTTAGAAGTGGCTTGAGTGTTTGAAAATGTGATTTATCTCTTGATTTGGCTTGTTTTGGTGAAGTTTTTATTTTATTGGGAATTTTTCTGGTTTAATATGATCTTGATGTTGGGGGCTTGTATGATGAATTGTAGTGGTTGGAAATGACTCTAGTGGATGTGAAATGTGGATAAATGCAACTAATTTTGGATTTGGTGTGAAAATTGAAAAGCTAGGGTTCTTAAATCCCCAATTCTGTCCGGTTTTGGATCATAGGGTTAGAGGCCGAATTTGACTTTGCTCAAAACATGAAAGTTGTAGGTATTGATTTGATTGAGATGCCTGCAAAATGTCAGGTCATTTGGATTAATGTAGAATGAGTTATGACGAAATTACTGTAGCTGTTCTGCTTTGAACAGAATGCGAAAACTGCGATAGTAATTGGCCATTTTGACTGGTTTTGGTTTGGATTTTGAAGTTGGTGTCTTCTGATGAAATGTAGTTGGATGTCTTAGCTAACGTATGCCTTTGGAATTTCGGCATTTGGACTTGTATGGACTGAGATATACCGATTACAGTTTTCTGTGTTTTGCAAACCTGTTTTGGTGATTCTGGTTTAGTGTTTGGCATTTTTGACCTAGTTGGGCCAGGAACTGGATTGAGCGACCTTCTACATTGTTGTAGCCCTGTTTCATAGCTTCGAAACGGTGGGTCTTGTACCCCCATCCGATAACCGTAGTGAAAGTGGTGTCATTACCGCATTATGAGGTCAAATACGTTTTTTTGTTAAGGCTTAAGTTAAAGCCATTTCTTAATTTCTGGTTACCTATGATGCTTATATATGCATATGAAACCTTATTGGGGTTGTGGTTGGCATTGGTTTATGACTCGTTATCGAGTCTCTTTTAGGGCTTGCTTTCATTTCGGTTGTTTCCTAGTTAACTTTTGTACTTGTACCACTTTGAGCCTAGTGAACGGCTTTTGGGAAATGAGATGAATTTTGTGTGAGATGTTGGGACTGATTTGAGGATATAATGAAGCCTTAATGGCTGGAAAAGTAAGAGATTTAGGGGAAGTGCTGCCCGATTTTCTAGGCCGTTTGGTTCCTTTAAGTTGGGTTTGCCTTTTGGTAGAATGAAAGGCTTTTGGGTTGTTTGCGCCTAGGTCTTCATGCTACCTTTTCGTTTCCAAGAAAATCATGTTTTGCACCCTTGCATTAGTAATTATTTGGCGAGGTATACGACTAGTAGTCGAGCCTCACATGTGCATTCTGTTTACTCGATTCTGGAAGTAAAACCTTCAATTGGTTTATTTTGATTATTTTAGGGTTTCTTGGCGATTAAGGCCAATCTGAAGTGAAAACTTTTGAAGTTGAGCCGGTGAGTGTACCACTCCCCTTCATTGTTGTTTAACTTGATTTTGCTCTGCAATCTGTTTATTTGTTCGAGACGAGGGTGTACTTTATCACACTCGTTCTCTAGTCTGATCATATGCCAATTTACTATGCAAAATTTGAATCTGTTATCTATGTCTGCATCTGTTCGGATTTCTATGACCTATGAGCTCAATCCTGTGGCTAAGTTATTCGAGTCGGGCCGGCAAGGGCCTGGACGATTAGATAACGAACCACGGTAGTCTGTTCGGGGATTTTGGGTATTGAGACCCTTGATTTCGGGTATACTCGAGTATTACCATTTCTGTTCGGTTACGGTGAGCGGGCCCGGTAAAGGGGTGTTTGGTGGACGGACTTCGGTGTAAAGAGGGGTCTACGGACGCATTGGTTCTATATACGTTGACGGAGAGTCAACCGATTTGGATCAAGTAAGGCGCTGGAAATTTGGCTCCTGCGAGCCACCCGTATCCTTCTGATTTGAATCCTTGGTTCCTTTGCTTTACATCTAGCATGTGTATCTGATTTTGTAAAATGTGAAATGCCATGATTTTTCTGCTATATGTTTGGTACCTCATTGAGCGCAAGCTCACCCCTTTCTGTTCCTTTTGTTTTCCTTACAGGAAAATAAACCCCTTTTGGTCAGGATTTGACAAATGGCTGCCAAATTGAGCTCGTCGAACATATCTTTTGTATAGCTCATGTATTAAAACCCTAAGTGTACTTTTGGGGGCGTTTTCTCTTTTGATTTGGCAAACCATGTGTATATATTAACTTTTGAAAACTTTTGTATGTCATTTTGATTTGTAAACGCTAAAGTTCAGATGTGAATGTTTGTTAGCTATTTCGGTTGGGTTCTGACGGGTCGGTTACTATTCATGGCCGACTCCGGATTTCATTTTTTTATTTTGGGTTATTTTACCATTTTGACTTGTTTACGCTCGTTTGTAAGTTCCGGATCGCTATAGATAGTTCTGGTCTGCATCGTTAGTCCTGGCGAGAGTTGGGCAGGCAGTCCGCTCACCCCTTTGGTTCGCCTTAGGGGAAAGTGGGGCTGTCACATAATCACATAACACGTTGGCCAATAAAGCAACAAAGGCAGATAAGGAAAGAGGGGTTGGATCCCTCCCCTCATGAATTGTGTCCCTAATAGGGTAAGGTCGACTCTACCCTAGGCAACTCTAATATGGATGCATGAGGTTGGGGTTCGCTAATGCATCTAGACTCGATAGGTCATAGGTCCCCGAGCCTTCAGACTTAGAAACCAAAGGTCATCAATCCCAAGGTTCTTTGTCGGTGGCTCGAGCGATTCCCCAGACATTGCTACGCACACGTCGTGTCACGGCCACATGTCTGAGTGAATCTATCAAAAATCCTCAATCTTCGACTAAAAGCTAAAGGCTATCAACCCAAAGCTTAAAGCGGAAGATTAAGTGACCCCTCGGATCATGCTACGCACACGTCGTGTCACGATCACATGTCCAAGTGGGTCGCCTAAAATCCTAATAAGGTGGAGTGGCGTGACAAGCCACTAAAAGAAAAATAAATGAGGGGTAAAAAATTAAAGCGTATGCACGTATGCTAGTGCTCGTTTGGAAGAGAGGGATCAAGAACCAACGCGAGGCTCTAGGGTATGTCCCCCACCCAAAATGCAATGCAAGCGCAAGATAAATAAGTAAACATACATCCAATCAACCAATCATACATTCGTGAGCGAGGGAGTAATTGGACACGCGTGAAATGCAAAATCCTAAAAAGGAAAAAATGCAACCCTAAAACATCCAAATGTGATATATGAAAAGGTTAAAAGAAGAAAAAAGTTTGATTAAATCAAATTTGCTCGGACTCTCGAAAGTCCCCAGTGGAGTCGCCAACTGTCGCGCCCCATTTTTTGATAAATAAATAAATAGTTTAAAAAATGTATTTTTTGTGATTGGAAAATGAATTGTGATTTAAAAGAAAAAATGGGTCTAAATGGGGGGGTTGAGAATGCGACGATTTGACCCAAAATTATAGTTTAAAAAGGGTTTTTGAAATAAAAATTGGAGTCGCCACTTCGTAATGAGTTAAGGTGTACCAAGTCACCAAAAAATGAATTTTTAAAGAAAAAATAGGAAAAAAGTAGTAAGAAACCCCTTTTAAACGACTCCTAGTCCACGTAAACCAAAGAAAAAGGTTCGGGAGTCACATTTGACAAAGGGGAAGGCAAGGATAAAATCCAAGGCACCCCTTTGACCTAGCCAAGGCTAGTTGCATGATTTAATCAAAGATTTTCTTGTTTTAACCAAAGAATTTATTACATTTGGATGCACTACATGAATGCAAACCCTAGACCTAGGGGTATTGGGGGAAATTTCTCTTCAAAGGTTGAGTGGTGCCAATCACATTAATTGTGAAGCCCAATAACGATCCTTTGAAGAAGTCACGAATAATGCGAGTGGGATGCAAATGAATGGAATGCATGTATGCAATGTGAGGACATGAGTTTGAAAAAGTAATAATAAAAAATAATAAATATGTAAATGAAAGTGTGCACGTGAGTGGGCAAGGTACGGTATGTGAAATGATAATATGAAGTGCATGTGTGCAAATGATGATAAAAGTGTTCGTGTGCAAGTGAAGAAACATAAAGGTGCACGTGTGCAAAAATGGGAGGAAAAATGAAAGTGTGATGAGGGTATAAAATGGTAGAGTGGATTTAAAAATGCATGAGCCTAGGGAATTCATGCATATTGGGTACGGGGAGACCTAAATCGTGACTCAATTTGCCCTTTTATAGAGGGAATACAAGCGTGCTAAGGTTTAGAAAAAGCCACACTCGTCTATATCACATATTTAAGGGGACTCTCAAGCAAATGAACCCTATAACTAGCATGATATGCAAAAATCCTAAAATGGAGGGAAAAGGGGTTCGAGGGGCAGGCAAAATGATAAAACTAAAAAGAATGCATGACATGTAATGAACATGCAAATATGTACTAACGAGGGGAAATCCCTAAGGGTCTAGCGTTGGACTAGCCCATTCTATGAATTCCGACTAGCATTGGACTAGTGGAAACGTACATTCATCCATCACATTCATTCATGGCTATGGAAAGCGAGTAGACATGCCAAATGCTCATAAACACATAACACATAACATTTAGCATGCTCGACTAGATGCAAGGCCCTAACAAAGCAAATTAACACGTAGCAACTAAGCATGCAAGACACAGAAGACAATTAAAGCTCTAACTATTACATTTGCTAGCTAGGCACATGACTTCGATAGGTCTTCATTGAATGCTCCTCCAAGCCCTATCTATTACATTAGGGAGACCCTACTACAATCTAAAAGGGGGAAAAGGAATAAAATAATTAAATCCCTAACTATTACAAGCCAAGAGGTGTACACATACCCCATAAAGAATAACTTAAATAAAAAGCAAAAGTAAATGACATAAATAAAAGAAATTAAAGAAAGGCTAGGAAAGCAAAGTAGACATGTATATTCACATAACACGTAGGAGCACGTAGGAAAAATAACTCAAGAATATAGAAGTTACCTCCCTTGCAATGAAAATCGAGTAAATGAGATATTAGCTTCAAAACAATAAAAAGGGTCAAGGCACCACTTTATTTAAGAAAAATTAAAAGAAATGTGCAAAAACAAAGCTCACTTGATCATAAAGTCCCTATAGTCATGTTTTAAGCGCAATTGAAGCAAAGCATGGTAGTTAATTGAAGTAAACAAGCAATGAAGTTGCACAAATTAAAAGTACCAAAGACTCAAATGTGAACACTAGCCAAGCATTCAAGCTTAATCAAACACTTTTAGGAACTTCAAGGGCCCAAAAGCAAAGAAAAGGTCAATTAAAGGTTAAAATGCAACTACTTCTAGGACCAAATTGCAAGCTACTAGAACTCAATTGAGTCTTTGTAATACTGCTGCAAAATTACAAGGACCAAATTGATTAGTTTTTCCAATTTCTGGGTCATAGTAGCATTAGTTAGAAGCCAAGGGGTCAAAGTGTAAAATCTGGAAATTATTCATGCATGCAAATCACGTAAGGAAACTCCATTCTGCAACATTCATTCGAATTTTCTGCAACAACTTTCGGCCAAGACAAACTAGCTGCAAATTTTACTTTCACTTACGGATTTCAACCTCAAAACACAAGATACCACTCCCAATCATCAACCAAACCAAATACCATGCTTTTTATTACAAGACTAAAGCAGAAAAAAAAACTGGATTGGTGGCTGTTTAAAAATGCAAGAAATGATCAGCAAAAACAGGAGACAAAGTGCAGTCAGCCGCGGCTTTTACCCATTTCACAATGCAAACGGGCTCACCAAAATTTCAGATTTCTACCTATCAACCATCAACTAAACACACAATTTCATTGCAAGTATGAGGTTGGAGCTGGCCATCAAGGATAAAAAAAAACAAACAGCAAGACAGCAATAGAAAAAGGAAAAAAAATGCCGCAGGTTTTCTGCAACTACACAAATGAAGCATGCAGCCTTTTGTTCCCCAGCTCGCTGCAATTTTACTCATTCGGCCGAGGCAACACTCATGCTGAAAACTCATGGGCATCTTTACTCATTCAAACACACAAAAGGGTAAAGACTTGCAGCAAAGGTAGACATGTCATTCTAGTCCAAATAACAAACTGAATCAAGCTCTTTGAGCAAACTAAAATTTTCGGCCAACTAAAGCTTCTTTGTTTTCTATCATTTTTTGCAGCTTATTAACAATCCCAGAAAGATCATACAATGCCAAACAGATCAAGGATTCAACATCCCTCTCCCCCGACAGATTCAGGAGTACAAAAGGCATAAAAATTGCAGCAAAATGCAAAGGACGAACTCGCAACTGAGGATGCATATTTTCACGCAGAGGCTTTCCTCTTGTCTTGATTTCTGGGTTTCATCCGAAGCATATTTCAAGTTAACTAGATTATGCAACTTACTTTTCCACTAGCACGACTTAAAGGCTCAAAGTTCATAAAAGTTAAAGGAGAGTAACATCAAGAGGATCAAGCAACACAGCGGCAAAGAAAAATTTGACAGTTCATGCATGATAATCTGATAAGTCGACCCAAACAGGGGAGAAGATTACCTGAAAATGCTTTCTTGACCAGCTGCAGATGAGATATCCCAACGAAATCCAACTTTTTCAGGAGAAAATGAGACCCGCGAACTGGGTTGCAGGAAAATCCAGTGCTGATGCCGGTGATGCCCACCGAAGATCTTTCCTTTTCTTTTTCTGGTTTCCAACCGAAACCCCCCTCCCAGCTCTCTCTCTCGGCCTTCTTTTCTCCTTTTACTCTTCCCCCGTTGTCAACCTCGATTCTCCCCTCTCTGCCTTTTCTTTCAAGAACCCCAGCTTCCCCTTTTCGTTAGCTGTTTCTCCCTTTTTCTTCCTCTGTTTGCTTCCTTCCGTCGCCCTCTCTCCTTCTGTTTTCTTTTCCCGCCGCCAACTAGCCCCTCAAACTCTCACTTTGTCCCCTTTCTAGCTACCACAAAAAGCTGTGTTCTTTTCTTCTCAGATCCTAGTCACTCATCTCTCTCCACCAGCCGTCAAGTTTTCTCTCGTTTTTTCTTTTCTTCGCCGTTCTCTCCTAAAACCTCTCCCTTGCGGCTGATGTTTTCTTCTTGCCTTTTATATGGAACTCAAGGCTACTAAACCCTCACCCCAATGGTGAGGATGAAGGGCCTGTCCTTCCTTCACATCCAGCCATCCAAAGGAGCCTCTGAGATTGTGCTTTGCACGCTGCAATTTTTGCAGCGTGCATGCCGCGACAAAATTTTTTTTTTTAATAATAACTAAAATGAAATAAAAAACAAAGAAAACTATTTAACTTAATACAAAAAATGTAAAAATGATATTAAATAAAGAAAAACACTAATTTTAAAAACATCAGACAAAAATAAACAAACTAGAAATAATAAACAATGAAAGTTGCGATTTTTCCATTTTTCTTCTCTTTTCTTCATTTTTCTTTTTTTTCCTTTTTTTTTTCTTTTTTTCATTTTTCAATTTTTCAAAATAAATTAACAAAAATAAACAAAATGCCAAAAGATTGAATTTAAGAGAAATGAATGTTTTTTTGTGAACCATTTTCTTTTTCCCTTTTTTCTCACAAATTTTACGTTAAAAAAAACTTAAAAAATAAAACTAAAACTTAAAAGCCTAAAAAGTGAATAAAATTAATATGACAAATAAAACTAAAAATAAGTAGCAAATAAAAAGACAAATAAAAAGGTAAAATAAAATAACAACTAAAAGGGCAAAACAAACAATAATTAACTAAATTGCAGACAATCTAAAACAAAATCGCAACATATTAATTATTTAAAATTTGGTGTCTACACAGATCATACGGGATCAAAACGGAAAAATGCACGGTCAGAGGCTGACTTCAAAACGCAGTACAAACCAATGTTCAAAACAGGCATGAGTGTTTTGTCTATAACTCAGGATACACTAATTCGTTTGACCTGAAATTTTACAGGAATATTCAGAACTTATGAGGCTAAAACTTTCATGTTTTGAGGAACTTCTGAATCTGTATGTAACATCAAGAAAGGTGAAGCCAAAGTTCAGATACTGAACTGCCCAAGTTTTCCAGATTTGCCGGTTTTGCGCGCTGCAACCGCACGGTCCGTTTCTACGGTACTTATACAAGTTTCCAACCAAATTCCTACCAATGAAACACACATATACCAGCTTCTAAAAGGTCTATTAATTGTCCGAAATTCTCTCCTTATTTTACCACAAAATTACCAAACACGAACCATAATCCCTAACCTAACTTCATTTGCACTAAGGAACTTGATCTAACACCCAACTAACCAAACCCTAACCAACTAAACATTAGCCAAGCTAAACTAACCTAAGAAAGCCTAGGGTTTCTTAACCCAAATCAGTTTTTTTTCCACCAACTCATCAACACAAAGAAACCAATCATCAAACACAACCACTACAATCTTCATAGCACAAAATTAAAGCTAATTAACTTATTTAGCATGAAACCCTAATTCTTTCATAAGATTAATCAAAATTTCAGCAACATCATCATCATAATTAAACCATGAAACTTCAATATAAACATCACATCCACCATACAAATCCATAATCTAAATAAAATACATCACTTCCATAGCTTAAAGATTAAAAACCAAAACTTAACTTTCAAAGAAGATGATTTACCTTCAAATAGGTTTGGTAGATGATCAAACTTCAACAATCAAGTTCCTAAGTTGTTCCCTCAAGCTCCAAAGGCAAGATGGAAGCTATAAATTGCAGAATTTTGAAGCAAGTTTCCTCTCTTTTCTTTCCTCCTTGGTCGGCACTCTCCCTCTCCCTTTTCTTTCTTAATTTGTTTTGTTTTCTTATGATAACTTGCAAGTCTATGATATATATAAGCTAGTCAAAGTGTAGGAAGATATTTACTCTCTCCACCAATCACATAAAAGTGCTTTATTTGCTTTTTAACCCTTGCACTTCAACTTAGTTTTTGTTCTACTCTTGCCCTCAAACATTTTGAACTCTTTCAATTAACTCCATAAATGATAACTTAAACTAGTTCAAAACATGTAATTACACTTAATTACTTCACTAATCACTTTCTTATTTTAATCACGTATACTTCAACATTCTTTCTCCATAATAAAACAATCAAACAACAACTTTTATAACATTGGCAAAATTAGGGTTTTTAAACCCAACTTAAGCTTTTTAATAAATTATAACACTAAAGGTTTACTAATCTAAGGTTTGCTAACCATTTCAAACTTGCTAAACCTTTGTAAACTAAAACGAATCCTATTTTTATTTGTGCCAAAACACACACTAGAATACCAAACATGAACTATAACTTGAACCTACAAATAACACATAAACTAGGGTTTAATCATAAGCAAAGTTAGGGTTTTCAATCTTAACTGAGATCAGGGTTTCCTTCTTAACCCTAAAACCCCAATTAACCGCACAAAATAATGAAAAACCCTAATATCAAACTTAAGAACTGACTGGGGCCTCACATTCAGACAACGGGCAATAGAGGTGTAATGGTGTCGATTGAATCAATTTCTTGGAACTTGATTAGAGAAGAGAGTAATTTGAAATTTGCATTTTGAGAGAAAACTGAAGGGTTGCGTCCGAGACAAAGAGAGTAAATGAACTTAATGAGGTAGGTGGCTTCCTTATATGAAGCAATTTTTGAGTGTCGGACAGCCGAACGAAGTGACGCATCCGACATAATCGTCCAAACCAGAATTTTTCCAGAAAAGAATGAAGAACACTGTCGGACGTCCGTTTTAATCTATCGGACGTTCAATAAGAAGTGACCAAAGAGAAACTTAGAGAATTTTTTTTGAGACGCCCAGTTTTGTTCTCAGATACACAAATTGATCTAGTGGAAGGGCTTTTGTGAGGATATCAGCAATTTGATCTTTAGAACAAACATATTGAACACAAATTTCACCCTTGTGGACAAGATCGCGAATGAAGTGATGCTTAATGTCTATATGCTTTGTCCTAGAATGTTGAATGGGATTTTTTGTCAAATTAATGGCACTAGTGTTATCACAAAACATAGGTACAGAATTATACACTAAACCAAAATCATTCAAAGTGTTTTTCATCCACAACAATTGAGCACAGCAAGCACTAGCAGCAACATATTCTACTTCGGTTGTAGATAATGAAATGGCATTCTATTTCTTGCTGAACCAGGATACTAAGCAACTTCCAAGAAAATTACATACACCAGTTGTACTTTTTCTACCTACTCTACAGCCACCAAAATCAGCATCAGAGAATCCACACAAGGGAAGTTCATGACACTTATGATACCAAAGGCCAAAATTTACAGTTCCTTTTAAGTATCTAAAGATTCTTTTTACCGCAGTTAAATGTGATTCCTTTGGACAACATTGAAAGCGAGCACACAAGCACACAACAAACATGATATCAGGTCTACTAGCTATTAAATAAAGCAAGCTACCAATCATACCTCTATACTTCTTTTCATCAACTTACCTTCTTCATCTTTGTCAAGCTTGGCAGATGTACACATGGGTGTTCCAACTTGTTTTGAGTCCTCCATTCCAAATCTTTTCAGCAGTTCCTTGGTGTATTTGGTTTGATTGATGAATGTTCCATCTTGGGTTTGTGTCACTTGGAGTCCAAGGAAGAAATTCAGTTCTCCCATCATGCTCATTTCAAACTCTTTTTGCATGATTTTGGAGAAGTCATTGCACAGTCTCTCATTAGTAGCACCAAATATAATATCATCCAAATAAATTTATACAATTAGAAGATCATGCAAACTTTGTTTAGTGAAAAGGGTAGCATCCACTATATCTCTTTTGAAACCATTTTCAATCAAAAAACCACTCAAACGTTCATACCATGCTCTTGGGACTTGTTTTAAACCATATAGAGCTTTTGAAAGTTTAAAAACATGATTTGAACAATTTTTATTTTCAAAACCAGGAGGTTGATCAACATAAACTTCTTGATCTATAAAACTATTTAAGAAAGCACTTTTAACATCCATTTGAAATAATTTAAAGTTCTTGAAACATGCAAAAACTAAAAACATTCTAATAGATTCTAGCCTAGCTACGGGTGCAAATGATTCATCAAAATCTATTCATTCTTCTTGAGCGTATCGCTTAGCTACCAATCTGGCCTTATTTCTAACTATCTCACCTTTGTCATTCATTTTGTTTCTAAATACCCACTTAGTGCCAATGATAGGGTGATCTTGTGGTCTAACTACTAATGTCCAAACTTTGTTTCTTTCAAATTGATTTAACTCCTCTTCCATGGCTAAAATCCAGTTCTCATCTTTCAATGCATCAACAACATTTTTGGGCTCAAAATGTGAGACCAATGCAAAGTTATCTATTAATTGTCTAGAGGAGGAACGTGTTCTGACCTTTTCAGATGGATCCCCAATAATAAGTTCCTTGGGATGATTTTGGACGAATTTTCAGGCTCTTGGAAGATCATTAGGAATTCCAGTGTCACTATCATTGTCTTCTCTAGCAGGACTGTCTTGATTTTCATCTTCTTTTGAATTATTTTCTGATGCAGCTGTGCCTTGATTGCTGATTATTAGCTTTTTTAATTCTTCTCGAACATCTGTATCATCATCTTCACCGCAACTCATGGAAGTGTCACCATTAGATTCATCAAAAGTGACATGTATAGCTTTTTTCTATAACCAGAGTTCTACGATTATAAACTCTAAAGCCTTTCTTGTTTTCACAATATCCCAAGAAGATCCCCTTATCAGATTTTTTATCAAACTTATCAAGACGCTCTTTGATGTTCAGAATGAAGCATTTGCAACCAAAAACTTTAAAATAACCAACTACAAGTTTTTTATCAAACAACAGCTCATATGAAGTCTTGTTCAAGATTGGTCTTAAGAGAACTCTGTTCATGGCATAGCATGCAGTATTTATAGTTTCAGTCCAAAAGTACTTTGGTAAATTGCATTCACTGAGTATGGTTCTAGCAGCTTCTTGAAGAGTTCCATTTTTCCTCTCAACCACTTCATTTTGCTGAGGTACTCTAGCAATAGAAAACTCATGTGTGATGCCATTGTTGTCACAAAATTCTGGAAATCCACAAAAATGAAATTCTGTGCTATTGTCACTTCTTATTTTTATGATTTTCAAACCAATCAGATTTTGAGCCTTGGCAAACAGGGAAGTAAAGTTTTTGAAAGCATCATCTTTATGTGCAAGAAACATCACCCAAGTGTATCTAGAATAGTCATCTACAACAACAAAATAGAATCTCTTGCCACTAAGGCTTGTGGTTTTAGTTGGACCAAAAAGATCAAGATGTAGGAGTTCTAAGGGCTTTGAGGTAGAAACACATTTTTTTGGTTTAAAAGATACCTTGACTTGTTTTCCAAATTGGCAAGCAACACAGATGTGATCTTTACAAAAATTGAGTTTTGGAAGTCCTCTAACCAGGTCCTTTTTGGAAATTTCTTTTAGCAAATCTATATTGAAGTGACAAAGCCTTCTGTGCCACAACCAGGGATCCTCATTTGCTATTTTGAGACAACTGAGGTTGGAAGCATGAACTTTTTCAAGAATCACCACATAAATGTCATTAACACTTTTTCCTTTGAAAACAATGTTAAACTTTGAGTCAAGAACAAGGCATTCATGTTTCTTAAATAACACAAGTAGGCTCTTATCACATAATTGACTAACACTTAGCAAATTGTAACTCAGGTTGTCGACTAAAAGAATATTATGAACAAAAGTCTGACCATTCTTACCAACATCACCAATACCAACAGTTTTGGCTTTATTATCGTCTCCAAAAGTAACCTTTCCACTTGTTTTTGGCTTGAGCTTGATGAACTGTGATGCATCACCAGTCATATGTCTTGAGCATCCACTATCTATGAACCATTTTGATTCTTTAACAATGTTCACCAGGTTCACCTACACAGTAGTCCACAATATAATGTTTTGTACCCGTTATTTTTTGGGTCCTTCATGGTTAGCATTATGTCTAATAACCCACATGCATCTCATTCCATTTTTCATATTTTTCTTAACATAACAGTTGCTATTCATGTGACCAAATTGATAACAAAAGTTGCATACTGTCATTGGATCAATCAAATGAACAGGTTTAATAAATCTGACTTGCCTTCTCCTATGGATAGCAAACTCATTTGCATTCTGATTCAGTCTTATCTGATGAGTGTTAAGGTGAGGTTCAGTGTCATTCTTTTGAAGGTGGTTCTGTTTCATATGATGTAACAATTAACATATATCATCCATCCTTTTTTTTAGGCTGCATTGTTCACTTCTGAGCATGTCACAGAAATTTGTCTTTTTGTTAAGTGCAACAAGCACATCAGTTTCAATCCTTTTCAGGTTCTCATTTTCATGCTTAAGACACTTGTTTTGTCGAAAAAGATTTGCATTATCTTGTATTAGAAAGCTAATTTTCTGCTTTAGTTCCTTGTTTCTAACATAGGATTCCTTTAAGCTGTTACGCATTTTTTCTAGGAAAGAATTAATATCAACATCAGACTCACTATCACTATCAGTTTGAGAGTTATATTGGGTTACCTCTGCATCTCCAATGGCCATGAAAGCCACTTGGGCAGATTCCTCTTTTTCCTCTACTTCTCCTTCTGAATTGCAGTCATTTCAGGTGATCTGGAAATTGTTGAATTTTGGTTTTCGTTCACTTTTGTTCTCCTTCTTTTTTTTCATTGGACATTCATTTGCATAGTGACCAGGTTGGCTGCATTGAAAGCATTTATCAATTTGCTTTTTGTTGAATTCCAACTTTCCTTTATTTTTTAAGTTGTTGGACTGATTTGGAAAGGAATTGCTATGTCCTCCTTTTCTGAATCTTCTCTTGTTGAGTATTCTTTTGAAGCCTCGTGTGATGAGTGCAATGTCACTATCATCACCTTCCATGTCATCTCCATCCAGAGAGATTGTATCATCTTCTTCCTATGAAGTCTTCAGAGCAATGCTCTTTCTAATTGTTGTGTCTTCTTCTTCCTGCACCTTAGACTTGAGTTTTAGCTTGTAAGAGATTAGTGAATTTATAAGGGATTCAATAGATAAAGTGTTCAGATCTTTGGCTTCCTCAATGGCAGTCACTTTGCTCTCCCAATCCTTTGATAGAGCATTCAGAATTTTTCTGTTTTTCTCACCTAGAGAGTAATCTTTTTCAAGAACTTCTAGATCCTTAATAGATCATTGAATCTGCAATACATCTTGTCGATGTTTTCGTGAGGTTCCATCTTAAAGGATTCATATTTCGTGACCAGAATAGATTTCTTCTGTTCTCTCACATTTTCACTTCCTTCGTGTATTTCTCGAAGTTTGTCCCAGATTTCTTTTGCAGATTTACAGCCCTTGACTCTAACAGATTCGTTTGAGTCTCAAGCACTGTACAGAACATTCATTGCCTTGGCATTCAGAGTGAGATGAGTTCTATCTTCAGCAGTTAGTTTCGTTCTTGTTTTTGGTCTCGGCTTGTTTGTCTCTGTATCAATAGTAGAGGCATCAAACGGACCTTCATTGACAATAAACCATAGCTCAATATCAATAGATTGTAAGAAGATGATCATCCTCTCCTTCCAGCTCACATAGTTTGACCCATTGAACATAGGTGATCTGGTGACAGATTGTCCCTCAAAGAACATGGCATTGTTGGTTGCCATTTTTACTCCCAAGCTGATTGAGCTTAATCTCAAGGAGACCAAACTCTAATACCAATTGCAAGGATCGAAGACAACCTAAGAGGGGGGTGAATTAGGTTATCTATAAACAAGCCAAGATATGAGTCACCTTTTTCGAGCTTGCTTTTTTTTTCAAAAAGACCTCACTGAGAAGCAATTGATGGACTAGCACAAGTAATTTGTGAGTAAAACAGGTAAGCAATGTATATATATATGTAGCAAGACAGTAAATGAAGGGATGAAATTGCAAACCAAATTCCAAACTTGACTAAGTTTGAATATCACTTTATATATATCAAGCTTCTTCAATATGATCAGCTTTCAACCAATCTCTTGTGTACAAATGAAGGATCACTTCCTCCTTACCTCAAGTCTCACTCGATCAAGCAAGGAAGTTTTACAATCGCAGGGATAACCCTCACTAAGCTACACTATTGAAGAAATTGAATCACACTTGAAAAGCTAAATGGAGATTACACAACTAAGAGTACAAATCTTCTTTTTGGAGTGTTCACACACTTGAATCACTCAAGATCAGATGTAGACTTAATGTGTAAAATTACTTTTTAAGAGTTGACTAATCCCAATTTATAGGGGATCAAAAAATTCTTCAATTAATGTTGTCAACGGATAGAAGGCAGCTGGAAGGTCAACTAGTCGTTGGTAGTGTCGGACGTCCGGTACTCTGATTTTCTGCGTCCGAACGAAGACAGTGGGTTCAAGATGATTTCTTGCAATTCTTAGGACGTCCGGTCCCTCCATAGTATACGTCCGAAAGTAAACTTGCAGATCCTTCTTCATTTCTTTCGGACGTCCAATGCTCCAGTGTTTTGCGTCGGACGTCCGAAGTACAACAACGTTTGTCGGACGTCCGGTATAGAGGTATTGTGTGTCCGAACGAAGTCAGTGATTATAGATGTTTTGACACATTGCCTTCGAACGTCCGAGTGTGAGTTCTTTATGTGTCCGAAGTTACTCAATGGTTGTCGGCCATCCGATATGGTCCTTTTGTGCGTCCGACAATAATTTGTCTAACCTTGATTTTGGCTTCAAGTCTTTGATCTGGTTTTTGTTCCAAATCCTGAAATGAACTCTTCAAAGAATGTTAGTAGCATGCAATTGTTTTTTAATCATCAAAAGTTATGAACTGAGATATACATTCTGTTTTCCAACCCATATCTTGCAATTTCTATACACCAAATTAGAAAGTAAACTTTGTTTCCCAGTAGGTGTTCTAATCTTCAAGTCATAAGGTAATCTAATTGGATTCACATCTATTCCACTCATAAAATTAGGGTTTACAAACAAATGCGTTGCACCCCGATCAATTAAAATCTTAACTAAACGATGGAAAATAGAGATCGTACCTTCAACCACCTTAGTAGCATCGGGAATTTGTTGATAGTCTAATGCGTAAACCCTAACAGGTACCTTTGATCGACTCCCTCCAGCACTAGTCTACTTAGAAGTTGACTTTTCTGGCCTTTGGGTATTACCTCCTTCTTTTGGTACGGTTGGGCATTTCAATATCTGGTGCTCGGTACTACCACAATACAAGCATTTTTCCAATTTGCTCCAACAATCATTCTCCGCATAGTTGGGCTTGCCACAATAGTCACAACTAATTTGAGGAGTTACGGCCTGACCACTAGAAGGTATTCCTCTCGCTTGAACTTGTCCACTATGACCTCCTCTTCATAAATCCTCTCTTGGAGCTCCAGCGGTCCTTATTCCTCCGTTCCCCTTTCCATTTTGGAAAGTGGGACACTTTTATTGGCTTGTCCAGAAGTATAACTAGGAGTGTTCATTTTCTTAATATGGAAGTCCCTAACTTCAGTCTTGTGCTTTCGACTCACTGCGCTTTTTCTAGGGTTTCAGTGAACGTAGAGATTTGGGTTGCCACCAACCCCTCCTGAATCTCCAATTTAATCCCTTGTACAAAACATTTTATTCTTTTTTGGTCATTAACCACCAACTCTGGAGTGTATTTAGAAATTTTAGTGAACTTTCCCTCATACTCAGCCACGCTAAAAGTTCTTTGTCTCAACCTTAAGAATTCGTCCTCCCACTTCTCTTGGATCAGAGGCGGAAGAAACTTCTCATTGAACTCCTTCGTGAAGTTTTCCTAGGTCCAAGGGGTCTACGCTCTTTCCCACTTTCCCCTTATCAAGTTCCATCAAACACGTGCAACGCCCTCAAACTGAAAGGCAGCAAAGTTCACTCGCCTCTCTTCTGTATAGTCTAAGGCGGCGAAAATATTAGCCATTCGTTCCAGCCAGTTCTCCGCTAACTCGGGATCATGTACCCCAATAAATTTAGGCGGAACAAATTTTAAAAATCTCTCCAAGGCTCTATCGTCCCCTCAATCCTGGGTCCCGAGTTGGTTAATTGGTCTTGGACCCTGTCGCTCTGCTAGTCGTTCTCGGATATCAGTCATCTGATTAATGACAGTAGTCACTTGGTTACCCTCTACATTTTCTTGTCCCTGGGTCGGCCCAGTTGCCAATCCTTGATCATCCCCTTGAGGTTGAGTTTGCCTAGTCCTACGCCCATAACCTCTACCACTATTTTGTCCGTCTATAATCTTAGTTATGCCTAATGCAAGTAATAAAATAATTACTCGAGAAAATACTTAAAATAAGAGTCAACATGAAAACATTGGAAATAACAATAACTAGCATTTATTAACACTTTAAGATTCATACAATTAGCAAGTCATGGGGTATTTACAAAAATATAGCACATAGGTGCCACAAAAATATTTTTAGTCATGCATGTCAAAGTAGATTTAAGTGTCTCAAAAGTAGACCACACAGTCAAGCAAAATACAATGGCCTCTGAACTAGCATTACCCCAGCTAATCCTAACTACACAAGTCAAAAGATTTAGCACTCCTAGTCTAATCTTCAGCAGGACTATCAGGCGGAACCTTCTTCTCAGGATCCTCCTCGAAAGGCTCTTCCTCAGTGCTCTCCTGAATCGGACTCTGAACAGCATCCATCACCTCATCGATCTATATAGTGGTGTCTGCCAAGATCCCAGAAACCTGATCCCGGACCTCCTCGTCTATCCTAACGAGTCGAGCCCTAACCCTCTGTAACTTATCACGAGCGGCCTCAGTCCTAACCAACTCGTCCACTATCGTCCCCTCTAGCTCCGCAATCCTAGCACCCTGAGCGTCAACCATGGCGCCCAACTCCTCGACCTCCTGAAGTAAAATTCTATTGGTATTCACCAACTGACGATGTTCATCGTCAATGGACAGTACCAGGTCATCAGGGTACGCGTGCGTCGCCCTACAAGGACAACTGGGAAACCTAAAAGAAGGCGAGAATCAAACACGAGCTCCTCCACCAAGCGCTCGATAGTAGATAGGCCTAAGGGGCTCCACGTGGCCATTTGCATGACCATTGCCATTAGCAGCGTGTCCTCCATTACCAATCTCCATGCCTACAAAACAACCACATTTTTCGGGTTAGAAACTTAAAGTCACTAACTCGGTTAAACATTACTTAAGGTATAACTAAGTTATCTCATTCCTATTCTCTAGGGTAAAGTTTCTAATATATCTTCCAAATAGATCCCTAAACCTAGTGCTCTGATACCAACTGTGACGCCCCCACTTCTCCCAATGGAGAACCTAAGGGTATCCGTGAGACGTCTGCCCACCTCTCACCAGGACTCACTACGAGACGAATTCAACTTATGGATAATCAATCAATACTAAAAAATAAATATACAAGTCTTACATCACAAGTTACCAAAAGTACATCAACATTTCCAAAATATACAACTTCCAAAAGTTGTCTAAATAATTACAGTCAAAACCCTAATCAAAAGTTCATCAAATTGGTTTCTCCAAAATTCTTTCCATTTCGACTCCTGTTAAGGAAAACAAAACTAATGGAGTGAGCGAATGCTCATGAGGCCAAGAAACACGCATGCAAACACGTATTTCAAATAGCAATAGCACTTATGTGAGAAATAAAGCTATGACATTCACATAATTCGCAATTTAACATAAAACACACTCAATAAGGATACAAGAGCACTCAGGAGCTAGATTCCACATGCTTTACTGAGTCTCGATCATATACCTCTGCGTGATGACACTCCGTCAACCGGGTAGGTATATTTAGTCCGTAGAATACCGCTTTACTTCACAAATCCCGTTCACCGTTACACCCCCTGTCCCGGGCCCGCTCATCATTTAGAAAGGCGATACTAATCCGAGTATGACAAGCGAGATCTCTCAAATAGATCAAGTTTTACGAATATCTCATGGTTCACCAAACTTCTCGACCAAGCCCATGCCGACTTGAGTCACAAGGTTAGCCTATGAGTTTAGGCATCCTCCGAATATGAATATAAGTCGGTGAGACAATGCTTCAATCGACGATCACAAATACGATTCACAACCACATCATTTCACATGAATCGAATATCAATTCACATAGTGAAATTCTATTATAATTTCATTTAAAAGAGAACGATTGCGATAAAGTACGCACTCGTCTTGACAATTCGAATTCACATAATTAACAAGAAGCAATTCACGTATTCCACAACAAATCATGCACTTGACACTCACCAAGTTAAAAAGTAAGCAAGTGATCAAACAAGCTTTTAGGCGTCCGCTCCGAGATTCTCTTGAAAATCCCCTTGAGCGCCTGAAGAAATAACGATTTTCTATCACTCACAACCATGCATCAACTAAGGAAGAATGTACACTTGTTTAGACTAATTCAATGTCTTAAAAGAGAACCGTAATCTCTTGAAAATAGAGGTTCAAATGTAAGGATTTAAAGTCCCAAATCTTTCATGAAATAGAGTTTAAAATGGTCTATCGATATCAAACAAAAGTAACAAGTTCTTAAAAACTCATTCCCTAAGAAATCGGGAAATTTCAGCTTTGCGCGACAATTTTTAGAAAATTAAATCTTGAGTTTAGCACGTCCAAAAATAGAAAAATTTATACCATTGGGATCTAGGTTCGAAGTACTAAAAGTTCCTAGAAGACACTTTTCCAAGATTCTAAATGAAATGCATTCATTTTTGAGCTCAAACTTTGAGTTCCAAGAAGACAGGTTTGAACCAGTCTTGATTTTTGGCGATATTTGGAAATTCGGCATAATTCACAGAAAGTGAATCAGCCCCTGAAATTCATAACACAACAAGAGTTCCAAACAAGATTTCAAACACGACAAACAAAACTAAATTCAGAGTTTTGAGTATCAAGATATAACAGTTCAAATTTGGCTAAATCATGCAAACTGATCGGTCAATTTCCAGATTTGAAGAGCAATCTTTGGGGCATTATTTGGATATCAAAATGGTATTGAAATTATACCAAATTTGGTACACTTGAACTTTCATATGTGCAATACCTCTCTATTAAATTATAGGCAAAAAATCACATGGGAAGGCAGTTAACAAAATGACTAAAATTCGTGAAATTTCGAAAGCAAATTTGCCAACGTACTCTTTCTTCCTTTCCAAAGGTTTTGTCCAACGAAATCAATCCCAATTCACTCCATTTTTGAGATCAAGGTTCTAGAAACATTTAATAAGCAATTTATGGGTAATTGACATCAAAATTTTTGAAACAAAACATCCCAAAACAACCCTGACCATTTGGCTAGCAAGAACGGAAAAACTTTCCGGTTTCCAGCTTTGTTGCATTTTCGAAATCAGACCACATCTCACTCAATACAAGTTCAAATTAAGAATGGTTTATGGCGTTGTAAACTAAGTTTAAAATGCTACATTTCATCAGAAAGAGTCTTTTCTAAAATCAATTCACAAGTGAGAGAAAATAGAGCCACAAGATGCAGCTTCTCCATTCCTCTCGGACAGACAGTCACAACAGGACAGTCAATTTTACTGAATCACTACGGTTCACTCAGATCGAATTAGTAGGAGATTTTTATACCGTTGGAAATCTATGAATGTCTAGTTTTGAATGCTAACAGCACTCAATTTTGAATTTTGTACAAAGTGATATGTTCGAACAAAGAACACTGTCCGAGAACCCCCGCTATACATTTTTTCAGATTTGATTCTTGCCAAAGCTCAAGTTTTATGCAACCAAATGAAACAATTTTTGGAAAACACTTTGTACACACAATATAAAACATATATCCATAAATTTCATAGCCAAAAAGGCATCAAAATTTCAAATTAAAATAGAGCAACATGACCAGAATTTTTTGGACAGCTCACTAACCAAAATTTTTCCAACTTTCTCTCCATTTTCTAACCGTAAACCTTTCATATAACACATAAACAACATTAACCAAGCGACAAATCCTCAAGGCAGCTAGCTATAAGCCTCCTCAAGACCACTAGCCTGGACATTAAAGTAAGAAATGAAACTCCTCAAGTCCTTTAACTTATTTCTTATTTAGGGTTTCAAACCCATGCAAAACTAATCATGATTCTTGAAGAAAATGGAATGACTAGAAGAGTTAAAGAGTTACCTCTAACCCTAGATGAAAAATCAGATTTTTCCACCACAAATCCATCAAGAAACACCACAAGATGTTGTCTTTCTCCAAACTAGAACTAATCGCCAAAGGTTTTGTGAGTTGGGTGAAGATTTTCAAGTGAAATGGAAACAAAATTGGAGTAAGATGAAGAGAGCTTTCTTCGCTTCTTTTCCTTTCTTGTTTCGGCCAACCAAAGAGGAGAGAGAGAGAGTGTGTGTTTGTTTGTGTGAAGCTTACCTTGGAAGATTGGAGGGAAAAAGGAACAAAATGCTAGCCAAAGTCAACTTTGAATAGTAGATGAATAGGGTTTCGTACCACTACTTTTCTCTCTTGTTTGTTGCACTAGTGCACTAATGCTCTAATGTAATTCCTTTAACACTATAATTACTCTCATTTACTAGTCTAATATAAATTTTCCAAATCCTCACTTAGTCATTCCGATGCAAAATGCTTGAACTTTCAACTGGCGCGCGATAAGGCGAAATTTAAAAGCAATTCATGCAACAATAATATAATTAACTAACTCCAGGGTAAATAATTATAAAAATGACTATTTTGAGAAATAAAACATGAGTCCTCACATCCTCTCCCCCTTAAGAGAATTTCGTCCACGAAATTCATACCTTGATTTGGGAATAGATCTGGATATTTTTCTCGAATTTCTTCTTCTACTTCCCAAGTTACTTCCTCCAGTCCTGGTTTCTCCATAGAACTTTCACCAACGGAATTCGCTTATTCCTCAATTCTTTCAATTTACGATCTAGAAGGTTTATCGATTTCTCCTCATAGGTCAGTGCTTCGTCACCTCAATATTTTCCAGTTGCAGGACATGAGACGGATCTAGATGATATTTTTTGAGCATGGATACGTGAAAAAAGTTATGGATCTGAGATATACTTGGATGTAATTCCAACTTTTAAGCCATATTTCCTACACATTGAAGAATTTTATATGGTCCTACAAATCTCAATTGTAGCTTATTTCCTTTTCCTGTCATCAGACTCGCTTTCAGAGGAGTAATCTTAAGAAAAACTTGATCTCCAATCTCAAATTCTAAATCCTTCCTTCAATTGTCTGCATAGCTCTTCTGACGACTTTGTACGGTTTGAATCCTCTGGCATATTAACTTCACTTTTTCTCACGCCTCCTCAATCCAAGGCACTAGAGTGGGTCTAAATTCTTTCTTTCACCTACTTCATCCCAATAAATCGGAGGCCTACACTTCTAGCCATAAAATGCTTCGTACGGAGCCATTTGAATGGATGAATGGAAACTATTATTATAAGCGAACTCCACCAATGTTAAATACTTACTCCCATTCTCTCCAAAGTCTAAAACACATGTGCTCAACATATCTTTAAGAGTTTGAATTCCTCTCTGATTATCCATCAGTCTGTGGATGGTAAGTAGTGCTAAAATTCAATTTAGTTCCTAGCATTTCTTGCATCTTCTGCCAGAACCGCAAAACAAACCTAGGGTCTTGATCAGCTACAATACTTATGGTATACCATGTAGTCTTATAATTTCATTCAAATACAACTTCGCTAACTTCTCCAACTGGTACTTCATACTGATCGGCAGAAAATGAGTAGATTAGGTCAGTCTATCCACTATTACCCAAATGGCATCGTGACCTCTTTGAGTTCTTGGCAATCTAGATACAAAGTCCATGGTGATATTTTTCCACTTCCACTCGGGTATTTGTAAAGGTTACAATAGACTAGATGGTTTTTGATGCTCAGATTTAACTTGCTGGCAAATCAGACAAGTCTGGACAAACTGAGTAATTTCTTTTTTCATGTTTTTCCACCAGTACACACTCTTCAAGTCCTGGTACATTTTATTCCTTCCAGGATGTACTGTGTACTTAGATCGATATGCTTCTTCTAAGATTTCCTTCTTAATTCCTTCATCCTTTGGCACTGTTATACGATCCCAAAATCTTAGTACACCGTTCACTCATTAATTAAAATCTGACTTTTCTCCTTTATTAACTTTGTCTAACCACTTTTGCACTTCAGGGTCCTTTTCTGGTACTTCCTCGATATGTTCCAACAAAGTGGATTTCACGACAATATTCCCAAGGATCACTTTTCTCGGTTCAAGTCGAGGATTCCAACAACTAATCTCTTCCAACAAGTGCAATTCTTTAATCATCAATTCTTCCACTTGCACTTGACGATTTAAAACATCGGCCACTACATTGGTTTTTCCTGAACGATAGTTTATCGTACAATCATAATCCTCCAAAAATTCCACCCATCTACGTTGTCTCGAATTCAACTCTTTTTGAGAAAACAAATACTTAAGGTTGTTGTGGTCCGCGAAACCCTCAAATGTCACTCCACCATAGAGGTAATGTCTCTCCTTTTTCAATGCAAATACTAAAGCCGCTAACTCCAAGTCATGAGTTGGGTAATTTCTCTCGTGCGGCTTTAATTTTCTAGAAGCATACACAATCACCTTATCATTCTGCATCAATACACACTCCAAACCTTCTTTGGAAGCATCTGTATATACTACAAGCTATCCTTTCCATTAGATAAAGCTAATATAGGTGCCCTCGTCAACCGTCTCTTTAACTCCTGAAATTTTTTTTTACATTTCGGGCTCCTTATAAATTCCTCACTTTTCTTAGTCAACTCAGGCATGGGTCCAGTAATCTTAGAAAAATCTTTAATAAATCTCTGATAATACCCTACTAACCATATAAAACTTCGAATTGCAATAGGATTTTTCGGTTGTTTCCACTTAAAAACTACTTCAACTTTAGTTGGATTTACCTTAATCCCGTCCTTGGAAATTATATGATCGAAGAAAGTCACTTCTTTCAACCAAAATTTACATTTGCTAAACTTAGCATACAACAGATGTTCATTTAATATTTGTAAAACAATCTTCAAATGTTTCTCATGATCTTTCAAAATCTTAGAGTACACCAGTATATCATCTATGAACACCACCACAAACTGATCTAAATAAGGCTTAAAGATTCGGTGCATTAAATCCATAAAAGTCGCAGGTGTATTAGTCAATCTGAATGGCATTACCGTGAATTCAAAATATCCGTACCTCGAGTTAAAGGCAGTTTTAGGTATATCTTTGCGATGCCTGAAAGGAAAAGAAACAGAAAAAAATTTGGTCAAAAATGAGAGGACCAAATCCGGCTGCAAATCCAGCCAGTTATTGGCTGGATTGCAGGCCGGATTGTTCGTGCATTTTGAAAAAAAATGGGATTTCGTTCTGCCCTGAATCCGACCGAAAATCCGGTTAGATTCCGGCCGGATTGTGACGTGGCATGTCGGCCATCAACTTTGACCAGCTGATTTTCTTCCTTCTTATCTTGTTTTGGCTGGGATTTTTCCTCATTTCTTTCCTTGGTTTGGCCAGCTGTTGAGAGAGGAAAAACAAGTGAGATTTCTTCATTTTCTTTTTCTAGTTCCAATCTTTGCTCAAATCATGAGATTTAACTGTTAGTTTTGCAAATTGCTCCGATTAACTTCATATCTAAGGTGATTGATAGCTATTAGTAGAGTTGTTTGGAGGGTCGAGCACTAAGCTACCTTGTTTCTTGTGGTTGTAAGGTAAGTGGCCAAGAAATCCTCTCTTTGTTCCTTATAACCGGAAATTAGTGGCTTGTAAAGGTTAACGATGCTATTTTGTGGATGATTTAATGATTTTAAATAGAGTTGGACCAATTTCTGATTTATTGGGGAATTTTCTGATTTTATATGATTATGGTTCGTTGGTCATGGAATGATAGCTTGTTGTGGTGTAAAATGGAACTTGTATACGTTGGATATGATTGTTTGCGAAAAATTTCTGGTTTGTGCCGAAATTCTAGTTTTTTGGTTTTGAATTGGGGCTTTCGTGTGATTAGTATTGGAGCTATTAAGTGGCTCAAGTGGAAGGGTATTGTGGCCCTAATTAGATGTGTTTTATTGCCTATGATTTGTATGTGTGATTGTGATTGAATTGAGATGGGTTTGGTGACGTATTGTAGGATGGAAAATGATGAAATTAAGGGAAAGTGCCATCCAATCTTTAAGAACATTTGATCGCTTTGAGCTGAGTTGCCTTTTGGTAGAAATGAAAGGGCTTTGCTTTGCTTGTTTTCAAGGTGTTGGAAGGCATAATCATTAGAAACTTCTTTTGTTCTTTAATCTTGTGATTAAGTATTGAATAAGTTAATCTTGATTAATTTTATAGAGATTCATGTGATTTGGAAGTTGGGATGATGAAGTTCCATGTTAGTGATATTTCCAGACTTTATCCAAGTGATTTCATCTTTGATTTGCCATGTATATGATTAGTAGAAGTTATTCTAGTGTTAAGGTGGAATTACTAGCCTTGATTGTAATTAGTGATGGTTATATGCAAAAATTAGTTTAGAAATGTAATTTCAGTTTTTATGGTATATTTCTACCCTCACGTGATAAGTAGTGGTTGTTCATAGCATGATAGCTTGATATTGTGATAAATGAAGCTTTGGTATGCTAGTTTGGATTACCTAAAGAAATTTCAGCTAGAGTACATGAATTCCAGATTAGGGTTTCCAATTGTGGTAGTAATTTGTCCTATTTTTGTACTGTATGTTTGACCTTGAGAGAGACTGAATCGACCCTTTCTCCAAAAATGAAACTTGTAGATACATGAGTTAGCTAGTTACCTGCAAAATTTCAGATTGATTGGAGCACTGTAGCCTGAAATGTCCAAAATACCCTTGACTGCCCATAACTCCTGTTTCATGGACAGTTTCCATTTTTCTCTGAGATTCGGTTTTTGACCCTGAATATGTATGATTTGGCCTTGGAGGTCTTCATAAGAAATGTTGGTATATGTCTTAGCTTCGTAACTTCATAAGATTCATTTCAATCAGATAAATGTAGCTTCAATTGTGATTAAAATGCGAAAAGGTGATAGAAGCTTGATAATCTTAGAATTCCTTTGCTTGACCTAATAATTGTAATCTAGGGGTTCGACTTGAGCAAGGCAATGATGTATGGTGGATAGTTCCTGAGCTGTGGTTGGTGAGTGATTCCACAACTCTTTGCAAAGTTAATTTTCGAACTATTTCTTGCATTGCATACTCGATTGCATATCATGCGTGCTTGTGTGTGTGCCATGAAATATTTTGGCTCCAATGAGTTCTTGAGAAGTCTTGTGCTTAGAACCAACGTCTCCACCACTGTTTACCTGGAGCACAATGGCTCTCTATTACTGTTGGATTGTTAATTGATCTATTTGAGCGTTGGATATTTAAGTACAATGATTTCACTGGCTCACAAGAGCAAAATACATACATTTGATCACTGATTCATGACATCATTTACATGCACTATCGTGAAACTTATTTGATTTCTGATTTATTGGTTACTTGCTGAGCTTCTAGCTCACCCCAAAATATTTTATTTCCCCTCCACAGGGCTCGAGACGAAGGAAGAGCTTGTAGTACTTATTCATGTGATCGGATGGGTTACCTCATGTATAGTTGGAATTCAAACTCCTCTTGTGTAATAGCTAGGATTGTTTGACTGTTTAGACTTGAACGGATGTATGTATATGTTCCACTCCTAGAAATTTGTTTTGCTTCATTCTGGGAACTAGTTTCCGCTTCGCTTATAATATGTAATTCTTGGAGGATTTGATGTATATTTGAGATGTGCAATGCAAATTATGTGAGGACTGTAGTGAGTGACTGAGTTCCGGCAAGAGCTGAGCAGACGGTCTGTTGAACCCCTTGGTTCGCCTTAGGGGGAGGTGGGGCTGTCACAGGTGGTATTAAAGCTTAGGCTTCCGATCCCTGTAGTGTATCCTAGGCTTAAAGTTTAGGATGCCTGACTGTGGGATTAATTTGAATATTATGTGAACGAGGATCTATTGTATCCTAGGGGTTAAAGAAATTGATTATTTGAGAGTTTCTTACTTGGGACTTGTAGAAACAAAAAAAATTGAGGAATTAGGTGATGTTATATTGAAGGAAAATATGGGATGAGAGATTAGTAGTGAAAGATTGAACGGCACTTCCCCTTAATTTCTTCATTTTCCATCCTACAATACGTCACCAAACCCATCTCAATTCAATCACAATTACACATACAAATCATAGGCAATAAAACACATCTTGTGACAGCCCCACCTCACCCTAAGGCGAACTGTGACAACCCCACCTCCCCCTAAGGTGAACCAAAGGGTTCGGCGGACCGCCTGCCCAGCTCTCGCCGGGACTCCGTCGTTCACTCAAGCAAATCAGAAATAAAACCACCAGAAAGAGCAAAACAAGGATCCAAAACTTAAAACAAAATTATATACATTGTTATCTCAGAAGGAAGTACAACCGTCGAAGATACAAAGGTTCTCAATTCTCCATACAACCAGCCCACCAAACGTTGGGGCGAGAACCATTACAAAAGAATCAAAAGTACTAGGCCGGCTAGTCTATACGGAGCTCTTATCGTTGCACGCCTTCCCCTACTAAGGAAAACAAAACTAAAGGAATGAGCTGGAAAGCTCAGTGAGGCTCCGAACACATAAGCAAACAGTAAACTCAATGCATTAACCATATACAACTAATAATTCAAGTAAAATTTACAATATAAAGCGGTAATACATTCAATAGAAGGATACGAGCTCACGAGGAGCCATTCATTCATTCATTCTCCTTTCATTCCCTTATTTCTCCATTCATTTGAAAATACATTTTTGTAAGTAAAAACCCTCGTTCATTCATTCGTTCATTCATTTCGTTCACCCCCTTCCCGGACATTGGTCAGGCTCCACCAAACTTCAAGGTAATACTCGAGTATACCAAACGTTCACCCAGGTCACCATATCGCCCGACCGAGTCCGCTTCTGGCTCGAGTCGATCGGTAACAAGGGGCAGTGGCCAGTTCAGCCAAAAGGCTTACATTCATGCACAAGTAACATTTCAATCGTTCAATCATTGAAAATTTCACAATCATTTAGGTTGAGTGCGATAAAGTACACACTCGCCTAGAAAACTCGTTTTGGCCAATCATTGAAAGCACTTAACACATTATCAATCAATAATAACAAGCCAATAAGTCAAGGAAATATCACAAACAAGGAACACTCACCTATTTACGCAAAACAATGTGCAAATATCCTTCCGGATATTACCTCAGTCACCGAGAAAACTTAAGAGTAAATGAGAAAGAATGTTACAGTCTATCTAGCACAAACAAGTAAGTGAAATCAAAGAAGAACCGGCAAATGATAAGTAAAACGTATAAAGACACCTTTATAGTGAAAAGGGGATATTTGGATCGGAGGACAAAAAAAATAACTAGGGTTTCTGTGAGGACTCGCAAAATTTACTTATTTAATCTCCTATTTCTAGCTTATTTAATTATTTATTTGGCATTTTACTCCGAATATTATTTTCTAAGCTCTTGAGACCTAATTACATGGAAATATAGTTTCATTATATTTTTAAAATGACTTGTTTCAAAAATTAATTTTCGGAAGCTCGTTTAGTGAAAATAGTGAACACGTCTTTGGAAATCTTGACTGATTGAGAGTACAATAGGTTTGAAATATTGGAGACATGTACAATGGACCTAAAATAGGCATTTTAATGTTTAAATACTCAAGTGATGGTTAGTAGTATGGTCGTTATAAGAATTTCTCGGAGGTTTCGCGTTATAGCGATAAAATTGACGGTACACGTTTCCACACGCGTGACTTTATTTGAGGGACTTTAGACCCTTATTTTGGGATAATTAAGAGTGAATATTATCTACATGAATATAAATGCATTAGAGGTTTAGTGCACTGGTGAACCAAACGCGCGAGAAATCGAGCCTTAATCGCGCCAAACGGCTCCTAATGTGAGTTGACTAATGGGTGATTGGTGGCCACAAGTTAGTATCTTCTCTTGGAAGCTTAAAAATCTGATCACTCTCTCTCTCTCTTGCTCCCTCATCTGGACGAACAACAAGCAAGAAAAACAGCTCAAGAGTTCTTCAAATTCCTCCATCAAATCTTCACCAAATCTTCTCTAATTCACTTCAAATTTCACCCACACTTAGTATAACACTTGAGGAGTATTTTGAGCTGCAAAAGGGAGCTGAAAAGCCACGGTTTTCTGGAGCAAAGAGTGACCAAAATTTCTGATCTAGTCATCCAAGAAGGTAGCAAATCATCCAACCCATAGATCTTAGTTTTTGTAAGATATATTGCACATATAAGGTTATATAATCATGTGGGTAGTCTTGTTTATGGTATAAAATGTGAAAGTGGGCTCTATGAACTCCCACTCTTGGGTTGTTGCTGATTTGATGATTGATGGTGGATATATTGTTGGTTTAGTGGTTAAAATGATGGATTAATGGTGTGTAATTGATAGAAACTTCGTTGGGTGCAAGAAGCAAAAGTGACCGTTTTACCCCTGCCTTGTCCGACCATTTTTGTGCAAACTTTTGAAGCTCTAATGACTGGATTATATTGTTTACATGTTAGTGTGAGTGTGTACAAAATTTCATTGAAAAATAACATGATTTGGTTGGTCAAATGAGTTGATTTCCAAAGTTAGCAAAACTGGAAAATGAATCCCTTGCCCAGGCAGTCATTTTGTATTGGCCATAACTCTTTCCTCCGATGTCAAAATTAAGTGCCGTTTGTGGAACTGGAAACTAGACAATTGGTACCAAATTCATGTTCTGGTTCCACTTGAGTGAGCCACACCATTCGTTTGAAAATCACTGCCCTGTTTCGTTGCTCTCCAGGAGACAGGACAGAAATTGCTTCTTGATGCTCAAAAACGAGCTGTTTGTGGATAGAATTTGAAAATGGTTTCTTCTGAGAAAATTCAGATTTATGAGAGAGCTTTCTAACACCATCAACCATGCTCAATTCCAAGTTGAATTGAGTGAGTTGTGGCCATATTTCGAAACTGATGCAGTGAGTAAAAATCCTCTTTTGACTAATTGAATGGCCTAGCTTGATTTGGGACTTGTTGTTTTGGAAACTTTGATGTCCAACATCTACCAAACTTTATATCAGATGTTCCTTGGACTTTGTTTCGCAAATAAACCAGATTTGGGTTGGTTGCTTTGGATAAAATGTTTAAAAAGGAAAGAAGAGCTAGAAGACAGTTTTACCTTGGGGGAAATTTCTTGAACTTTGATGGTTTAGTTAACTACCTTCTCGTGTGAATTTTCAAATGAAATTTGATAGAGGAGTGGTCCTCATATGGAGGTTTAATTGTGCAAAATTTGGTGATATTCTAAGACCATTTTGATATGCAAATGATGCCCCGAAATTGCTCTTCGAATCTGGAAAACTTTTCCTTTTCTCTTAGCCGATTAGCCAATCTTGACTTGGGACTTGTTATTCGAAATTCTTGGTATAAATCACCTACCAAATGCAGCTTGGATGTTTCTTAGACATTATCTACGCAAATGAACCATATTTGAGAGGTTTTTAGTGGCCAAATGTTTGAGAAAAGGAAAACAAAGGTACGAGGCAGATTGCCTTGGAAATTCTTGAAAACTTCAACAGTTTTCTTAATTGACTCTTCGTGCTAGATTTTGCTTGAAAATTTGCAGAGGAATAACCCCTATATGGTAGTGTAATACTGCTAAATTTGGTGCCATTCGAAGTCCGTTTCAGTGTTCAACCAACGTCCCAAAGTTCATGTTTAAATCTGGAAATTCTTGATCGAGGAGGAAATTTTAGCCAACTTTGAGCTGCTATATCTTGGCGCTCAAAACTTTGATCCTTGTTCCATTTGTTTCATTTTAAACTTTGATTGTAGCTCTAATTGAGTTCTAAATTTTGGAGGCTAGTTCGTATTGCGTGAATTTTGCTGGATTTTCAAAGTTGGTCAAAAACCAACCCCGAAACTGTCATAATGGTCCCAAGCAGCAACTTTGAGTCAATTTTTGAATATCTTCCGTTTGGAATCATGGAAAATTATCTTCTAGGAACTTTTAGTGCTTTTGAAGAAGTTTCCAACGATATCAAGCTTTCCAATTTTGGACCTACATAGTGCAAGATACGATTTTTCTAAAATTGACACCCAATGCTGAAATTTGTCAATTTCTTAGAAAATGAGGTTTTGGAAACTTGCCTTCTTTTCTCGATACCGATTGAACATTTTGAACTTGTTTTAATGGAAAATGTTATTCTCTCTCTTTAGACTTTAAAACTTTACTCTTGAGCCTTGATTATTAATAATTAAGGCCAAATTCATGAATTCTCCTTAGATTGTACAACCTTCTTAGATGAGTAGGGGTTCTAAGTGATAGTGTATAATAGTTAATGGTTATTTGCTCAAGCACTCGAGGGAATCTCCAAGAGGAACTCGGAGCGGACACCTAAACGCTTGTTTGAAAACTACTCGCTTGTTTTGACTAGGTCAGTGTTCCATATAGGAATACGTAATTGAATAAGTCTAGGACATGCTCATTTCATGATTATTAAGTGTTAAGTGCTATGTGTTAAGTATTTACCATACTCATGCCTATTTAAGGAATGTATACTTGCATTGTATATCTACAAGAAATGGTTAAATGATTAACCATATCAAATGACCATATGAACTCGATACATGCTTAACTTGCTAGATTGCTTGCTTAGCCTACTCGGTTTTGAAAAATGGAGTCGAGTGTGTATTTTATCGCACTCGTTCTCTTTTGAGATGAATAACTCATGCTTGGAAATGCTCGAATAACATGACTTGGTATGCTAAGGTTGCATACGTGGTTGGAGTGAATCTCCTCGACTCTCACATGGTAAAAATGGGATAACGGCCAACGATGGCCTATTCATATGACAAATGCCGGTCAATTAACCGTCACTACTTAACCGTTAACCGTTAACCGTCAACCGTTAACCGTCAACCGTTTACCAACCACATGACTACTTGATTACTTGACTATTTGCTCACATGATTTCCAATCTACATGACTATTCGATATCCGTGAATTACATGCTCCCATGAAATCAACTTGTATTGCTTACGTGCTTACGTGCTAAGTATCTACTTGATTACTTGATTATCATGAATCACATGTTATATGAAGCTGTCCATCATTATTAGGCGAGTGTGTACTTTACCTCACTCGACCTACTCAAATGATGAATTTTACCTTTTGTCGAATTACTTGGTTACCTGTGCATGTTGTAAGCTCTAAGCTGAACTTGGGCCCTGCCCTTGGTTACTGACCTACTCGAACCAGGACTGGGCTCGGTCGGGTAGGTTAGAACCCTGGGCCACCGTTTCGGTATACTCGAGTATTACCACTGGAGGGATAAGGTGATGGCCAGTCAAACCGAGGGGATCCGGAAGTCATAAGGTGCAGATGACCGACAGAGTTCCACTGGAACACCGTATCCTACAGTATATGTTTACCTGGTATCATGATAATTGTTTCATGCTAAAATGCCAATATGAAATCCTGAGCTATGCCTGTAATAAGCTCCAATCACTCGTGAACTATACATGCCAATGTCTTGAACCATAATAACTGTCTCATGATAAATGTCTCATACCATGATAATGTCTCAAATTACCCGTACAATGATTATCACCTCATGATAACATGCCATTGTGTAACCTTGAACCATGCGTATGATATGCCCAATCTACTTGGTTTATTTGAACTGTTAGAGTGTCTTGGAACCTCACTGGGCTGTGTAGCTCATCCCACGTTGTGGTTTTCTTTTACAGGGTTCGAGACCAAGGGTGCTCGTGAGTAGTACTAGATTGCTTTCTTTTGAAGATTTTAAGTTATATTATAACGGATGGCTATTGTACCCTTTTCCGTTGGGTTGTATTTAAGCTTGAAAGCTGTATAATTGTAAGTGTGAGATATTTGAAGTACTTTAATTATGTATTGAAGTTACTTAAAGTATTTCGGGCTTTTGAATGATGGATTGTAGTGAGTCCTGGCGAGAGCTGGGCAGGCGTCCCGCGGATACCCTTTGGTTCGCCTTAGGGAGAAGTGGGGGCGTCACAGTTGGTATCAGAGCCATATGCCGACAGTTGGGACTTTAAGTCCTTCGTCTGGAAAAGCCCCGAGCCTCTCGTTCGTGAAGAGTCACGAAGCGAAACTCTCCGTAGGGGATGCCCGCGTGCGGGTGGCAAGCTGATAGGTACCCCGTGATGTGACCCTGAGAACTGTCACAGTTGGTATCAGAGCTTAGGCTTCAGATCTTTGTAGTGTATCTTAGGCTTAAATGTTTAGGATGCCGGACTGTGGGACTGATCTGAAAGTTAAATGATTGCTTGTAGCGATGAAATTTAGTGTAACATCCCGAATATTAGGAGGTTGTTTGTGAAGAAAATATTAAAGTATATTTCTTCGGGTTTGATTTAAAACCTTATTTTGTTTTAAAAGACTAGAAACCCTAATATTTTAGTCAAAAACCCTAGTTTACTTGTGACTAACCGGTTCTCTTAAATCTCTCACATTTTGATTGAAACCCTAAATTTAATCATTGGAATTGGAAAATTCCTCACGTTTTCTTAAAAATTTCCTTTTATTTGAAAATTATTATTTATTAAAGCCCTACTACCCAATTGTTCAACAATAAGTGCAGATGAACCTGGAAAATAGGGTTTTACACTTCGGTTTCAAGATTTGAGCAAAATTAGGGTTTTCGCGATTTTCCGCCGGATGAATTTTCGGTACGGAGCAAGGACCAAATTGGGTGATTAAAAGTGACTTTTAAGTGAGAAATAATATGTGAGTAGTAGCAATGATATAAGGTTAGTGAATGGGAAGTAAAAACCCTAGTACGTGAGTTTTAAGAAAAACGGCGCGAACCGGCGGGTCCCGCGCACTACCGTTTGAACGCACCGCTTGACCACCATTTTTCTTACCAAACAAGCTTATTGACTTTTTCACAAAATATCTTCCTAATTTGCAGCTGGTTTGACCGAAATTATAAGGCTAGAAATGTAAGGGAAGAAAGAGAAAAATTTGTGGACAAGATTAGTCGAAGTGTTGGCCAAAAATTGTGGACACAATTAGCCTTTATCTTCTTACTTCCTTATAAGACAAGTTAAGCTCCATTTCCTTCATTTTTTTTGCTTCATAACCGAAATAAGAGAGAGAGGGAAAGACCAAGAGAAAAACTTCTTCATTTCTTCTTGATTCAAGCTACAAAGTGAGAAATCCAAAGAACTAAACCGATTAATCTTGTCCTTGAGTGGTTAGTTAGTGTTTGGTGGTGAAAGTTTGGAAAAGGAAGGCTTGGGCTGCTCTTTGTAATCTCTATTCAAGGTAAGAGAGCTTATCTCTCTAAGTTTTACTTTCAATTTTGTTAAATTAAGTTTAGTAGTTTGATTATAGTGGTGGAATCATGGATGATTAGCATGTTTTAGAGGTTTTTCCCCAATTTATTTGATGAACTAGGGCTTATGGAAATTCTGCCCAAATTGTTGTAAGATGCTTATATGTTGCAATTGAGGTTTCATAAGGTGTTGTGGGAGTGATTAGACCAAGAAATTAAGGAAAGTTCCACTAAAAACTAAAGATTTCAGATTTCTGGAAATTCTTGCTTACATTCTGTCCGAATTTTTATCTGTGTGTTAGAGGCCGAATTGGCCTTAGGTCAAAGAAGCAAAATTGTAGATAATGACCTTTTGTAGGTGCCTGTAAAATTTGAGCTCAATCAGAGGAACGTAGGATGTGAAAAGTCCAAAATACCCTTACTGTTTTAAGTATTTCCCAAGCAGTCCGTGTGATCAGTTAAGTCCAGTTTATCCCATTTTTTGACTAGGATCCATTCTGATTTAGCTTTTTGCCAAAACATGAAAGTTGTATTATTCTGAATTAGCTTTCAAATGCCTCTAAGAACACCTGATTCGGACTTGTGTACTCTGAGATATGTCCATTACAGTGTTCTGCGTTTAAACAGCCGATGAATTGGTTTCTGGTTTAGTAATTTGAGAATTTGACTAAGTTACATTAGGAACTGGACTAGGTGACCTTCATGAACATTGTAGCTCTGTGTTTTAGCTTCGAAACGGCATAGGTAACGCCTCAATTCGATAAGCGTAGCCTCAGATATGTTATTTCCGTATTCGTACGTCAAATCTGTCTTGTGCTAAGTTGAATTTCTGCACTTGTAATTGTTGTGAATATTGTTTTATGATATTGTGAGCCTATGGAACGGCTCTTGGCTTGAATTGTTGACATATGTGAGGTTGGGTTGTGGTTGAGAAAAATAATGTAGCCTAAATGGCTGGAAAATTAGGTAAACACAAAGGGCATGCTGCCCAAATTTACGCTCGAAGACTAGAGAACTACTTGCAACTTGAGTAAGGGTTAAGAGTGATGACTGCTTGAACCATCTAGGGTACTTGAGTATTCTTGTTCCGAGGTATATAAGGAAGGACTTGGCCGAGCTTGTACCCTTGAGAAATGAAATAATGACTATTTGGAATATGTTTCTCTTGTACTTTCGACTCGCATGGCATTTTCAAGTATAAATGTTACAAAGTTTTACCGTTTAAAAAGCGAGCAAGTGTTTCACGACTACTATCCGAGCGAATTTCAATTTCTTGATTTTATTGAATGAAACGTCTAAGTTTCGAATCTTAATCATGTTTCAAAGTTCTCAAACTGAGTTTTATCGCAGATTTGGACTCCGAACCCGGAGTATAACCTGAAAGTGACCAGTAAAGGCACTATATCTTTTGGTGAGTGCTTTCAAATACCAAATTGCACTAGATGCTTGAACTTGATACGTGACCAATATGATTACGTGTTATATACGTGAATTGTTAGGGCAAGAGTGTACTTTATCGCACTTGCCCTTACGTGATATACTTGTTTATTGTTGCAATTGACTTTATATACTTGTTTATGATGCGCGCACTTCCTGGAATTCCAGAAACCCTGTGGCAAGTTACTCTAGTCGAGCCGGCAAGGGCTTGGTCGATTGGGTAACGAACCCTGGGTCTCTTGTATTGTCGAGTGGAGTGATATCTCCTCGACTAATCGGTATACTCGAGTATTACCACCCGTGTTCTTGAGGATTTTGGGCCCAGCTGGGGGTTGAACGGTGGACGGAGAGTCGTTTAAGTGGTGTTCTACTGGATTGGTTACTTACTTGAAAGTTGACGGAGTGTCAACTGTTACTTGATCAAGCTCTGGAGATGCAATGGGAATTTGGCTCCTGAGAGCCTTCCGTATCCTTATACTTGAAAATGATTATTGCTTATCGGAATGATGTTTCTTTTGAAAACCAAAAGCATTTTACACTAGTTCAGTTGGAAATTTGCTACTTGAAGTGTTGGTGTTCACCTTCCTGTACTTGTTAAGCTCGCTATCTTTTGCTACTTTTAAAATGGTCAGTTTGTTATTTGGAACCTCACTGGGCTTTTAGCTCATTCCACTCCATTTGTTTTCCTTTCAGGGGTACGAGCGAGGTGTGAGATATGTAAAGTCTAGCATAGACTAGTTGTCTGATTTTGACTTGTACTCGCGCTATTCCTCGAATGGAAAATGTTGTACTTAGATTGTATACGTTTTGAACGTTCGGTGTATTGAGACTTTGTACCTCGATTTCTATCAATGTAAATTATAAGCTTGAATTGGGAATGTTATTTATGGTTCATGGATGTGTGTACATGACTCAATTGATATAGTAAGTGAGTCCTGGCGAGAGCTGGGCGGGCGGTCTGCCGAACCCTTTGGTACGCCTTAGGGGGAGGTGGGGTCGTCACATTTAGAGCCACTTCACGTGGTCTCTACAAAGGAGCAAGATAGGGCCAAGTGGTGTTATGGTCCTTACTATGTGATTGAGTAAAGACTTAAGTGCCCTTCTAGAAATGTAAGCTGTGAATCATGAATATTGTAGGTTGTAAAACCTTTATCTTGATAATTGGAGGGAATTTGATATGTATGTTGGGTAGGAATCTCGAATGTGGTGATTTACTCTTGGGACCAGCCGGCTCGAGTTGTGAATTACCTTATTTCGGATTCTTGTACCCGAGTACTTGAGAGTTGAGGGCAATCCCAAGGATTTGAGATCTCCATTTGTGGGGAATAAGAATGAATCGATATTTCATGTGAATGGTTACAGGAAACCAATAATTGTTTGGTTAAGATGGTACAATAAATAAGAGTGGAAGATGGAAAAGATCGCAATCCAAAAGATCCTTGTGTTGGGATTGAAATCGAGCATGTTAGGGAACGAGAATCGTCTAGTTCCAATTAATCTAGTGAATCTCTACTTGTGATCTTTTATAGTGAGACGATAGGAGTAGAACTTAAGAGTTTGCGCCTGGGAGATGAATGTACTTGTGATAATCACTTGTTTATTTTTGTTATTGACTTTGACTTGGCATGAATTTTACTTGGCCATAATTTGTGTTATGATTTAATGAACTCTAGTTTGTGTTTACTTGCATAGTGATAATGTTATTTGTGAAAGTGCCTTCATCCTCTTTAAATGTTGCTACTGGTATATGAGTATAGTTCAATTTTAACTAAGTGTGAGGGTTATGCATGTGCGTATAGATTAGTTGTGAACATGGAAACTAGAGGACAACGAAAGGGACGTCAACCTAGACAACCCCGAAATGAAAGAGTAGCTAATGGGTCCGATATTGATCAAAACGTTGAGCTAAGTGCTGGGAGAGGAAATGACCAGATGGGACAAGTTTTAACTCGCATGACGGATATCCTAGAGCTCTTGGTAGCTCAACAAGGTCAAGGTGTTGGACAAGGAAACCAACGTGGAAACCAAGAGATAGGGGAGGATCGAGCTTTAGAGCGGTTTCAGAAATTTTCCCCGCCCAAGTTTGCTGGAGGACCTGATCCAGAGGTGGCTGAGAATTGGTTAGAGAATATAAGAGATATATTCGATGCCTTGGATTACACAGAGGAGAGACAAGTTACCTTTGTTGTATTTCAACTTGAAGGAGCAGCCCGAGCATGGTGGAATGTTATAAGAAACAAGTGGGAAAGAGATCAAACTCCAAGAATTTGGGTAAACTTTGTGCGTGAATTTAATGAGAAATTTCTTCCTCCACTTATCCAAGAAAAGAGAGAAGATGATTTTATAAAGCTTCGTCAAGGAACTTTGAGCGTAGCTGAGTATGAAACACGCTTTACGAAGTTATCTACATATGCCCCAGAATTGGTGGCTACTGAACGGAAGAGAATAAGACGGTTTATCCAAGGATTAGATTTGGAAATCCAAGATGCCCTTGCTGCAGCACAGGTTGAAACATTTAGTGACGCTTTCGAAAAAGCGCAAAGGGTAGAAAGCACAAAATCTCAACTGAGAGCTTTTCAAACAAGGAAAAGAGATGCATCTGACAGTACACTAGGAGAAAATGGACCACCACCCAAAGTTAGAAAAGAAGTGGATGGAGTAGGACTGTTACTTCCTGCACCACTCATGATAAAGGAACCAAAAGGAATTATGTCACGAGGGACTTCAGTAGGACAGACACGATCGAAGAAAACCTCGCAAGCAAGTCAGGTCACAACACCTCGTCCGACTTGTGGATATTGTGGAAGGACGAATCACACTGAAGAAAACTATTGGCTAAAGGGACGAAAGTGTATGGGGTGTGGGAGTACCAACCATAAAGTTCATGACTGTCCAAGGAGGTATCTACGAGAAACTACTGCTCAACAAGAAAATGGAACTGTCCCTCGACAAGTCAATGGAAGGAGAAACCGACCAGTGACATCTAAAAGAACGCATGACATGAACACACCACACGGTTTAGAGTTGTCTGAGATTACAGAAGGTATGAATTTCGAGGACGAAATTCTTTTAAGGAGGGGAGGTTGTGAGGACTCGCAAAATTTACTTATTTAATCTCCTATTTCTAGCTTATTTAATTATTTATTTGGCATTTTACTCCGAATATTATTTTCTAAGCTCTTGAGACCTAATTATATGGAAATATAGTTTCATTATATTTTTAAAATGACTTGTTTCAAAAATTAATTTCCGGAAGCTCGTTTAGTGAAAATAGTGAACACGTCTTTGGAAATCTTGACTGATTGAGAGTACAATAGGTTTGAAATATTGGAGACATGTACAATGGACCTAAAATAGGCATTTTAATGTTTAAATACTCAAGTGATGGTTAGTAGTATGGTCGTTATAAGAATTTCTCGGAGGTTTCGCGTTATAGCGATAAAATTGACGGTACACGTTTCCACACGCGTGACTTTATTTGAGGGACTTTAGACCCTTATTTTGGGATAATTAAGAGTGAATATTATCTACATGAATATAAATGCATTAGAGGTTTAGTGCACTGGTGAACCAAACGCGCGAGAAATCGAGCCTTAATCGCGCCAAACGGCTCCTAATGTGAGTTGACTAATGGGTGATTGGTGGCCACAAGTTAGTATCTTCTCTTGGAAGCTTAAAAATCTGATCACTCTCTCTCTCTCTTGCTCCCTCATCTGGCCGAACAACAAGCAAGAAAAACAGCTCAAGAGTTCTTCAAATTCCTCCATCAAATCTTCACCAAATCTTCTCTAATTCACTTCAAATTTCACCCACACTTAGTATAACACTTGAGGAGTATTTTGAGCTGCAAAAGGGAGCTGAAAAGCCACGGTTTTCTGGAGCAAAGAGTGACCAAAATTTCTGATCTAGTCATCCAAGAAGGTAGCAAATCATCCAACCCATAGATCTTAGTTTTTGTAAGATATATTGCACATATAAGGTTATATAATCATGTGGGTAGTCTTGTTTATGGTATAAAATGTGAAAGTGGGCTCTATGAACTCCCACTCTTGGGTTGTTGCTGATTTGATGATTGATGGTGGATATATTGTTGGTTTAGTGGTTAAAATGATGGATTAATGGTGTGTAATTGATAGAAACTTCGTTGGGTGCAAGAAGCAAAAGTGACCGTTTTACCCCTGCCTTGTCCGACCATTTTTGTGCAAACTTTTGATGCTCTAATGACTTGATTATATTGTTTACATGTTAGTGTGAGTGTGTACAAAATTTCATTGAAAAATAACATGATTTGGTTGGTCAAATGAGTTGATTTCCAAAGTTAGCAAAACTGGAAAATGAATCCCTTGCCCAGGCAGTCATTTTGTATCGGCCATAACTCTTTCCTCCGATGTCAAAATTAAGTGCCGTTTGTGGCACTGGAAACTAGACATTCCCAGCTTTCCATTGGTACCAAATTCATGTTCTGGTTCCACTTGAGTGAGCCACACCATTCGTTTGAAAATCACTGCCCTGTTTCGTTGCTCTCCAGGAGACAGGACAGAAATTGCTTCTTGATGCTCAAAAACGAGCTGTTTGTGGATAGAATTTATGACAGCCCCACCTTCCCCTAAGGCAAACCAAAGAGGTTAGCGGCCTGCCTGCCCAGCTCTCGCCAGGACTAACGGTGCGGTATAAAGCGATCTATCACATTCTGAAACTTATAATGCGCGCAACAAGGCAAAAGGGCAAAATAACCCAACATAAAAGAAATGAAATCCAGAGTCGGCCATGAATGGTAACCGACCCGTCCGAAACCCAACCAAACATCGAAATACATATACAACATAACATTAACCATTTACAAGCCACAATGGCCTTTAAAAGTGATACAAAAGTCACTACATATGTGGGTTGCCAAAACAAAAGTGAAAACGGCCCTAATGATACATTTAGGGTCCCATTTTATATACAATACAAAAGAGGCATTCATCTAGTTCATTCGGCAGCCATTTAACAAAATTCATTCCAAAAGTGTCATATTCCTGTAAGGAAAACAAAAGAAACGGGGTGAGCTAAATGCCCAGTGAGAATACAACCACCATAGCAGCTAAGATCACATAAGCATAACCGTTCAGTTCAAGTATGCAAATAAGAAGTAAATCAAATCAGTGAAAGGATACGGACGGCTCTCAAGAGCCCATTTCCTCGCTTATATTCTTGATCCAACCTCATTGACCCTCCGTCAATGTTAAAAGTAACCATCCGTAGACATCACTTACATCCAACCGTCCAGCTATCATACCCCAACCGGGCCCGCACTCCATTCAGTCATTTTGGTAATACTCGAGTTTACCGGAATCAAGAGTCTCATTACTACAAGATTCCCCAGTACAGTCCCCGTGGCATGTCAATTATCACGACCAAGCCCTCGCCGGCTCGATCCAATTGACTACCTAACGGAGTTGAGCTCAGTGATACAGTAAGGTCGTTGGACATTCATCCAAACAACACCAAATCAGTTTCCATGAAATGGAATGCAATAACTCATATATCAAGTTCAGTAAGACAGTGAAGCAGTAGACAATCAGTGATACTATCAAAAGGGGTGAGGGCGGTCAAGTACACCCTCACCTTAATCAATTACAATATCCAAATAAGCCTTCAAGGCAACACAACCACATATAGCAAAGCCACATTAGAACATTTAAGTGAGTAGTATACTCACCAACCACGTAAGTGATGTTTCATACACCGTGGTCACCAATCCGTCGTGCACTACCGTCACGCCCTAGAATCATGCAAACAAATGCAATGAGACTCGATAACGAGTCATATAGCCATGCCAATTATAACCCTAATAGGGTTTCATATGCATAAATAAGCATCATAGATAACCAGAAATTAAGGAATGGCTTTAACTTAGGCCTTGATAAAGAAACCGTGTTTGACTCCATTATGCGGTAATGGCACCAAGTCCACTACGATTATCGGATGGGGCTGTAAGACCCACCTTTTCGAAGCTATGAAACAGGGCTACAACAATGTAGAAGGCCACTCAATCCAAATCCTAGCACAACTAGGTCAAATATGCCAAATACTACACCAGAACCACCAAAAACAGGTTTACAAATCACACAATTCTGTAATCGGTACAACTCAGTCTATACAAGTCCAAATGCATTGATTCCAAGGGCATATGATAGCTAAGACATTCAGCTACATTTCATCAAAAGACACCTACATCCAAATCCAAAGCAATTCCAGTCAAAATGGCCAATTACAAGTGCAGTTCTCGCATTCTGATCAACCCAGAACAGCAACAGTAAAATTGACATATCTCACTCTACACTAATCTAAATGACCTGAAATTTTGTAGGCACTTCAAACTCATCAATACCTACAACTTTCATGTTTTGAGCAAAGTCCAACTCGGCCTCTAACCCTATGATCCAAAACCAGACAGAATTAGGGGTTATCAACCCTAACTTTTCTCATTTCAATCCAAACCCAAAATTGATTGCAATTATCAATAATCCACACCTACTAGAGTCATTATAAGCCATTGCCAATCATCAAAAATAGCCACAACATCCCATTCATATTAAACCAGAAAATTCCTCAATAAAATAAAAACTTCACCAAATCACTTCAAACCAAGAAATAAATCACATAATCCACCACTTTGGCTCCCATTAGGCACAATTTAAACATCATTAAGTATAGGAAGAAGTTTAAGCTTCACTTACCTAGTAAACAAGAGAGAGGGAGTTGTAGGACACCTTAGCTCTCCAAGAAACTTCACTAATCAACTTACTAGCACCTAATGGAGGGATAATATGGAGTAGAAACTAATTTAGGTAAGTGGTTTGGATGATTTGTGCTAGTTGGGAGCTTGAAAATTGAAGAAATACTCTTCCTTCTTGAGCTTAAGAGAGCCGGCCATGGAGGAGTAAAAATGAGTGAATTTTGAGCAATTTTTAAGATATTTAACCTTTTGGTCAAAAAAGTCAAAAATTGGAATAGTAACTCTTAAATTCTATCCAATGATACCATGACACTTGGCACCTCATTAATGCATTCCTATCCTTTCTTTTCTCTCTCACATCAATCATTTCACACACTCTACTTATCTCTTAACACCCGATAAATTTTACACAGTATCCGGAATTTAACCTAATTGGCCGAATTTTTCCGAACTTTTCGCACTAGTGCGTCCTACGTCCAATATATATTCTTAATTTTCTAAAAATTCTCCAATACTATAAAAATCATCTAAAAACTATAATTACTCATAAAATTCACCAGGAAAATATTCCTATGCCAGAAAATGCAGAAAACATGTAATTAAGGGGAAAAACCCTAGGAAAAAATATTAGGGAAATACGGGTTCTCACACTCTCTCCCCCTTAAAAAAATTTCGTCCTCGAAATTTCTCACCTTAATTTCCGAAAAGGTTTGGATACTTCTTTCGCATTTCCTCTTCCACTTCCCAGGTAGCTTCCTCTACTCCGTGGTTTCTCCATAGCACTTTCACTAGTGGAATCCGCTTGTTTCTGAGCTCTTTGACTTTCCGATCAAGCACTTGGACCGGTTTTTCTTCATAGGCAAGCGATTCGTCTACTTCGATCTCCTTCGGTTGTAAGACATGGGATGGGTCAGGATGATACTTCTTTAGCATCGAGATGTGAAACACATCGTGGATTCGAGAGAGACTGGATGGCAGTTCCAGTCGATACGCGACCGCTCCAACCCTCTGAAGAATCTTGTAGGGTCCGACGTACCGCGGTTGAAGCTTCTTTCCTTTACCTGCTGTAAGACTGCGTAAGGGTGTGATCTTGAGAAATACGTACTCTCCAACTTCAAACTCCAAGTCTTTTCTTCGATTATCAGCGTAGCTCTTTTGTCGGCTTTGAGCTGTTTGGATTCGTTGCCGTATCAACTTGACCTTCTCGTGAGCCTCTTCCATCCATGGAATAGTTGCCGGGTCCAGTGCTTTCTTTTCACCAACTTCGTCCCAGTAAATCGGTGACCGGCACTTGCGTCCGTAGAGAGCTTCGTACGGAGCCATTTGAATCGACGAATGGAAGCTGTTGTTGTACGCAAACTCTACTAAGGTCATGTGCTGACCCTAGTTGCCTCCAAAGTCCAGAATGCAAGTTCGTAGCATGTCCTCGAGAGTTTGAATTGTCCGTTCTGACTGGCCATCCGTCTGAGGATGATAGGTCGTGCTCAAATTGAGTTTAGTCCCCAGGGTTTCTTGAAACTTCTGCCAAAACCGAGATACAAACCGTGGATCCCGGTCGGAGACGATGCTCACAGGAACACCGTGTAGTCTTACTATCTCGTCCATGTACAGTCGGGCCAACTTGTCCATTGAATACTTCATGTTCACCGGCAAGAAATGGGCCGATTTGGTTAATCGATCCACGATCACCCAAACGGCATCATGTTCTCTTTGCGTCCTCGGTAAACCTGAAACGAAGTCCATTGTAATGTTTTCCCACTTCCATTCGGGTATCTCCAAGGGTTGTAACAAACCCGATGGTTTTTGATGCTCTGCTTTCACCTGTTGGCAAATGAGACATTTCTGCACATATTGAGCGATTTCCTTCTTCATATTGTCCCACCAATAGGTTCCTTTTAAGTCTTGATACATCTTGCTGCTACCCGGATGGATTGTATACTTGGACCGATGAGCTTCCTCCAGAATCTCTGCTTTCAACGACTCATCCTTGGGTACCACTACTCAGTTTCGATACTTCAAAATGCCCTCAGGACTCAAATTGAAGTCCGTAGTTTCTCCCTTTTCCACTTTCTCTCTCCACTTCCGTACCATCAAATCTTCGCTTTGCGCCTCTTTAATACGTTCCAGTAGAGTAGAGGTTACCCTAACATTGCCAAATATCACCTTATGGCTCCCAAGACAGGGCCTCCACTCACACACGGATTCTAATAAATCTCATTCCTTAATCATCAACCCTGCTACTTGTACCTTACGACTCAAAGCATCTGCTACCACATTTGCCTTTCCCGGATGGTAGTTGATTGTGCAGTCGTAATCTTCCAGGAACTCCATCCACCTTCGTTGCCTCATGTTCAATTCCTTCTGGGAGAAAAGGTATCTAAGACTTTTGTGATCCGAAAACACTTCGAAGGTCACCCCATATAGGTAATGCCTCCACTTTTTCAGTGCAAAGACCACTGCGGCTTGTGAGAACCCTGAAAATAGACATATAAATATCAGTGCACATTTATTTGCATTTTAATTCCTTAATAAATTTTAGCACGAAGTCCAATCGTTTTTAAATAAGTATGTGGAATTAAATGTTATGTGCAAAATAAAAGAATTGTGCTAAACTACTAAACTTCCTAGTTTTGTTACTTTAAATTCATATTTCTATGGTAAACTATTTCTCTAATCTAACAAGTAATCTCCCTGAATTCTAGTATAGTAATTAATTGTTTTGAAATAAAGCGTAAAGATAACTTTTATGAAATAAATAATATAATTGTGCCTAACATTGAATTATTCGGTTTTGCTATACCAAATTAATATTTCTTGAGTTAGATTAATTCTATTACTTTAAAATAAATTCTTTGATTTCCGGTAACTAGTTTTAATCGCTAATAACGTTAAGTGTTCATAGGAACCTTAGTGTTAAGATGCAATCAATAAATTTTAGCCAAAAACAATACAAGTATACCAGATACGTGTAGGACGTAAAAATGTTGATAACTGAAAACCCCGTGAGATTAGTGCATCATTAGGAAGTTAAATTACTTTCGGAATAAATTTTTGGGATTAGATTAGAATTAAAGACTCAAGTGTTCATTGAAGGAAGAGTGAAAGGACTAAACTACCCTTGAACTATTTCACAAATTACCATGCAGCCACAAGATAAAATTTCCGGACAACATCATTCCCTCACCTCTTCATTTGGCCAATCACAAATTACCCCACTCCACACTCAACCGAAAACCATCTTCCCCAAACCGCGACTCCACTTCATTCCTTCCCTTCACCTTTGCACTTCACACCACCGCACTTCACTCTCTCCAATTCGCACTAGCAACCGAGAGCAAGAGAGGGAGAGCCGCTCCTCGTGAGTATCGACCATGGGAGGAAGCTGAGAGTCGCACTTCCATTTCTGGTTCTGCCCGCAAGCATCGAAGAGGGAGGAGAGGAGGAGAACCCGTGAGCAACTTTTCCACTGAATTCTCCAAGACCAGCCGGCTGTCATCCAGCCTTCAACCTCCACCAGCTACAACCTTAACCGAGCCGCACTTCGCCATTTCATCCGCAGCCCAGCCAAACCACAACCACTGCTGCGTGCGTGAAGCCGTGAGGAAGGAAGAAAAATTCCAGATTTCTGTTCGTAGGCATAGCGTGTGACTGAGGTAAAAATTCTGGGATAATTAAGTTAATTCATAGCAGAGGAAGTCCTATTAGAGGTTGCATGTGGTGTTGAGCAGGTGGTTGATGGATTTAAGGCTCTAGAAAATTTCTGTTTCGGTTATATGGAATTGCCGAGAAACTAGCATGATAACGCAGCCTTAATGTTGTTTTTCTAAAATAATCTGAGCATGAATTGGTGTGTTCCTAACTGAAACTTGAATGAATATGGATGATCAGAAGTAGTTAAGCTAGCCGTGGCCTTGCATGGGTTAAAATGTACCCTTGATCGATAAAACCAAAGCTGTGGAAAATTCTGTTTCGGCTAGATGGTTCTGCCGAGGAGTTGAGCTGATAGTGCAGCTTTATTTCTGTTTTTCTGGGACAATCTGAGCACCTAAGTGTACTTAACTGAATGAAAACTGGATGATTAAGACCATGCATGTTGATTGTGCTTTCAGATGATAATGGTAAAGCTTAAGAAAATTCTGTTTTAAGAGCAAAATGTCTTAGCCGAGAAGATGATTGGAAGTGCAGCTTTAATGTGTTTTCCTGAAATGATTTGAGCATGCAATGGTGATTAATTAACTGAATCTTGGATGATTGTTATGATTAGGGCCATGCATGATAATTTTGTGTGATTGGATGATGAAATCAGGAACCTGGGAAAAATTCTGATATAGTGAACTGGAATTGATGTGAACCAGAAATCTGAAATGCAGTTGTAATCTATTTAAATCTAATAATCTGAGCATAAATGCAATTAGCTACATGAAAATATGATGTTTAAGCTAATTACTGGTAGATGAAGATATACCAGTGCTTGCATGCACTGATTGTGTATTCGGATGATGAATTAAAGAGCTTAGGAAAATTCTGCTTTGCTGAAAAGTTGCTGCCGAGAGATTGTCTTGTTAATGTAGCTTCATTTGGTATAGTTTTCTGTTTTGGAGCCTCTAACTTTGATTAACTAGTAAGTAACGAGAAATTTTAGCTTGGCATGCACATAATTAGTTGAGTTAGAACTGAAAATAAAAATAAGATGCAACCAGATTTTGTGCAGCTCAAACCGAGGCTATCTGGAGACTTTCTTGGAAATTTGATGATTTGGGTTATGGTTCAAACCTAATTTTTGAAATGGAAATGTTAACCAGTAAATTGAGTATCTATATGCCGAATCTGTGTATTTAAATCCCTGAATAAGCCAAGGAAGAATTTTATACAAGATAAATGGTTGCTAGAAAATTTAGCTAACCAAACGGTTGAGCAGAAAATATTGAATTGTTTCCGGATTTCACTAGTTGATGTTTGAATATTTTCCTTGGCATAAAATGGTTTCGAAACACTGGAAATTTTGGGTGATAGCCGAAGGGGTATGAACCAGAATTTCAATATCGTTGGAAAATTTTAATTTGATTCTGGAAATTTATTTTATTTCCTTGGAGTATGGTGGCTCAGAATTTCATAAGAGATGCAAATTTTTAAGATATACAATTTGTTTAGCAATGAACCAAATGGTACATATAAAGTTGAAGTTAAGAACCTACAATTGCTGGAAATTTCTTTGTAAACTGCCGTGAATCTGAACCGGGAAATTTTGAAGATTATAACAGTTGTTTAAATTCAACTCTTGAACTGGAAATGTTCATTGTTTAGCTAAGAAAGTGTATGATGAAGCTGAGAGCTTAATAGCATGTCTTAGCCACGAAAATTGTGAATTTATAAACAACGAAGTGCTGGAAATTTTAATGACCGAAAGGTTGAACTGAATTTTTTTAAGTGGTTCCTGAAATTTTTCCTTGGGGTATTACGAGCTCGAGACGCATGACAAAATGTACACGTTAATCTGTGAAAGCTGTTTAGCAATGAAACGTTTTGATATCTAGAAAGATTCAACCAAAAATGTGGGTGTACCAATGCTGGAAATTTTCCTTGTGGTTGCCAAAGTTTGAGTAAGAATTTCCAGCTCGATTGTGAAGTTATTCCTTGAACCTTAATGATTGGAAAAACGTGGAAAATATTGATGTTAATGATTGTGGTTTGGCCCTAGGGTGTTCCTGAAATTTTCAAAGAATTAGAGAGTAAGAAGGTACTTGCTAAACGTATGCTTAAGCCTGGCTAGTGAAACAATTTCTACTCGTATTCCAATGTCCGCAAAGCTAATGGTCGACATTATTTTTCATTGGAGCATAATGTGTCGAAATTGTTGACGGTGGGCTCTACGAATTCCCACTTTTGAATTGATGGTTGATTTATTGGAAATTGGTTGATGGTGGGCTCTATGAATTCCCACCCTGCATGGATAACTGAATTGCTGAAATTGTTTAGAAATCTGTGCTACTATTTTGTGAAACTGTGAGTTGATATAAGTACTGATTACCAAAGTGCTAAGTATTGACGAAGCCTTGGTAAATTTTCCTGCTTATGCTTAGATATAAATTTGTTGAAACACAGGGCTAAGAATTGACGAGCCCTAGTGTTATTACTGTTTAAATTCTAATTGTGCAATATTGAGGAAATGTGATTTTGGATTGGAATCGAAAATGTGAGAAGTTGTACCGACCTTGTGACTCCAAGTAAACGCTTGACTAAGTAAATGAAAAATATTTTGCTTTAAGTCTCGAGCGGTACAGATTTGGCATCGTATTGCTAAACATAGTATCTACTATTTTTGCCTTAGAAACTTGAGCAACATGACTTTTACCCTTAAGCTAGACTAGCCTTATTAATTTGGGAAAATGATTTCCCCGGACTCAAAACCTTAGTTTTGATTCAAATTCCTTCCTTATAAATCGTTTAAGGCTAGTCGGAACTAAGGAAATTTAAAAGGTGAAACTCGATCCCTTTAGTTTTAAACGTAGAAACCTGCTCGGCAAGAAAAACCTTATTTTAGCAACATTTTTCAATAAACCTTACCCTAAAGCCTTAGCAAAGATTTTTGTAGGCACAACCACTCCAATGAACTTTTTCCAAGGTATACTTTTAGCCTTGATATTAAATATCTTGCCGACTTATTTTAAGAAAATAATAATATTATTTTCTTCGAGGAAAAGTATTCCAGGAATATTATAAGAAATATTGTACGGTTCTCACAAGCTCGATTCCAAGTAAAATATTTTGAGAAAAAGTAAACTAGCAGCATGCTAGAAAACTCTACATGTGCAAGCCAAAAGTTCCAATGGAAAACTTATGGCTTAAATTCTGATATTCTAGGATTTTACGAGGACGCGGAACTCGATCCTCAATCCAATATCTGAACTTCACTCGTGGTGAGTGTCCCTGCTTGTTCTATGTTATGTGATTAAGCGCGTTATCAATTCGCTATGTGATAATGGTCAAAATGCAATAAATGATTTTGATCCATCGAAGTGAGCAGTGTGTACTTTATCGCACTAGCCGTTCGAGTGGTGCTGTGTGTGAAATATTTTCTATGAATCTAAATGTAGTTACGTTGTTGGGTGAATCCCTCGACGCATGAATCTGACTACTATGAAGCTAAATGTAGTTACGTTGTTGGGTGAATCCCTCGACGCATGAATCTGACTACTATGAATCTAAATGTACTTACGTTGTTGGGGGAATCCCTCGACGCATGAATCTGACTACTATGAAGCTAAATGTAGTTACGTTGTTGGGTGAATCCCTCGACGCATGAATCTGACTACTATGAATCTAAATGTAGTTACGTTGTTGGGTGAATCCCTCGACGCATGAATCTGACTACTGTGAATCTAAATGTAGTTACGTTGTTGGGTGAATCCCTCGACGCATGAATCAAACTACAATTTCGTCGTTGGGTGAATCCCTCGACAAATTTATTACGGGTATATCTCGAGTATACTGCGTCGGTAGATGAAGTTTGGGCCCAAAGCAGAGGTATGAATGGTGACGGGTTAGGATTAAAATAAGTGGATCTACATGGACTATAAGTAGTGAAAGTTGACGGAGGGTCAACTATGATGGTATCTAATCAAGCGTGGAAATTGGCTCCTGAGAGCCCTGTATCCTACCCTGTGTTGTTACTCGCTTTCCTACTTGTTTAATGCTGCAAATTTCTATCTGTTAAATGTTTATTTGGATGCATGTTTTGGGGCACCACTGAGCTTCGGCTCACCTCACGTTTATTTGTTTTCCTTACAGGTTTTGAGGCTTGAGAAGTTGGATGCTGTTTTATTTGGTTACGCGTGTGTTTGGACAATGTGGTTTTTAAGAATTGTAAATTTCAGTCTGTAACGTGTAATCCTGCTTGCGTACTTTCGCCTTTGTGTTACCACTTGAAGCTGGAAAATGTGTGGCTCTCGTGGTGACCTATGGCTGGGGTATTTTTATGTTTCCGCTGTTTGGATTTTTGTACGTTAGGATTGTACGACTTTGTTCTTGTAAGGCGCGTGAATAATAGTTTTAAGAGCCGTCGAAAGGCTGACTTATGTCACTGTTATCCCTGAAGTTACTGTGGAGTTATAAAGTTCTACTTGGACGAATTGCTGATGTAATAGATTAGACTTTTCTTCGGAGGAATTCAGGTTTGAAATGCGTGCTTGAGTCCTGGCGAGAGCTGGGCAGACGATCCGCCAACCCTTTGGTTCGCCTCAGGGGAAGGTGGGGTCGCCACACGGCTAGTTCCAGATCGTGAGTCGGATAGTTCTGCTCGTGAAGTTTCAATTTCCTAGAGGCGAAAGAAATTACATTACGGTTCTGCATCAAGACACACCCCAATCCTTCTCGCGACCCGTCTGCATACACCGCGAACCCGTCCACTCCATTTGGTAAGACCAGTACCGGAGCCATGGTCAATCTTCTCTTTAATTCCTGAAAACTTGTTTCGCATCGGGCGTTCCAGATAAACTGACCATGCTTCTTCGTCAGGTCAGTTAAAGGTCCTGCTAATTTGGAGAAATCTTTAATAAACCTTCGGTAGTACCCAGCTAGCCCTAGAAAGCTGCGAATTTCCGTGGGGTTTTCTGGCCTCTTCCAATTTGTCACGGCCTCTACCTTTGCCGGATCCACTGAAATGCCTTCGTGGGAGATCACGTGCCCTAGGAATGCTACTTTTTCCAACCAGAACTCGCACTTACTAAACTTGGCGTACAACTTATGTTCCCTTAATGTCTGCAACACCACTCTCAAATGCTCCTCATGCTCCTCGTGTGTCTTAGAGTAGACCAAAATGTCGTCAATGAACACAACGACGAATCGGTCAAGATAGGGTTTAAAAACCCTATGCATCAGGTCCATAAAGGCGGCGGGAGCATTGGTCAGTCCAAAGGGCATAACGGCGAACTCGTAATGCCCGTATCTTGAGTTAAAAGCAGTTTTCGGAATGTCCTCCTTCCTAATTAACAACTGATAGTATCCCTGTCGGAGGTCTAACTTTGAGAAGACCATTGCTCCTTGCAGCTGGTCGAACAACTCGTCGATGTGGGGCAGTGGATACTTGTTCTTGATCGTAACATTGTTCAGCCCTCGGTAGTCAATACACATCCTCAAGATTCCATCCTTTTTCTTCACAAATAGGACAGGAGCTCCCCAAGGAGATCCACTCTCGTGAATGAATCCCCGCTCCAAAAGATCTTGTAATTGCAACTTAAGCTCCTTAAGTTCTGCAGGCGCCATTCGGTAAGGGGTTTTCGAGATAGGTGCGGTTCCAGGCAACAGGTCTATTCGAAATTCTATCTCTCTTTCCGGAGGTAAGGCTACTAACTCATCAGGGAATACATCCGGAAATTCCCTTACTACGGCCACATCTTCCACCTTTAATTTATCCTTAGGGGTGTTAATAAAAAAGGCCAAAAATCCTTGCGCCCCTCTACTTATCAGTTTCCTAGCTCGGATGCCTGAAATAAAAGCAGATGAGGCTAACCTACCCCTTATATCCAACCTTAAGGTTGCCTCGCCAGGAATGCGAAATTCTACTATTTTTGTTTTACAATCCAGTTGGGCGGTATATTTGGCTAGCCAGTCCATACCCAAAATCACATCGTACCCCTTAATGGACAAGCTAATCAGGTCTCCTATAAATCTCCTTTCACCTACCCATACATCGCAATCCCTATAAACCATACTAGTCACCAACCGTTGATTCCCCGTAGGTGTACTAACCTCTAGGTCATATGGTAAACTAGCAGGTTTTATATTGTGGCTGATGTATGAGATATTTTGAGGGTTAATTAGCTGAAATAAAATGTGAAGGTTAAAGTAATAAAGTATGGGTCAAGTGGTGTGTTTACACGGTAACAAACGGTACCCGTCGGTTTGAGCCGATTTTTCTTAAATCGCGTATACTAGGGTTTTAACTTATAATTCACTACCTTATTATTACCACTTCTAATAACACACTTAATATCATCTAAAACTCACTCTTAAGCACCAAATTTGATCCTTACTCCATACCGGATAATTACACTACGGATACACGAAAAATCCTATTGCACTTTGAATTGAAATCGGAAAGGAAAACCCTAATTTCCTATGATCATTGGCACTTTTCTAGGGTGATTTAGTAGTAGGATAGTGTAGAATAATAATTGCCAAATATAACGCATTTACCGCACAAGCGGGTCCCACATCAAAAATACACTTCAAATTAACGTACACTAACTCATATTAGGAAGATGATTTTAAAATTGTACTTACTTGTAAAAATGCATAGAAAATTTAATATTTTCAAGGAAAGTATAAAATATAGTCAAAAAATAAAATAAAATAATGTTGAGAAAATGTGAAAATTTTTGGGTCCTCACACGAACCAAAGGGTTCGGCGGACCGCCTGCTCAGCTCTCGCTAGGACTACGGAGTCGATACACACAAACCCAACATAGTATGCGCGAAAGGATCCAAGGAAAACGAACAATCGGAAACTACATATATTTACATTGGAGTCTTGAACAAATTAACATGCAGTGCAATCCGAGGTATTCATACTACATACAATACAATTAGGGCTTTGTTTTCCAAAAGAGCTTAACAACATGACATATATACTAGCTTGACCCTTTTCTTCCAAAACCGTGATTTTCAAGTTTGTTCCCTATAAGGAAAATAAAGGTAACAGAAAGGGGTGAGCTTGCGCTCAATGAAGTACCAAACATATAGGGGTATCAATCAGATACATATACCAGATGTAAAGGAAAGCAATTAGACACAGTGATTCAAAGAGAAAGGATACAAGTGGCTCTTAGGAGCAAGATTTCCATTTGTAGTACTTGATCCGAACCCGTTGACTCTCCCTCAACGTAAATAGAGCCAACATGTCCATAGACCCCACTTTACACCAATTTCCCGTCCACCAAACATACCCCTACCGGGCCCGAACGCCGAACAGGAACAGTAATGGAAATACTCGAGTATACCGGAATCAAGAGTCTCAATACCCAAAGATTCCCAGAATAGACTACCGTGGTTCGTTACCTCATCGACCAAGCCCTTGCCGGCCCGACTCGAGTAACTAGCCACAGGCGTTGAGCTCAAAGGTCACAGAAAGGTCGTTGGATACCAACCTCCAAACGACGTCCGAACAGACTCAGATATAGATAACAGATTATACACTGTAAGAAGGCATACAGACAGACATTAGATATACAGACAGACAAGAGAACGAGTGTGATAAAGTACACCCTCGTCTCAAACAGAATAAACAGATAATACAATCATTCAGATCATAGATTGCAAGTGCAGAAATCAAGTTAAGCAACAAATGAGGGGAGTGGTACACTCACCAGTTCAAGTACAGGTACTTCCAAAAATTTCCACCCAAAGTGTCCTAATCATCGTGAAACCCTAAGAATAACAAAGGTAAAGTAGTTGAAATTTCCCCATCCAAAATCAAGTAAATAGGATGCACAACTGAGGTTCGATTACTAGTCAGGTATCTCTCCAAGTTATATACTAGTACGAAAAAAAAATAAAAGACGGCTTAAGAATAAAAGAAAATAGCTGGTCCTAAGGACATACACAACCCTAAAACCCCTCACTCCTCTCAAAATCATACTTACAATGATGTACTAGCTCATATCTCAAGGTGAAATTGAAAGTGAGAATAATTCCAAGAAAACAGAATTTTCCCAGTTTTGCACACCCCTAATTGAAAAATCATATCTTAGGATTCTTAAGTCCGAAATTGGTAAAATTCACACCGTTGGAAAATAGACTCAAAGGGGTAAAATTTCTCAGAAGACATGTTTAGAAGATTCAGATCACAAGCCAATCAAATTTGAGCCTCAAATTTCTGTCTTAACCAGAAAAAGGCAGAGCAGGTATAAAATTTCGGTTAATTTTTGAAAAATCACCATAAATCCCACAGACCAAACCAGACACTGAAATTTATACGGTTCATAGCCCTGTGAATCTAGTTTAAAACACAGCAAATAGAACTCAATTCTGATATTTTGACATCCAGATATTGCAGATTTTCCAGAACTGCTCCGGGGTTCCTGCGAAAATTTTAACAGCATTTCCCCTTGTTTTTCTTACTTTTCACCCTACAATTCATCACCAAATTCAACCCAAATCAACCACAACCTCAAATATAATTCACAATCTATTAAAAACATCTAATTAGGGTCACAATAGCCTTCATATATAGTCAATTACAACACAAGTTTAATAATGCAACCGAAAACCAATTTGAAAGACAATAGGCCTAACAGGCAGGTTTGACGTCTCTCGATGTTTCGATCGCAACTTAAGCTACGTTTATCGGATTAAGATGAATCTTATGGCATTTCGAAGCTAAGACAGAGACCTACATTCTTATGAAGACCTACAAAACCAAATAATGCATTTTCATGATCAAAAATCAGAATCTCTACAAAAATAGAAAACTATCAGCGAATCAGGGGTTGTGGCAGTCAAGGGTATTTCGGTCATTTCATATGTTACAGTACTCCGATTGAGCTGAAATTTTACAGGAAACTATAAAACATTATTATCTACAAATTTCATGTTTTATGCTAAGGCCAATTCGGCATCTATCTAGGTCAAATAGGATTAATTACAATCCCTAAACTGGAATTTCAGCACCAACCAGAAATTTTCCACAACCAATCATATCCAACATATACTATCTCCATTTTTACGCTATAACAAGTCCTCAATCCATGACTAAACCATGATTATCATATAAAATAGAAAAATAGCAATAATAAATCAAAATCCATCAAAACTTCACTTCCAACCATAAACACACCATAAATCAACATGTTCAACCACTAAAGCCACTAATTTAACATTATCAAGACTAAAGGAAGAAGTTCTTAGCAACTCACCTTGTAAACTCAAGAAAAGAAGCAACTTAACACCTTTTCTTCTCAAACCACTCCATCACTCTCCTTAATCCTACCAAGAGAAAGGTTTTTATGGAGCAAATCAAAGTTTTAATGGTTGGTTTACAAGATCAAAGCAAGGAATGGAAGGAATAAGTGAAGTCTTTCTTTCTTTTTTTTTTTGTTGTGAAGCTCGGCCAAGATGCTCAAAGAATGAAGATGATTGTTGGCCAATTTTGGGTTTTAGTAAAGTTAGTGAATAGTGGTCAAAATCCAAGAACCAACCATGTCGCGACACCTAGCACCTTTTGAGTTAAAACATATCCTTTTGTCTCTCCAAGATTAATCCAACTAAGTAACCTCTAACTATCTCTTAACACCTAGTAAATTAATCCCTGTATACAAAACATAACCTAATTGGCCGAATTTCTCTCACTTAACGCACCAGCGGGTCCCACGTCCACTATACACTCCCAACTTAGTATGAACTAACCTATATCAGAAAAATATTTTAAAAACTCTATTCACTTATAAAATATCTGGAAAAATCAATATAATAAGGTATAATGAAGAAAATGTATACGAGAAAATAATATAAAAATAAGGGAAATTTATGGGTCCTCACACATCTAATTAGGGCCACAATACCCTTCCACTTGAGCCACTTAATAGCTCCAATACTAATCACAAAAAAGCTCCAATTCAAAACCCAAAAACTAGAATTTCCGCACAAACCAGAAATTTTCCACAAACAATCATATCCAACATATACAAGCTCCATTTTACACCACAACAAGCTATCATTCCATGACCAACGAACCATAATCATATAAAATCAGAAAATTTCCCAATAAATCATAAATTGGTCCAACTCTACTTAAAATCATGAAATCATCCACAAAATAGCATTTTTAACCTTTACAAGCCACTAATTTCCGATTATAAGGAACAAAGAGAGGATTTCTTGGCCACTTACCTTACAACCCCAAGAAACAAGGTAGCTTAGTGCTTGACCATCCAAACAACTCCACCAATAGCTAACAATCACCTTAGATATGAAGTTAATTGGAGCAATTTGCAAAACTAACGGTTAAATCTCATGATTTGAGTAAAGATTGGAGCTAGCAAAAAAAATGAAGAAATCTCTTTTGTTTTTCCTCTCTCAATAGCTGGCCAAGCCAAGGAAAGAAATGAGGAAAAATCCCAGCCAAAACAAGATAAGAAGGAAGAAAATCAGCTGGTCAAAGTTGATGGCTGACATGCCACGTCACAATTCGGTTAGAAATCTCACAATCCGGCCAGAATCTGGTCGGATTCAGGGCAGAACGAAATCCCATTTTTTTTTTCAAAATGCACAAACAATCCGACCGGCAATCCGGCCAATAACTGGCCGGATTTGCGGCCAGATTTGGTCCTCCCATTTTTCACCAAATTTTTTCCCCTTTTTTTTCCTTTCAGGCATCACATGAATTGTATTCTTAATTCTTCTTAGAGGGTTGAGACTCATATCAGTTGGTATCTGTGAGGACTCGCAAATTCCTTGTATTTTTCCTCAAAAATACCCTTTTATTTGAAAATTAGTATTTACCAAAGGCCACTACCCAAATATTTCACATTAAGTGTAGATAAACCTAGAAAATAGGGTTTTACGCTTCGGTTTCAAGTTTGGAGCAGAATTAGGGTTTTCGCGATTTTTTTCGTCGGATGAATTTTCGGTACAGAGTAAGGATTAAATTTGAGGATTAAAAGTGACTTTTAAGTGAGAAATAATATGTGATTGGTAGCAATGATATAAGGTTAGTGAATGGGAAGTAAAAACCCTAGTACGTGAGTTTTTAAGAAAAACGGCGCGAACCGGCGGGTCCCGCGCACTACCGTTTGAACGCACCACTTGACCACCATTTTTGCTTACCAAACAAATTTATTGAACTTGAGCAAAATATCTTCTCTCTTGGCAGCAAGCTTGACCGAAATTTGTGGCTCATAAGCAAGGGAAAGAAAGAGAAAAATTAGTGGCCAAGATTAGGCCAAGTGTTGGGCAATTTGTGGACACCATTAGTTCTAATCCTTTTGGCTTTAATATAAGACAACTTAGCTTCATACCTCTTCATATTTCTGCCAAGGGAGCTGAGAGAGAGAGAGGAGAAGAACAAGAGTGAACTTTCTTCATTTCTTCTTGATTCAAGCTACAAAGTGAGAAATCAAAAGAACTAAACCGATTAAACTTCTCCTTGAGTGATTAGCTAGTGTTTGGTGGTGAAATTTTGGAAAGAGAAGGCTTGGGCTACACTTGGAGAACTCATATTAAGGTAAGGAAGATGATATCTCTCTAAATTTTTCTTTCAATCTTGGTTAAATTAAGTCTAGTAACTTGAGTAGTAGTGGAATCATGGATGCTAGCATGTTTGGAAGTTATTCCCCTCTTTATATGATGAACTAGTGTTTGGGAAATTCTGCCCAACTTGTTGTATGATGCTTGTATGTTACAATTAATGTTGTATAAGATGTTTTGGTAGTGTGAGAAGTGAGAAATTGGGGAAAGTTGCACTAGAAACTACAAATTTCAGATTTCTGGAAATTCTAGCTTCCATTCTGTCCGGTTTGGTAACTGCATGTTAGAGGCCGAATTGGCCTTGGGTCAAAGAAGTAAAGTTGTATAGAATGGTATTTTGTAGGTGCTTGTAAAATTTCAGCTCAATCGGAGCAACGTAGGTCATGAAAAGTCCGAAATACCCTTACTGTTTTAAGTATTTCCCAAGCAGTCCGTTTGATCAGTTAAGTCCAGTTTATCACGTTTTTCGACTAGGATCCATTCTGATTTAGCTTTTTGCCAAAACATAAAAGTTGTAGTATTCTGAATTAGCTTTCAAATTCCTCTAAGAACACCAGATTCGGACTTGTGTACTCTGAGTTATGTCCATTACAGTGTTTTGCGTTTAAACAGCCGACGAATTGGTTTTTGGTTTAGTAATTCGAGAATTTGACCAAGTTACATTAGAAACTGGACTAAGTGACCTTCATGAACATTGTAACCCTGAGTCTTAGATTCGAAATGGCATAGGTTACGTCTTAATCCGATAAGCGTAGCCTCGGATACGTTATTTCCTCTTTCATACGTCAAATCTGTCTTTTGCTAAATTGAATTTCTGCACTTGTTATTACTGTAATTCTTATTCTTATGATATTGTGAGCCTATGGAATGGCTCTTGACTTGAATTGCTTATGTGTGATGTTGGGTTGTGGTTGAGGAAAAATAATGAAGCCAAAATGGCTGGAAAATTAGGTAAACACAAAGGGCGTGCTGCCCAAATTTTCGCCCGAGGTCTAGGTTTCTATTTGAACTTGTATACTTTTGTTAGGCCAATACCATGACCGGTTTTCCATTTTAAAACATGATTTTTCATCCTTGGGTTCAAACAACCCTCTTCTTACTTGAAAGTCATTTTTACACGTTTTACTCTTAATTAGTCGGGTATTTTCGTTTCCCTTAAATGTTTTGCTCGATAAACTGTAATATGTTCTCTTGTTCAACCTTAGGTTTCATTGGTGACTAAGGGTAATATCCGGAAGGATTTTGCATGTTATTTTGCATATCTAGGTGAGTGTTCCTTATTTGACTTTATGGCTTGTTGTTATCATTTGCTAATGTGTTAATTGCTTTTAATGATTTCCAAAACGAGCTTTCTAGGCGAGTGTGTACTTTATCGCACTCGACCTAAATAACTGTGCAATTTTCAAGGATTTAATGATTGAAATGTTACTTGCGCATGAATGTAAGCCTTTTGGGCTGAACTGGCCATTGCCCCTTGTTACCGGTCGTCTCGAGCCAGAAGCGGACTCGGTCGGGCAATTAGGGACTTGGGTGAACGTTTGGTATACTCGAGTATTACCGTGTAGGTTGGTGGAGACTGGCCAACGGCCAGGACGGGGGTGAATGAATGAATGAACGAACGAACGAACGAACGAGGGTTTATTGATAAACGAAAAATGCATTTTCTAATGATTGGAGGAATAAGGGGAAATGTCAGGAGAACGAATGAACGAAATAACGAATTGCTCCTTGTGAGCCGTATCCTTTTAATGAATGTGTTACTATCGCTTTCCATTGTAAATGTTTCTTGAATTATTGATACTCCATGTTTACTGTATTGGATTGATTATCTGATTATGTGTTCGGAACCTCACTGGGCTTTTAGCTCATTCCTTTAGTTTTGTTTTCCTTACAGGGGAAGGCGAGCGAGGACGTGAGCTTGAGATAGACTAGCCATTCTAGTTTTGTTTCTTTTGTTTCTTTTGTAGCGGTTCTCGCCTAGTGCTTGGCACGGGCTGGACGTATGAAGGATTGAGAACCCTTGTATATTTGATGTTTATATTCTCTTTTGGGTTGGCAATGTATATAAGTTCCGCTTTAAGTTTGGATCAATGCCTATTTATTCTTGTGATTTATTTCAATTTTTAATTGAGGACTGTAGCGAACGACTGAGTCCCGGCGAGAGCTGGGCGGGCGGCCCGCCGAACCCTCTGGTTCGCCTTAGGGGGAGGTGGGGTCGTTACAGTAACAAGAGCTAGTTGAAAGGTATCAACGTTATGTCCTTGTTTTTATTAAGTTCCTAGGGTCTCTTGTTTCTTCATGTGTTAATTCTTGTTGAGCCGCGTATGTCTTTCTTTCTGGATCCCTCAGTAGTTCTTGATTATTGTTTGTATTAGTTCTTTCTTATTCATGTCTTGTTTCATTGTTTTCACTCTTGAAAAAAAAATCATACTATTCATCGCAATGCAGCATTACTGCTCATCATACTATAGCAATTACAGCATATCTTGAAGTTATTGTTCATCTAGAAAAAAGGCTCCGTTTGGATTGGCCTTGTTGCGCCCCATTTTTTGCAATGAAAATCGTATTTACAAAAGATGTGCTTTTTATTTAAAAATAAGTGAAAAAGAGCCTAAAATGGGACTTTAAAGAATTCGACAATTTAGGTCCAAAATTTAGTTCAAAAGGGTTTTTTTAAAAAATAGGAGTCGCAACTTGGTATTAAGTTTGGGTGTCCCAAGTCACCTAAAATGTCCATTCAAGGGTTTAATTGATATCAATCGCATTAATTGCGAAGGCCAAAAGAATCCCTTGAAAGAGTCACGAGTATGCAAAAATAAAATTCACAAGAAAAGAAGATTAGATTATATATAGATATAAGTGATCAAGGAGAAAAGGATGTAATATAATGGGTACGAGAGACAAAAACTCACGATGTAATTTTCTTATACAGGGATTAACTGCGAGGACTTATGTTTTATTTCTTAAAATAGTCATTTTTATAATTATTTGCCTTAGAGTTAGTTAATTATATTTTAGTTGCATGAATTGCCCTTAAATTTCGCTTTATCGCGTGTGGATCGAAAGTTCCCGTAAGTTGTGCCGGAATGACTAAGTGGAGATTTGAGAAATTTATATTAGACTAATAAGAGTGAGAAATTATAGTGTTAAGGGAATTACATTGGAAGATTAGTGCATGAGTGTATCAAACAAGAGAGAAAGTGGTAGTGCACGACACTATTTTGACAACTATTCAAAGTTGACATTTAACAAGCTTAATGCCTACTTTTCCCTCCAATCTTCCAAGACAAGCCACAACCCTCAAACACTCTCTCTCTTTCTCCTCTCCATTCGGCCAAACCCTCACAAGGAAGAAGGAAAGAAAAACTCCATTCCATCTAGCTTCATTTCACTCACAAATCTTCCACCAAATCGTATACTACTTGGAGTACCACTCTATCTTGGAATAAGAAGCAATCTTGTGGATTTTCTTGGAGAATTTTCAGTGGAAAATCTGGTATTCATCTAGGGTTCCAAGGTTAATTACTTCATCTCTTTAATCTTTCCATTTCTTCAAAGTTTAGCGGTTAATCTTCATGGGTTTGAAACCCTAACCGCGTTATAGGCTAGCGGACTTGAGAAACCATTTATTTCACTTTAAATCATAGGCTAGTTGACTTGATGAGACCTCTAGGTAGCTAACTTGAGGCTTGATTGTTTGATTATGGTTGTTTATGTGATGAATGAGATGATTATGGTTAGAAAGTGGAGAGAAATCGAAGGAAAGTAGCGAAAGGAAGTTGGCCGAAATTCTAGTCATGTTGTTCTGTTTTAGTTTCAAAAATTTAATGCTTGATTGACTGTTAAATTGATAGATATATGTTGTATATTGTGTGTACAGAGTGCATTTCAAAAATTGTATCGAATAGCTCCACAAAACTGGAGTTTTGGTAAAGATTCAAATCTGGAAAACGCCTAGCAGAGTACCCGGACAGTGGTTTTTTGTCCGAACATAACTTTTTTTACAAAAGTCAAATTTGAGTGCCGTTAGCATAATTCAAAACTAGACATTCATGGCTTTCCAATGGTATAAAAATCCCCTACTAGTTCGTTTTGAGGGATCCGTAGCGAGTCAGTAAAATCGGCTGTTCTGTTTTGATTGTCTATTCGTTTGAAACTGGGAAGCTGCATCTTGTGGCTTGATTTTGTTCCAATTGTGAAAGGATTTTCAAAATGATATCTTCTGATAAATTGTATAATTTTGAACCTCGTTTCCAATGCCATAAACCATTCTCAATTTGGAGTTGTATAGAGTTAGATATGGCTTGATTTCAAAACTGCGCTAAAGCTGGAAACTGGGAAATTTTCCCCATTCTGTTGATTGAATGGCCAAGTCTGTTTTGGGATGTTATATTTCGAAAATTTTAGTGTCAATTACCATCAATTGCTCATTAAATGTTTCTGGATTCTTGGTTTAAAAAATGGAGCGAATTGGGGCTGATTCTGTCGGACAAAACTTTTGAAAAATAAAAGAAATAGGATGGCAGATTAGCTTTGAAAATTTCACCAAATTTGGTCATTTTGTTAACTGCCTTCCCGTGTAATTTTTTGCCTAAATTTTTATATAGGTATTCCATATATGGAGGTTTATGTGTACCAAATTTGGTGTAATTTCAATACCAATTCGATATCCAAATGATGCCCCAAAGATTGCTCTTCAAATCTGGAAATTCAATGATCAGGTCGTGAAAATCAACCGACTTCAAACTATTATATCTTGTTGCTCAAAACTCAGAATTTAGTTCCACTTATTGTGTTAGAAACTTTGTTTGGGACTCTTATTGTGTTATAAATTTCAGAGACTAATTCACTTCTTATGAATTTTACCAAATTTCCAAACATCGCCGAAAACCAAGACTGGTTTTGTCTTGTGTTCGTGAATCAGCAAATTTGAGCTGAAATTTGAATAATTTTGGGCTGGAATCTTGAAAAAGTGTCTTCTGGAAACTTTTAGTACTTTGGATCTAGTTTCCAAAGTATAAAGTTTTCCAATTTTGGACATACCAAACTCAAGATCTGATTTTACCAAGTTTGTCGCGCAAAGCTGAAATTCTTGATTTCTTAGGAAATGAGCTTTTACGAAACTTTTCATTTCCTTTTGATATTAATAGTTCATTTTAAGTCCGATTTCATGGAGGATATGAATTCTTCCTTGTGACTTTAAACTCTCACTTTTGAATCTTGAATTTCAATAGAGTGAATCTATTTTAAGACATTGTCTTAATTTTAAGCAAGTGTACATTCTTCCTTGATTGATAAGGGATTGTGAATGTTGGTCATTTTTCTTTAGGCGCTCAAGAGGGTCTTGAGGAGAATCTCGGAGCGGACCACTAAAGACTTTAATTACTCGTTTATTTTGAATTGGTGAGTGTCAAGTGTATGAAATGTTGCTAAATGCTTAAATTGTTTCTCATTAATTGAGTATTTTGGAATTGTCGAGACGAGTGTGTACTTTATCGCACTCGTCCTCTTTTAAGTGAATTTATAATTGAATTGTGTGAAGTGAATTTGCTAAGTGAATTAAGTGAAGTGTTATAATAGTGAGTTATACTTATGTTTGGATTAATGTCGATTGGAGTGAAACTCATCAACTTCTAATTATAATAGTGGGGGACGCCCAAACTCATTGGCTGACCCTACGACTCGAGCCGGCATGGGCTTGGTCATAAAGCTTGGTGAGCCATGAGAAAGTTTATAAGCTTGATCTATTTGAGAGATCTCGCTTGGCATACTTGAGTAGTATCGCCGTATATACAAGAAGTGCAGGCCCGGAACATGGGGTGTAATGGTGAACGGAAGTGTGAAATAAGTGGAGTTCTACGGACTTAATACGTACCCGGTTGATGGAGTGTCATCACGTGGAGGTATTGGATCGAGTCTCGGCAAAGCAAGAGGAATTTAGCTCCTGAGAGCTTCCATATCCTTATTGAGTGTGTTTTTGTGACAGCCCCACCTCCCCCTAAGGCGAACCAAAGGGTTTGGCGGACCGCCTGCCCAGCTCTCACCGGGACTCAGTCGTTCACTCACACAAATCAGAAATAGAACCACAAGAGAAAAAAAACAAAACGAGGATCCAAAACTTAAAACAAAACTTATATACATAGATATCTCATAAGGAAGTACAACCGTCAAATATACAGAGGTTCTCAATCACCAGACAACCAACCCGTGCCAAGCACTAGGGCGAGAACCATGACACAAGAAAACCAAGGGCTAGACCCAGCTAGTCTATACCGGCTCTCGTCCTTGCTCAGTGAGATTCTGAACACATAGGCAACAAGAAGTTCAATGCATTCATTACTTGTTACTGTGAGAGCCTGTAATTTTGTTTTAAAGTACTCGGATTTATTTTTTCCTATAATTGCACGTTTTTCCACATTTTATTGATTTGAGAAATTGGGAAAATAATTTTTATGAGTAAATATAGTTTTTGGATGATTTTTCTAGTATCGGATAGTTTTTTAGAAATTAAGAGCATATACCGGACGTGGGACCCACTAGTGCAAAAAGTTCGGAAAAATTCGGCCAACTAGGTTAAGTTTTGGATACTGGAATTAATTTATCGAGTGTTAAGAAATAAGTACTGGTTGCAATTTGGATTGGTGTGAGAGGAAACAAAGTGATAGACTTGCATTAAATAAAGTGACAAGTGTCACTTGCCTATTGGATGGACTTGTATGACTACTATTCCATGTCTTACCATTTGACTTAATAAACTAAAACTTTACCAAAATTACTCCATTTTTCAAGCTCTAGTGGCCGAACCTCTTAAGCAAGGAAAGAAAGAAAACCTCTTCAATTTCTTGATTCCATCTTGCTCCAAATCACTAAACCAACCATTTAAACTTGTCTTTGTTCCATAAAACCTCTTCACTTAGTGTTTGTGAGTTGATTTGTGGAGTTAATTGGAAAGTTAAGAGGACCTATTGCTCTCTCTCTCTTGTTTCTAAGGTGAGTTGTGAAGAACCACCCTCCTCCCGTAATTGATGCTTAAATCATGATTAGTGGTAGTATGAGATGCAAGTTTATGGATTATTTCTTGATTTGTGGTTGAAGTGATGAAGTTTTATTATTTTTGGGGATTTTTCTGTTTTAACATGAACATGATTGTGTAGCTACCTATGATGATTGGAAATGGTATATAATGACTCCAGAAGGTGGAAAAAATGGGTTATTGCAACCAATTTCTGGTATGGAAGAAATTGTAGAAAGTTAGGGTTTTAGTTGGGAACATTCTGCCTGAATTTATAGCTCCTAGACAGAGGCCGAATTGGCCTTGGCTTAAAACATTAAAGTTGTAGGGAATGACATTTTAGAGGTGCCTACAAAATTTCAGATCAATCGGAGTAGCGTAGAATGCGAAAGGTCGAAATTACCCTTGCTGTCCTGGTTTTACCCGAATGCTAGAATTGCTCCTGTAATTGGTTGTTTTGGCTGGAATTGCTTCCGAATTGGTTGTTGAGGTCTTCTGATGAGATGTATCCCTGTTTCTTAGCTTTCAGCTGGTTTTGGAATTTCTGGATTTGGACTTGGGTAGGCTGAGTTATGATGTTTGCACTAGAACGTGTTCTGTGAATCTATTTTTCCGATTCTGGTGTAGTTTCTTGCATGTTTGACCTGGTTACACTCGAAACTGGGTTAAGTGACCTTCTGTAATATTGTAACCCTATATTTTAGCTTCGAAACGGTGGATCTTGTACCTTCATCCGATCATCGTAGTACCTTTGGTGCCATTACCGCAAAATGATGTCCAAAACCGTTTTTTTTTTCAGGGTTAAAGCTAAATCATTTCCGGATTTTTCTGGTTTCCTCTATTGCTTGTGTATGCTTATGGAATTTTATTTTGGTAGTATGTAGAATTGGTTCGTGACTTGTAATCGAGTCTTATTGTGTTTATTTGAATAGTTTAGGGCTTGACTTTCATATCCGGTTATTTCCTAGCCAAATTTTGTACTTGAATGACTTTAAACCTAGTGAACGGCTTTTGGAAATGAGATTATTTTGGGTGAGATGTTGGGACTGATTTGAGGAAATAATGAAGCCATTAATGGCTGAAAAATAGGTAAACACAAGGGATTTGCTGCCGTAATTTTTCTTGAAGGCTAGTTTTGGTCCAAGTGCTTTTTGCCGCAAAATTTTATAACCCTTTTTAGTTTAGTTTTGCATTTGGCTTATGAAACCCTTGATTTTCGACCATCAGTCCAATGTCCCGTTTTGCTTAAAGTCATTTTTATGCGTTTTACTCATCATTTATTGGGTTTCTTCGATTTCACCTAATTGGTTGTGCTATATTCTTTCTCGTTCAATCTTAGGTTTTCTCGGTGATTAAGGATTCTATCCAGAAGGATATTTTGCACGTTATTTTGCATAGTTAGGTGAGTGTTCCTTGTTTGTTAAATGCTCCTTGACTTCATAACTTGTATTCTTGAGTGATAACGTGTTAAGTGCTTTTAATGATTTCCAATTTCCAAAACGAGCTTTATAGGCGAGTGTGTACCTTATCGCACTTGACCTAAATAACTGTACAATTTTCAAGGATTTAATGAATGAAATACTAGTTGCGCATGAATGTAAGCCTTTTGGCTGAACTGGCCATTGCCCCTTGTTACCGATCGACTCGAGCCAGAAGCTGACTCAGTGGGCGATTAGGTGACCTGGGTGAACGTTTTGATATACTCGAGTATTACCTTGAAGTCTGGTGGAGCCCGGCCAATGGCTGGGAAGGGGGTGAATGAAATGAATGATTAAATGAAGCGCGGGTTTTATTTACAAAAGAAAAAAATGCATTTTCAAAAGATTGAAGGAAGGAGGAAATGTCAGGAGAACGAGCGAGCGCGGGAATATTTGGCTCCTTGTGAGTCCGTATCCTTTTAATGTATGTGTTCTTATTGTTTTCCATGCTAAATATTTCTTGAATTATTGATTATTGATGGTTAATGTATTGGTTGTTGTTCAATTACCTGTTCGGAACCTCACTGAGCTTTTAGCTCATCCCTTTAGTTTTGTTTTCCTTAACAGGGGAAGGCGGGCAAGGATGAGAGCTCTGTATAGACTAACTGGTCTAGCTTTTGATTTTTTTTTTGTAATGGTTCTCGCCCTAGTGCTTGGCACGGGCTGGTTGTATGGTGGATTTGGAACCTTGTGTATTCGACGGTTGTACTTCTTTTGAGATCGTAATGTATATAAGTTTCGTTTAAGTTTTTGGATCATTGCTATATTTTTCGTATGGGCTAGATCTGGTTTTTGCTCGATGATGGAAGTGATCGACTGAGTCCCGGCGAGAGTTGGGCAGGCGGTCCGCCGCATCTTCTGGTTCGTCTTAGGGGGAGGTGGGGCTGTCACAGTTACCAATAATTCAAATACAAAAGAAAGCGATAAACACCTTCATTAAAAGGATACGTGCTCACAAGGAGCCATTCGTTCATTCATTCGTTCATTCATTCTCCCTTCGTTCCCTTATACCTTCAATCATTTGAAAATGCATTTGTATATAAGTAAAACCCTCATTCATTCATTCGTTCATTCATTCATTCACCAGGCTCCACCAACCTCCACCAACCTCCACCAACCTACAAGGTAATACTCAGTATACCAAAACGTTCACCCAGGTCCCTAATCGCCTGACCGAGTCCACTTCTGGCTCGGGACGACCGGTAACAAGGGGCAGTGGCCAGTTCAGCCAAAAAGCTTACATTCATGCACAAATCACATTTCAATCATTCAATCATTTAAATTTTCACAATCATCTAGGCCGAGTGCGATAAAGTACACACTTGCCTAGAAAACTCGTTTTAACAATCATTGAAAGCATTTAACATATTATCAATCATTCATACCAGCCATATAGTCATGAAACATAACAAACAAGGAACACTCACCTATATACGCAAAATAACGTCCACTTCTCAATCACCAATGAAACCTAAAATTAAACAAAGAACACATTACCATCCATCTAGCATGATTTAGATGAAATCAAGAATTACCTGACTACTCGCGAGTAAACGTATAAAATGACTTTTAAAGTGTCAATAGAGCGTATGGATCCATGGATGGAAATTACTAGGGTTCATAAACCAACCGCGAAACCAAACTCAAAAAGGTTATGAAATTTCCGGTAGAAAACACTTTAACCAACGACAAATCAAAATCCAATAAGGTAAGCTAAGAAGTATTGTTTCCGAAATCGTTTATGTAGCTCAAAATCAATAGACTCTATGCCTTGATGAAAATCATGAAAAGGTGGCAAAACTATCTCACTTTCACTCTTAAAACTTCACTTAAAAGTTATTCACTTGTGACCGAGAGAACCCCAGGTCACCCTCTATATTTTGGTAAACAGTAAGTAAACGTTTGGAATTGCAACCCAAAGAGGTATTAGGTTTTAGAATAGTAAAATGATCATTTTATTGGCCAAGTGGAAATATACAGGTTCAAATAGAAATTTAGCCATCGGCCACCTTTTGAAAGAGCCGGTAACATTTTCAGTAAATACGTCCAATTCGTCACAAAATACATTCGCAAAATTACTTTTAACTTGCTCACATTACAAGAAGATAAACGGACGGCATGTCCTTTGTGTTTACCTATTTTCCAGCCATTAATGGCTTCATTATTTTCCTCAAAACAGTCCCAACATCTCATATAGAATAATCTCATGTCTAAAAGCCATTCACTAGGCTTAAAGTCATATAAATACAAAAAAATTAATACAAAAATCAAGCTAGAAACATTTTCGGATAAAAACAATTTTTGACACCATTTTGCGGTTTTGGCACCATTGGCGTTACGATTATCGGATGAAGGTGTAAGATACACCGTTTCGAAGCTAACAAATAGGGCTAAAATGTTGAAGAAGGCCACCCAGTCCAGTTTGTAGTGTAACTAGGTCAAAATTGACATATATGAAACCAGAAACTCACAAATAGGTTGGCTAACCGCACAATTGTTAAATAGCAATAATTCAGGCTACCGAAGTCCAATTCAAGTGTATCTTATGATGTTTCGAAGCTAAGACACAACCCTACATTTCTTAAGAAGACCTCCATGGCCAAATCCTGTGTTTTCATGATCAAAAATGGAAAACTGTACAAAAACAGAATTCTGGCCGCGAAACAGGTTTCATGGACAGTCAATGGTATTTCGGTCATTTCACATGCTACAGTGGTCGGATCAAGCTGAAATTTTGTAGGCTACTATTTTACACCATTGGGTACAACTTTTATGTTTTGTCCAAAATCTAATTTGGTACGGATCATGGTGAAAAGTCACGGTCAGATTGGGTGAAAAGACAACCCTGTTCACTGAATTCCTACCTAGACCAGTCTGGGTATTTCCGTCTGATCTCAGGCTACCGAGCTTGTATTGGGCTGAAAATTTACAGACAACTAGAAAACATCATTCTATACAATTTTCATGTTTTGTGCTAAGGCCAATTCGGCCTCTAACATGCTGAAATAAATTCGGACAGAACAGGCTTGTGTGAAACCCTAACCTGGAAATTTTGCCCCAAACCAGAATTTTTGTACAATCAATCACATCCAACATATATCAACTTCATTTTGCACTATAACAAACCCTTCATCCATGGTTAACCAACACTAATCATATGAAATCAGAAAAATTATGAACAAAAGAAAAATTCATCAATCTCAACCATAGGTCATGAAATCATCCATAAAATCACTTATTCAACCACTACAAATCACTAATTGAACATTATCAAGATTAAAGGAAAGGTTCCTTAGCCACTTACCTTGCAAACCCAAGAAAAGACCCAACTTAGCACCTTGCCTTCTCAAACCACTTCACCAATCACCTTAATCCTACAAGAGAAAGGTTTTTATGGAACAAATCCAAGTTTTAACCGTTGGTTTGTGAGATTCAAGCAAGAAATTGAATGAAGAAATTGGAAGCTTTTCTTTCTTTTGCTTGCTAGAGGAATTCGGCCAAGAGAGGTAGAAGATGAAGACTATTTGGGTCAAATTTGGACTTTTAGTAAAGATAAAGAAAGTTAGGCAAAGTTAGGTAAGTTTACTCCAATAAGGAATGGACACTTGTCACTTTAATTAATACATATCTATCCTTTTGTCTCTCCATCATTAACCATCTAAGCAAGCTCTAATTATCTCATAACATCTAGCAAATTAATCCCAGTACACAAAATTTAACCTAATTGGCCGAATTTTACCGAACTTTCCGCACTAGCGGGTCCCACGTCCGATGTACACTCTTAATTTCTCGAAAACTAACCGATACTAGAAAAATCATTTAAAAACAATATTTACTCATAAAATTGATCTAGAAAAATTTTCTAATAAAGAAAATGCAGAAAACGTGCAATTAAAAAAAAAATACGGGTCCTCACAGTTTTATTGCTAATTGTGCATTACTTGAACTTTATAACTGTGAGACCCCGAAATTTTACTTGTCTTTATAGCTCTTATTTGAACTTACTTGCGCCTTAGATTCCTGGTTGAATAGGAGCCAAGGGAGTGAATTTTACTAAGAAATGTTTCATAATCTCAAGTTGTTAAAAAATCTAGAAATTTTCGCAGGAGGCTCTGTACAGCTTTGGGAAATTGGCTATAACTTCGTATAGGAAAGTCGGAATTGAGTTCCAGTTGTTGCGTTTGAAACTAGAATCATAGAGCTTCCTACGGTATAAAATTTAGAGTTTGATTCAATCTCTATAAATTCTAGGAAATTGGCAAATCTGACTGGCAATTCTGCCCTGCACAGGTAAACATAGGAATGTTGTAGCAGCTTATGGCTCATTTTGGACCAACTTATGAACTAAATCTCCTTGAGGTGTCTTCTAAAGATTCTTAGTATTTGAAGTCTAGTTTTTAACAAGCCAAGTTGTACAGATTTTTTATATTTATAACTCAAGTTATGAGTTTTGTAAAGGAAGGGCATAAGTTAGGGTTTTTGTGCATACTAGGTTTTTGGTGTGTGTTTTTGTGTGCATTTTGGTAGTATGATTGTGAGGACTTGTAAAATCCCTTATATTTTCTTAAAAATATCCATTTATTTGAAATCCATTATTTTACAATATCTTTACTACTTATTCACTTCCTCAATAGTTACAATTAATCATAGAACCAAGGGTTTTCCCTTTACTTTCATCATTAAGGTAAACTAGGATTTTTACGTCTTTTGATAGTGTGATTAATTGGTGAGATATGTGTACTAAATTTGGTGGATAAGAAGAAGTATTAAGTAAGAGAAAGTGTGTGATTAGAAGTGATAATAATAAGTTAGTGAATCATAAGTTAAAACACAAGTGCAAGAGAGTTAAGAAAAATAGGCTTGAATCGACGTGCGCCGTTTGTTACCGGTGGAGTATCGTACTTGACCAATACTTTCTTACCATAATTTCCTTGTTTTTATTTTATTTTTCCTTTACCTAATTTTATCTTAAGATGGCCAAAATTTTTGACCAAAAAAAGAGAGGAAAAAGAACAAAAATAAGAGGAAAAATGATAGAGCAACAAGTAGTGGTCATCAAGTCAACTTTGACCAAAGACCATTCTAGTCTTTATCTTGTAAACTATCCTCAAAGCCTATTCATTTTCTTCCTCTCTTGGCCGAACTAGAGAGAGAGAAAAGAGAGGAGAAACTTCACATTTCATCTTGGGTTTTTATTGATTTGGAGAGAAATCAACAAGAACCATAAATCTAATCCGAACAAAGGTGCAACAAGGTGACAAGGAAGCTTGAGGTGGAACGATTTTGCATAGGCAGCCTTGGTTTTGTGTTTTTCCTTGAGGTTTGAAGGTATTAAGCTAAGAAATCTTCTTCTCTCTCTTATCTTGCATTTTATTGGATAAATGACTTGAAACTTAGAAGTTTTATGGATAATAACCTAGATTGGTGAAGATTGATGGAATTTCAGCCTTGGGTTTCATTTTCCAGCTTTAGTAGAGAATTCTGCCCTGCTTCTGACCAACTTCATTTGTCCATGTTAGAGACTGAATTAGGCTTAGGTCAAAACATGAATATTGTAGGAAATGATGACATATAGCTTCCTGTATATTTTCAACTTAATCAGAGTACTGTAGCATGTAAAATGACCGAGATACCCCTGACTGTCAAATGTTTATTTTCCGCGGCCAGTTTTGAGATTTCATATTTTTGGCTTCGTTTCACTTTGATCCATATCAAATCAGTATTTGGTCAAAACATGAAAACTTTAACTCTATATTTCAGCTTTCCAACGCATCTAAAAATGTCTCAATCGGAATTTTGTAGTTTGAGTTATTGTCATTCAAATCCAGTGCTGATAACCATACTGATATTTAAATTCTGGTTTTGTAATCTGCAAATTCGACCTAGATCAAATGTGAACTGGGTTGACTTGTCTTCATGAAAGTTGCAACCCTTTGTCTTAGCTTTCGAAACATTATAAAGTGTACCCCAATCCGATAAATGTAGCTCCAGTTGTGACCAAAATGCTATAAGATGTCAAATCTGCTGTTTAGCCTTTTGTCTTCAAAACTGATTTTTGGATGATTAGACTTGTGTTGTATTATCAGACTTGTGTTGTATTTGGATGATTTTGGAGCCTAATTGAAGGGCTATAATGGTAACATTGCTTGTGTGAGACTTTGGGGCTAATCTAAGAAAAATAATGAAGCCATAAATGGCTGAAAAATAGGTAAATACAAAGGGCGTACTGCCCAAATTTTCATTCGAGGACTAGACGTGTGCACTTGTAGTTTGAACGAAGAGTTGGGGTTGAATTGAGCTTGAATTGTTTAGGTTATTCAAGTCCTCTTTGATGGAGGTGTGTAAGCTAGAATTTGGCCGAAACTTGTACCCTTGAAAAAAATGAACATGACGACTAATAGAAATACATTTTCCTCGCCTTTTTGACTCAAATGGTGATTTTAAAGTTTAATCGCTTCAAAATTTCAAAGTTTAATCGCTTCAAAATTTCAAAGTTTTAAGAGCGAGCATGAGTTTTACGAATATTCTCCAAATGAGTTTCAATCACTTGATTCTCGTTAAACGAAACGTTTAAGTTTCGAACCTTAGTGATTTCAAAGCTCTTAAATGATGTTTTATCGCAGATTTGGACTCCTAACAAGGAGTTGTTTATTTCAATCCGTAACTTTTGATGATTACAAAAAATGGATGTTACTAATATTCTCTGATTAGATCTTTCCAGAATTGGAGCAAAACAGGTTGAAAGGCCAACATATGCTGAAATAACTGTCGGACGCACATAAAGACTGCATCAGCTATCCGACAACCATTGAGTAACTTCGGACGCATGAAGAACCACTCTCGGGCATTCGAAGATGATAAGCCAAGTCCTCTAAGCTAATTGACCTCGATCGGATGTACAGCACCTGAGTACCGGATGTCCGATAAACGTTGCGACACTTCGGACGCAAAACATTGGAGGCACCGGATGTCCGAACGAATTGAAAGAGAATTCTCAGTTTTACATCATACCTTCAGACGCATATTCTGGAGGTACCAGACGTCCTAAACATTTCAAGAAAACTTCTTGAACTCACTGCCTGCGTTCGGACGCAGAAAACTAGCCTACCGGACGTCCGACACCAGTAACGGATAGTTGACTTTTCATCTACCTTCTATCCGTTGGTAGCATTAATTGAAGAATTTTTTGGTCCCTTATAAAAAGGAAAAAGTCAACCACTTCAAATAACTTTCGCACATTGAGACTATATCAGATCTTGAGTGATTCAAGTGTGAGAATACTCTTTAAAGAAGATTTGTACTCTTAGTTGTGGAATTTTCAATAAGTTTTTCAAGTGTGTTTCTATTTCTTCAATAGTGTATTTTTGTGAGGGTTATCCGAGCGATAGTAAGACTTCCTTACTTGACCAAATGCGGCTTGGGGGCGAGGAGGAAATGATCCTTCCTTTGTACACAAGAGATTGGTTGTAAGTTGATCAACTTGAAAAAACTTGCTATATAAAGTGGTATTCAAACTCAAGTGGAGTTTGAAACGTGGTTTGCTATTCTATCCTTTTACTTACTGTCTTGCAATATAAATTGTCTATCTCTTCTACTCCCAAGCACTTGTGCTTATTCATCAATTGCTCCATTGTGTGGTCCTTTAGAAAAAGAGGGCAAGTTCTCAAAAAGTGACTCATATCTTGGCTAGTTTTTAAACCACCTAATTCACCCCCCTCTTAGGTTATCTTCAATTCTTACAATTGGTATCAGAGTTTGGTCTCCTAGAGATTAAGTTCAATCGATTTTGGAGTAAAAATGACAACCAACAGTGCCATGTTTTTTGAAGGATAATCCATCACTAGACCCTCAATATTCAATGGATCAAATTATGTGAGTTGAAAGGATAGGATGATTATTTTCCTACAATCTATTGATATTGAGTTGTGGTTTATTGTCAATGAAGGTCCATATGATGCCTCTATTATTGATGAAGTTACTCATAGGCCTAGACCAAAAATAAGAAGTGAGTTGACTGGTGATGATAGAAGTCATCTTACCTTAAATGCCAAGGCTATGAATGTATTATACAGTGATTTAGATTCAAATGAGTCTATTAGAGTCAAAGGCTATAGATCTGCAAAAGAGATTTAGGATAAATTCATAAAAATCTAATGAAGGAAGTGAGAATGTGAGAGAACGAAAGAAGTCCATTATTGTCACTAAGTATGAATCATTTAAGATGGAATCTCATGAAAACATTGACAAGATGTATTGTAAATTTAATGATCTTATTAAGGACTTAGAAGTACTTGAAAAGGATTACTCTCTAGGTGAGAAAAATAGAAACATTCTGAATGCTTTATCCAAGGAATGAGAGAGTAAAGTGACTGCCATTGAGGAAGTTAAAGATCTGAATACCTTACCCATTGAATCTCTTATTAATTCTTTAACCTCTTATGAGTTGAAACTCAAGTCAAAGGTGCAGGAGAAAGAAAATACAAAAGTGAGAAAGAGTATTGCTCTAAAAGTCTCACAAGATGAAGATGATTCAGCCTCTTTAAATGAAGATGACATGGAAGGTGATGACAGTGATATTGCACTCATCACGAAAAGTTTCAAAAGAATACTCAACAAGAGGAGATTTAGAAAAGGTAGACTCAGCAATTCATTCCCAAATCAATTCAACAACCTGAGAAACAAAGAGAAGCTAGAGTTCAACAAAAAGCAAAATGATAAGTGCTTTGAATGCAGCCAACTTGGACACTATGCAAATGAATGTCCAATAAAGAAAAGAAAGGAAAGCAAGGTTGAACGAAAAACTAAAGTTTAACAATTTTCAGATCACCTGGAATGACTGCAATTCAAAAGATGAAGTTGAAGAAGAAGAGGAGTCTACCCAAATGACTTTCATGGCCATTGGTGATGAAGAGGTAACTACTTGTAACTCTCAAACTGATAGTGATAACGAATCTGATGATGATGTTAATTCTTTTATGGAAAGAATGCATAATAGTTTAAAAGAATCCTACGCTAGAAACAAGGAACTAAAACAGAAGATTAACTTTCTGATTCAAGACAATGCAAGCCTTTTTCGACAAAATAAATGTGTGAGAAATGAAAAGGATTTGCATGCTAAACTTGATAGAGAGACAAACTTCTGTGACATGCTCAAAAACGAACAAAGTAGCTTGAAAAGAAGAATGGATGATCTTAATCAGATGCTTCAACATAAGAAACAAAACTGTTTTCAAAGGAATGATACAAAATCTCACTGTGGTACTCATCAGAAAAGGTTAGATCATAGTGCAAATGAGTTTACTATCTATAGGAGAAGGCAAATAAGATTTATTAAACCTGTTCATTTGAATAATTCATTAATTATATATAGCTTCTGTTGTCAATTTGGCCACACAAAAAGCAATTATTATGTTAGAAAAAATATGAGAAATGGCATGAGATGCATGTGGATGGTTAGACATAATGCTAACTCTTAAGGATCCAAAAAGTAAAGGATACCAAATATTATCTTGTGGATCTTTGTGTAGGTGATCCTGGTGAATATTGTAAGGAATCAAAGTGGTTCATAGATAGTGGATGCTCAAGACATATGACTGGTGATCCATCACAGTTCATCAAACTCAAACCAAAAGTAAGTGGAAAGGTAACATTTGGAGATGATAACAAAGCCAAAACTGTTGGAATTGGTGATGTTAGTAAGAATGGTCAAACCTTTGTTCACAATGTTCTTTTAGTTGACAATTTGAGCTATAACTTTTTAAGTGTTAGTCAATTGTGTGATAGGAATCTGTTTGTGTTATTTTAAAAGTATGAATGCCTTATTCTTGACTCAAAGTTCAACACTGTTTTCAAAGGAAAAAGAGTAAATGACATTTATGTAGTTATCCTTGAAAAAGTTGATTCCTCTAGCCTTAGTTGTCTCAAAATAGCAAATGAGGACCCTTGGCTGTGGCATAGAACGCTCTGTCATTTCAATATAGATCTGCTAAAAGAAATTTTGAAAAAGAATCTTGTTAGAGGGCTGCCAAAGATCAAATTTGAAAATGACAGAATTTGTGTTGTTTGCCAATTTGGACAACAAGTCAAAGTGTCTTTTTAATCCAAGAAATGTGTTTCTACTACAAAGCCTCTAGAACTCTTACATCTTAATTTATTTGGTCCAACACAAACTACCAGCTTAGTTGGCAAAAGATTTTGCTTTGTTGTTATTGATGATTATTCTAAATATACTTAGGTGATGTTTCTTGCACACAAAGATAATGCTTTCAAAAACTTTATTTCGCTATTTGCAAAAGTTCAGAATCTAATTAGATTGAAAATCATCAAAATCAGAAGTGACAATTATGACGGCCCCACTTCCCCCTAGGGCGTACCCCAGGGTTCAGCGGGTCGCCTGCCCAACTCGCGCCAGGACTCAAAACTTAAAGCAATAAAAGTTAGATAAACCAAAAGAGTACGATATACATCTTCAAAAGAAGTTATCCAACTATTACCTCACTTTATGATCATGACCAAAATAAAAAAAATAACCCGAAGAAGGGTCCTTATACAGATCACTAAAATAAGGATAAACATCTTAACTATTCAACTATTACAAGCACACCTAACTATACTAGTGAATGTGCCAAGGAGTCCCCCGCGTCGTCCCCTGCTAAGAAAAATAAAGGAAACGGGGTAAGTTATATGCTTAGTAAGTAAACGGGGTAAAAGCGTAAATTTCACATTTAAATAAACAACTATTTCACAAAATGTCACATCAAGTGCAAAAGTAACAATACAAAGGAAGGATACAGGTTGGCTCCAAAGCCAAGTCATTTGCCATGCGTGATCTCCTGTCGACCATAAATAAGGTCCGTAGAACTCCACTTGTACACCCACCGAACACCTTATCACCCTCACTGGCCAGTCACCTCACAAACTTGCCCGGACGAACGAAATCACAAACGTGAGCTTGAGTCACAAGCTCGGGTCACAAACTTGGTTCACAACTGGAACCTACGAACTTGGTGACCTCAGACTAGGTTGGACTGGCTCCGACCAAGCCCCGGCCGGCTCGAATAGTCCATCCAGGTCTTGAGATCAGGCCCACAACTTCAACATAGTTCGCGAACTCACGAAAGTTCCCCGAGCTCCAAGTTCAAGGGGTTCAAACCCAAAATAATTCATTTAAACTTGTCATGTATAAATATGCATGCAAATTAGGGTTTAGGTCGAGTGCGATGAAGTACACCCTCGCCCAAGTACCCTTTCATTCACCTTAAACACATAAGCAAGTTATATACAAAATGACCCGAATACTTACCTCAAAACAAAGATATCAAAAGGTGTTCAATTTATGTCACGTAGAGTAGCTAGTAGTAGGCCCCACCGGCTCCGCCTAACCCGTTATCGTCTGAAATAGAAGATTACATCACCATATATCACAAACGGCCACTAACATGAATAAATCAAGTAAAATGGCAAAATTGGCACATGCAAGTGCGGAAACTGCAAAATGGACACGCGCGCGCGCACGGAACGTCAAACGGAAACGGCCAAATCTGCCATCTCAAACCATTTTGATCAAAAGTTAGGCTTGGAATATCGGATCAAGGTGGGTGAGACACCGTTTCGAAGCTACGAGGAAGGGCTACAACTTTTATTTAAACATCTCAACCCAGATCTGTGACAGCCCCACCTTCCCCTAAGGCGAACCAAAGGGGTTAGCGGACTGCCTGCCCAACTCTCGCCAGGACTAACGGTTCAGTTTAAAGCGATGTAATACGTTCCGGAACATACAAACACGCGTAAACAAGTCAAAATCGCAAATAAAAAAAATGAAAATGGGGTCGGCCGTGAATAGTAACCGACACGTCAAAATCCAACCAAGCATCAATCAAATATATACATCTTGAAATTAAGCATATACAATCCAAAGTGGCATACAAAAGTATTCAAAAGTTGATACATGTACGGTTTGCCAAATCAAAAGAGAAACGGACCCAAAAGTACATTTAGGGTTTCAATTAATGAGTTATACAAAAGATATGTCCATCTAGCTCAATTCGTCAACCAACTATCAAATCCAGTCCAAAAGGATTTATTTTCCTGTAAGGAAAACAAAAGGAGCAGAAAGGGGAGAGCTTGCGCTCAATGAGGTACCAGACACATAGCAGTAAAATCACGGCATTTCTGTGACGCCCCACATCTCCCTAAGGCGGACCAAAGGGTATCCGCGGACGCCTGCCCAGCTCTCGCCAGGACTCAAGCAATTCCATTCAATTTAAAACCGAAATAAACACTTCAAAGAGAGCAACATGAATACAATAATGCGGAAGCGTTCAAGCTTAACAAGTCACTTAACATGTAACCATTACATCGGTAATCATAATACGACTTAAATTCAAATACACGTCAGGCCCAAAAGTTACACTTCAATTCCAAAAGTACAATCCCCACAAAGGACATAGCCACTAACAATAGAAAGCCTTAAAACAAAAGTACAGCGAAGGGTTTACTTCAAACTTCTCCTAGATTCGGTCCTGTTAAGGAAAACAAAACTATAGGGTGAGCTAGACGCTCGTGAGGCCAAGAACACACATGCAAGCACTTTGTTCAAATAGCAATCCCAAATTTAACAATTAAACCATGTCCTTTCAATAATCAATCATTTGAACAGGAAAAGTAATCAGAAACAATTCAAGGATATAGTAGCTCTCAGGAGCTAAGTTCCACTCGCTTTGCCGATGTCATTCGTATACCTTACCGCGTTGACCCTCCTGTCAACCGGGTCGGTATTTCCATTTCTGTAGATCACCACTTACTTCCCTCCGTCCACCGTACACCCCAAGGGCCCACAAGTCTTTTATAAGGTGATACTTCACGAGTATGCCAAGCAAGACCTCTCATTAGGTCGAGCTTATATATATCTCATGGCTCGCCCAAGTCCCCGACCAAGCCCATTGCCGGCTCGAGTCTAAGGTCGGCCTATGAGTTTGGGCGTCCCCCATTCATTTGAAAGTCGAGGAGGTTCACTCCAACGACACATGTATTCATGACATAACATTGCATTTCATTCATTCATTCAATACATTTCATTCATTCATTAGAAATTAGAACGAGTGCGATAAAGTACGCACCCGCCCTTATTCTTAAAACTTCCAACAATTACCACAAATAAGCAAGTATCAAAATTCACACACTTGACACTCACCGAGCAATTCAATAAGAATTGTTTTCTGGGAGTTCAAGTGTCCACTGTGAGATCCTCTTGAAGGTCTCCTTGTGCGCCTGGCAATTAATACTGGATAATCACACAATCAGCCCACTTATCAAGAAGATTGTACACTAGTACAATCTAAGGATTATTTCGCAAAAGGAACCTTAATTACACGTAAATCGAGGTTCAACCTGCCTTTTATTATGTACAATATTATTTGGGTTTTTTATCATGAAAATCGTGCGCAAAACGTTTAAGAATATCAAAAGAATAAAGAGTTCTTGAAAAACTCTATTTCTTTGAAATTGGAAAATTTTCAGTTTTATTATGAATCTTTGAAAAATCGTAACTCGCTCGGCATAAGTCGAGAATTGGAAAACTTTATACCGTTGGAAACCTCTTAGAAAGTACTATAAGTTCCTAGAAGACACTTTTCCATGAATCGAAGTAAAAAGTGTTCAAAATGAGCTTGAAGATGCAGGGTTGGTTTACAAGGCAGAATTAAGTTGGATTTCGGCCAACTTTGGAAATTCGGCACGATTCACACGTTGTAAACCGGCCTCTGAAATTTGTAGCTCAATTAGTATTACAAGTGAGGTTTATAACAAAACAAGCAGATCCAGAATCGGAGTTTCGAGTACCGAGATACGGTAGCCCGAAGTTGGGGAAATTCAAGACTGGAGAAGAATTTCCAGATTTGAACCTCCAACACTAGAAATTTAATTAGGTATCGAAACGAACTTGGATTCGTACCAAAATTGGTAGTATTTTACTCCCATATGAAAGGTACCTCTCTATCAAATTTCAGGGAAAAATACCTTCGGAAAGATAGTTAATTAGTCAACCAAAGTTCAGGAAAAATTCTAAGGCAATCTGCCTTTTGACTTCCATTTCCAAATTCAAATCGTTTAACCATGAAAACTATCCAACCATGGTTCATTTGTGAAATAATGGTCTAAGATACATCCATTAAGTGATGAGCATCAAGAACTTCAATTAATAAAATCATTCCCAAGTTTTCCCCAAATCAGTCCAAATACTACGTTTTTTCCAAAACAGGGCAGTCTTCTTGTTTTAGTCACAACTCAATCAATTTAACTCGGAATGAGGCATGGTTTATGGAGTTAGAAAATACATTCATAGGACTAAAGGTTCATAGAAGGAAATGTTCTAAAATTCGGCAAGCAACCAGCTCAAAATTGAGCCTCAAGTTGCTGCCTCTACAAGCCATTCCAGCAAATCCGAGAGACAGGACAGCTAACTTAAAACGTTTGGTTCCGATCACTCACAAAGAATCAGAACATGCATTTTTATCTCAAATTAAATCCAGGAATGTCTAGTTTCAAACGCCACCAGCGGCACTTGATTTCGACACTCGAGGACAGAGTTATGGCCAAAATGCTACTGCTGGACAGAGTTACCCGAAAATAATTTTCCAGCTTGCATAGGTCACGAATAAATTCATTTGCCCATCCAAACGTTAACGTTTTCCAACGAAAATTTTTACACATATAATATAACATATAAACATCAGGTTCATGCCAATAAATCACAAAAAATGGGTCTTATCATGGCCGAAAAAAACAGGGGCAGTTTCAAAAATTTCTTGTCATGACCTCTACTTTGAGTTTCCAACAATAATACTCCATGAATCCATCATTATAACCATTAAACTACCATCAAATCCAACATTAATCCTCTAATCAACAACAACAACCCAAGTGTGGGAATACAAAGAGCCCACTTTCACATTTTACAACCATATCAAGCTAACCAAATGCATGCATGAACTTAACAAGGTAAGATAGCTTCCAAACTTCAAGTTTCCAAGAGTGGATCATCACTTACTTTGGTTTGATGTTCAAGCAGAATTTTCAGCCCTCTTTTACCCCAGAAAAACCGTGATTTCCAGCCCTTGTTTGCAGCTCAAAATGATCCTCAAGTATCAAGCTAAGTGTGGTGCAAGTTTGGTTGAATTTGGAGATTATTTGGGGTGGTTTGAGTGAGATTTGTGAGGTGAAATTTTGAAGCAATGGAGTTAGAGAGAGGGGAGGGCTGGTCGGCAATGAGGCGAGAGAAGAGAGAGAGTAATTTGATCCAAGTTAGCTTCCAAGAGAAGGTGAAATGGGTGGTGTAAATTCACCCAAAAGTCAACTCTCATTAGGGGCCGTTTGGTGCGATTACGGCTCGATTTTCTTGCGCGTTTGGTTCACTAGTGCACTAAACCTCCAATGCGTATATATTCATGTAAATATTCTTCACTCTTAATTGTCCCGACATAAGGGTCTAAAGTCCCTCAAATAAAGTCGCGCGTGTGAAAACGCGTACCGTCAATTTTAACGCTATAACGCGAAACTTCCGAGAAATTCTTATAACGATCGCACTATTAACTATCACTTGAGTATTTATTCATAAGATTACCTATTTTAGGACCATAGTACAAGTCTCCAATATTCCAAGCTTATTGTGCTACACGCGGATAAAATCTCCAAGTACTATTCACTATTTTTACTAAACGCGCTCTAGGAAATTAATTTTCGAAACGAATCATTTTAAAAATATAACGAAGTTATATTACCATGTATTTAGGTCTAATAAGACTAGAAAATATTCCTTGGAAATAAAATCCAATTAAATAATTTATTAAGCCATAAATTAGGCATAAAATAATAGTTTTTTGCGAGTCCTCACATCCTCTCCCCCTTAAGAAAATTTCGTCCTCGAAATTTACCTTGGTTGATGAACAAGTCTGGGTACTTCTCTCTGACTGTCTCTTCAACTTCCCATGTTGCCTCCTCTACTCCATGGTTCTTCCATAGAACTTTCACTAATGGTATCTGTTTGTTCCTCAATTCCTTCACTTTTCGATCCAGAAGTTTTACCGGTCTCTCCTCGTAGGTCAGGGTTTCATCGATCTCGATATTCTCCGGTTGTAAAACATGAGAGGGGTCTGGATGATATTTCTTAAGCATGGACACATGAAACACGTTATGAATACGAGGTAAGCTCGGTGGTAATTCCAGCTTATAGGCTACATTCCCAACTCGTTGAATAATCTTATATGGCCCTACAAACCTTGGTTGTAGTTTCTTCCCTTTTCCGGACATCAACCTTGCTTTTAAAGGCGTAATCTTGAGAAATACCATATCTCCAACAGTGAACTCCAAATCCTTTCTCCGATTGTCGGCATAACTTTTTTGTCTACTCTGAGCGGTTTGAATCTTTTGCCGTACCAATTTTACCTTTTCATTAGCCTCCTCAATCCAAGATACAGTAGTCGGGTCTAAAATTTTCCGTTCACCTACTTCATCCCAACAAATTGGGGATCTACACTTCCGACCATAAAGTGCTTCGTATGGAGCCATTTGAATAGAAGAGTGGAAACTATTGTTATAGGCAAATTCCACTAAAGTCAAGAACTTACTCCAATTCTCTCCAAAATCCAGTACACAAGTCCTCAACATGTCCTCAAGAGTTTGAATTGTTCTTTCAGATTGTCCATCAGTCTGGGGATGATAGGTGGTACTAAAGTTTAACTTAGTCCCCAACATTTCTTGCATCTTTTGCCAAAACCTCGAAACAAATATTGGATCCCTATCTGACACAATATTCACAGGTATACCATGTAGTCTGATGATCTCATCCAAGTACAACCTGGCCAGCTTTTCTAACGGGTATTTCATGTTAATCGGTAGAAAATGAGCCGATTTAGTCAATCTATCCACTATCACCCAAATGGCATCATGGCCTCTCTGTGTCCTTGGTAAGCCTGATACAAAATCCATGGTAATATTTTTTCATTTCCACTCAGGTATTTTTAGAGGTTGCAAAAGCCCTGATGGTTTCTGATGTTCGGCTTTAACCTGTTGACAAACCAAGCATGTCTGAACAAATTGGGCAATTTCCTTCTTCATATTTTTCCACAAATATAGACCTTTCAAGTCTTGGTACATTTTATTCTCTCCTGGATGTACTGTAAACTTTGATCGGTGTGCCTCCTTCTTCATATTTTTCCACCAATATAGACCTTTCAAGTCTTGGTACATTTTATTCCCTCCTGGATGTACTGTAAACTTTGATCGGTGTGCCTCTTCTAAAATTTCTTTTCTAAGCCCTTCATCCTTTGGCACAACCACCCGATTTCGAAATCTCAATATTCCATCCGATCCCAAATTGAAATCCGTCTGGTCTCCCATCTTAACTTTCTCCACCAACTTTTGCACTTCAGGGTCCTTTTCCTGAGATTCCTTAATACGTTCCAATAAAGTGGAGGTTATTACAATATTCCCCAAAATTACCTTCCTTGGTTCTAATCGAGGATTCCAATAGCTAACTTCCTCCAACAACTGAAATTCCTTAACCATCAATCCAGCCATTTGTACCTGACGGCTCAAAGCATCGGCCACTACATTGGCCTTTCCAGGGTGGTACTTAATCGTACAATCATAATCTTCCAGAAATTCCATCCATCTACGTTACCTCAAATTCAGTTCCTTCTGAGAAAATAAGTACTTAAGGCTTTTGTGATCTGTAAAAACCTCAAATGTCACTCCGTACAAATAGTGTCTCCATTTCTTCAAAGCAAAGACCACAGCCGCTAACTCCAAATCATAGGTAGGATAATTTCCTTCATGCGGTTTCAATTTTCTAGAGGTATAAGCTATCACTTTATCATTTTGCATCAAAACACATCCCAAACCTTCCTTAGAAGCATCTGTGTAAACCACAAAACTATCCTGTCCATTTGGTAGAGCTAGAACAGGCGCTCTAGTCAACCGTCTTTTCAACTCCTGAAAACTTCCTTCACACTTAGGACTCCAAATAAATTTTCTATTTTTCTTGGTCAACTCAGTCATAGGCCCAGCAATTTTCGAAAAATCCTGGATGAATCTCCGGTAATACCCTGCCAATCCTATAAAACTCCGAACTTCCGTTGGGTTTTCCGGTCGTTTCCATTTCGAAACAACTTCAACTTTAGCTGGATCCACTTTAATCCCATCCTGAGAAATTATATGCCCTAGGAAAGTCACTTCTTTTAGCCAGAATTCACACTTGCTAAACTTAGCATATAACTGATGTTCCCTCAAGATTTGTAAAACAATTCTCAAATGCTTCTCATGATCTTTCACATTCTTAGAATACACCAAAATATCATCAATGAAGATCACCACAAATTGGTCCAAGTAAGACTTAAAAACCCTATGCATTAAATCCATGAAAGCGGCCGGTGCATTGGTTAACCCAAAAGGCATTACCGCAAACTCGAAGTGCCCATACCTCGAGTTAAAAGCAGTCTTAGGTATGTCCTTCTCCAAAATCCTCAATTGATAGTAACCTTGCCTTAGATCCAACTTTGAAAACACTACCGCCCCTTGCAATTGGTCAAACAGTTCATCAATGTGGGGTAGTGGGTATTTATTCTTAATCGTAACATCATTTAAGCCTCGATAATCTATACATAATCTCAAACTCCCATCTTTCTTCTTTACAAACAAAACTGGGGCTCCCCACGGGGAATCACTCTCTCGTATAAAACCCCGTTCCAACAAATCCTGTAATTGTAGTTTCAACTCCTTCAACTCAGCTGGAGCCATCCTGTATGGTGTCCTTGATATAGGTGCTGTTCCCGGAGCTACATCAATTTTAAAAGCTATTTCCCGTTCCGGGGGTAGAGACTCCAATTCTTCAGGAAAAACATCAGAAAATTCTTTCACTACCGGTGTGTCCTCCAGATTCACCTTATCGCTAGGGGTATTAATAAGAAAAGCCAAATATCCTTGAGCTCCCTTATTTAATAATTTTCTAACCCGAATTCCCGAAATAAGTGCAGACGAGACTAACTTACCCCTCACATCCAATTTCAAGGTTGCCTCCCCTGGAATACACAATTCTACAATTTTCGTCTTACAATTCAGTTGGGCATTATAACGGGCTAACCAATCCATCCTTAGGATCACATCATATCCTTTAATCGCTAGGCCTATCAAATCGGCCAGCAATTTTCTTTCCTTCGCGCAGATTTCACTATTCTTATACACTAGATTAGCAATTAGACTTTTGTCCCCAGTGGGTGTTTTAACCTCCAAGTCATACGGTAACTTAATTGGCTTCAAGTCTATTCCACTCATGAAATCAGGGTTTACAAAAGAGTGTGTTGCACCCGGATCAATTAAAACCCTAGCTAGGCGGTGAAAGATTGGAATTGTACCTTCAACCACCTCGGTCGCCTCTGGAACTTGTGGATAGTCCAATGCGTAGACCCTAGCCGGTACTTTCGGTTGACTCCCTCCGGCACTGGTCTGCTTAGAGGTCGATTTTTCAGGCCTCTACAGGCTTCCCCCTGTCTTTGACGATTTCGGACAATTTGCGATTTGATGCTCAGTGCTCCCACACAGCAAGCATTTTCCCAGTTTCTCCAGCAGTCGTTCTCAGAGTGGTTGGATTTACCACAGTACCCACATGTAACTTGAGGGGTCACAGTCGATCCAACAGATGGTGCCCCCTAACTTGAGTCATCCCGCTACGACCTCCCCTAGATAGAGCTCCCCAAGAAGCTCCAGCAGTCTTCGTTCCTCCTTCCCCTCTTCCCTCTTTAGAAGGGTGTACAAACTTACTGGTCTGCCCAGAAGTGCGACTAGGAAAATTCCTTTTTCTGTTGTGGAAATCCCTCACTTGAGATCTTGCATTCTCAACCCTTTGCGCTTTCTCTAAAGCCTCAGTAAAGGTAGAGATTTTGGCTGCAGCCAGACCCTCCTGAAGTTCCATATTAAGCCCCTGTACAAACCTTCTAATCCTTCTCCGTTCATTGGCTACTAACTCAGGAGCGTATTTGGAAAATTTAGTGAACTTCCCTTCATACTCTGCTACAGTAAGGGTTCCTTGTTTCAACTTAATAAATTCGTCCTCCCTCTTCTCTTGGATTAAGGGCGGAAGAAACTTTTCATTAAACTCCCTTGTGAAATTCTCCCAAGTCCAAGGGGTTCGAGCCCTTTCCCATTTTCCTTTTGTCAAATCCCACCAAGCACGGGCTATTCCCTCAAATTGGAAAGCAGCAAAGTTCACTCGCCTATCCTCAGTGTAGTCTAGAGCGGCGAATATATTGGTCATCCTTTCTAACCAATTCTCTGCTATTTCGGGGTCAGGTTCACCCATAAACTTAGGCGGGTTAAACTTTAAGAATCTCTCCAGGGCTCTATCCTCTCCCCTATCCTGGCCCCCAGGTTGGTTAAATGGTCCAGGACCCTGTCTCTCTGCTAGACGTTCTAGGATATCAGTCATCCTATTGATGGCAGTAGCTACCTGGTTACCCTCAACATTTTCCTGTCCCTGGGTCGGTCCAGTTGCCGATCCCTGGTCACCCCCCTGAGGCTGGGCCTGTCTAGACGCTCGCCCACGGCCTCGACCACTTCTTAGTCCTTCCATTAGCCTAAATGTGCCTAGTGCAAGAAATAGATTAACTTAAGCAGAAAAGAAGAAATATATCAAAATTATAACCAACCAAGAAAGCATTGAAATTAACAATAATTTACATTCATAAGCATGTCAAGTTCGTACAAGTAGCAAGTTAGGGACAATTCACAAAAATATAGCACACAGGTGCTCAAAAGTATACTTTTAGTCACAGGAGACTAAAGTAAGAACAAGTGCCCAAAAGTAGGCCACACAAGCATGCAAAATACAATGGCCTCAGCACTCGCGCCACCCTAACTAGTCCTAACTGTACCGGTCAAAAGTCAAAAGGGGTCAACGACTAAGATCCTAGTCCACAGCGGGGCTATCAGGAGGAACCTCCTCCTCGGGGTCCTCCTCCTCACCGTCAGGAATCACCTCAGCAGCGTCCTCAACCAATCAAGTGGCATCAGCCAGGATCTCAAAAGCCCGAGTACGGACATCCCGTCCTAGCCTAGTAAGTCGAGCCCTAGTATCCCGAAATTCCTCATTAACCACTGCAGATGTGGCTACCTCACCCTCCAGCACCTCCTCAAGCTCGGCAATCCGCTCACCCTGAGCACCAACCATCTACCTAAACTCGTCTACTTCAGCCTGTAAATCATGGTTGGCATTCACCAACTGACGACGCTCGTCGTCCAGAGCAAGCACTATATGGTTCGGGTAGGCGAAAGTCAACCTACACGAACATCGAGGGTATCTATCATACGGTGAGTAGCGTACTCGAGCTCCTCCCGCTAGAGCTCGGTAGAAGATGGTCCTAAGAGGCTCGTAATGACCATTCGCATGGCCATTCCCATTAGCTACCGGGGCTCCATTTCCGTCGTCCATCCCTGCAAAATAATAATAATAATATTTTTCAGGTTAGAAACTTAAATCACTACTCAGTTCCAATATCCTGCAATGCATGCCTAACCTAATCGTTGGTTCAACCCAATCGTCACTTGAGGTAGGACTAACTTAGTTGCTAGCTCGCCTCAAGTATCACTTAGGGTAGGATTAAGTCATCCCATATCGAGTCTTAAAGGTAGAATATCTAATATGTCTCCCATGTAGACCTCTAACCTAGTGCTCTGATACCAATTGTGACGCCCCACATCTCCCTAAGGCGGACCAAAGGGTATCCGCGGACGCCTGCCCAGCTCTCGCCAGGACTCAAGCAATTCCATTCAATTTAAAACCGAAATAAACACTTCAAAGAGAGCAACATGAATACAATAATGCGGAAGCGTTCAAGCTTAACAAGTCACTTAACATGTAACCATTACATCGGTAATCATAATACGACTTAAATTCAAATACACGTCAGGCCCAAAAGTTACACTTCAATTCCAAAAGTACAATCCCCACAAAGGACATAGCCACTAACAATAGAAAGCCTTAAAACAAAAGTACAGCGAAGGGTTTACTCCAAACTTCTCCGAGATTCGGTCCTGTTAAGGAAAACAAAACTATAGGGTGAGCTAGACGCTCGTGAGGCCAAGAACACACATGCAAGCACTTTGTTCAAATAGCAATCCCAAATTTAACAATTAAACCATGTCCTTTCAATAATCAATCATTTGAACAGGAAAAGTAATCAGAAACAATTCAAGGATATAGTAGCTCTCAGGAGCTAAGTTCCACTCGCTTTGCCGATGTCATTCGTATACCTTACCGCGTTGACCCTCCTGTCAACCGGGTCGGTATTTCCATTTCTGTAGATCACCACTTACTTCCCTCCGTCCACCGTACACCCCAAGGGCCCACAAGTCTTTTATAAGGTGATACTTCACGAGTATGCCAAGCAAGACCTCTCATTAGGTCGAGCTTATATATATCTCATGGCTCGCCCAAGTCCCCGACCAAGCCCATTGCCGGCTCGAGTCTAAGGTCGGCCTATGAGTTTGGGCGTTCCCCATTCATTTGAAAGTCGAGGAGGTTCACTCCAACGACACATGTATTCATGACATAACATTGCATTTCATTCATTCATTCAATACATTTCATTCATTCATTAGAAATTAGAACGAGTGCGATAAAGTACGCACCCGCCCTTATTCTTAAAACTTCCAACAATTATCACAAATAAGCAAGTATCAAAATTCACACACTTGACACTCACCGAGCAATTCAATAAGAATTGTTTTCTGGGAGATCAAGTGTCCACTGTGAGATCCTCTTGAAGGTTTCCTTGTGCGCCTGGCAATTAATAGTGGATAATCACACAATCAACCCACTTATCAAGAAGATTGTACACTAGTACAATCTAAGAATTATTTCGCAAAAGGAACCTCAATTACACGTAAATCGAGATTCAACCTGCCTTTTATTATGTACAATATTATTTGGGTTTTTTATCATGAAAATCGTGAGCAAAACGTTTAAGAATATCAAAAGAATAAAGAGTTCTTGAAAAACTCTATTTCTTTGAAATTGGAAAATTTTCAGTTTTATTATGAATTTTTGAAAAATCGTAACTCGCTCGACATAAGTCGAGAATTGGAAAACTTTATACCGTTGGAAACCTCTTAGAAAGTACTATAAGTTCCTAGAAGACACTTTTCCATGAATCGAAGTGAAAAGTGTTCAAAATGCGCTTGAAGATGCAGGGTTGGTTTACAAGGCAGAATTAAGTTGGATTTCGGTCAACTTTGGAAATTCGGCACGATTCACACGTTGCAAACCGGCCTTTGAAATTTGCAGCTCAATTAGTATTACAAGTGAGGTTTATAAAAAAACAAGCGGATCAAGAATCGGAGTTTCGAGTACCGAGATACGGTAGCCCGAAGTTGGGGAAATTCAAGACTGGAGAAGAATTTCCAGATTTGAACCTCCAACACTAGAAATTTAATTAGGTATCGAAACGAACTTGGATGGTACCAAAATTGGCAGTATTTTACTCCCATATGAAAGGTACCGCTCTATCAAATTTCAGGGAAAAATACCTTCGGAAAGATAGTTAACTAGTCAACCAAAGTTCAGGAAAAATTCTAAGGCAATCTGCCTTTTGACTTCCATTTCCAAATTCAAATCGTTTAACCATGAAAACTATCCAACCATGGTTCATTTGTGAAATAACGGTCTAAGATACATCCATGATACCTTTGGTAAGTGATGAGCATCAAGAACTTCAATTAATAAAATTATTCCCAAGTTTTCCCCAAATCAGTCCAAATACTACGTTTTTTCCAAAACAGGGCAGTCTTCTTGTTTTAGTCACAACTCAATCAATTTAACTCGGAATGAGGCATGGTTTATGGAGTTAGAAAATAAATTCACAGGACTAAAGGTTCACAGAAGAAAATGTTCTGAAATTCAGCAAGCAACCAGCTCAAAATTGAGCCTCAAGTTGCTGCCTCTACAAGCCATTCCAGCAAAATCCGAGAGACAGGACAGCTAACTTAAAATGTTTGGTTCAGATCACTAACAAAGAATCAGAACATGCATTTTATCTCCAATTAAATCCAGGAATGTCTAGTTTCAAACGCCACCAACGGCACTTGATTTCGACACTCGAGGACAGAGTTATGGCTAAAATGCTACTGCTGGACAGAGTTACCCGAAAATAATTTTCCAGCTTGCATAGGTCACGAATAAATTCATTTGCCCATCCAAACGTTAATGTTTTCCAACGAAAATTTTTACACATATAATATAACATATAAACATCAGGTTCATGCCAATAAATCACCAAAAATGGGCCTTATCATGGCCGAACAAAACAGGGGCAGTTTCGGAAATTTCTTGTCATGACCTCTACTTTGAGTTTCCAACAATAATACTCCATGAATCCATCATTATAACCATTAAACTACCATCAAATCCAACATTAATCCTCTAATCAGCAACAACAACCCAAGTGTGGGAATACAAAGAGCCCACTTTCACATTTTACAACCATATCAAGCTAACCAAATGCATGCATGAACTTAACAAGGTAAGATAGCTTCCAAACTTCAAGTTTCCAAGAGTGGATCATCACTTACTTTGGTTTGATGTTCAAGCAGAATTTTCAGCCCTTTTTTACCCCAGAAAAACCGTGATTTCCAGCCCTTGTTTGCAGCTCAAAATGATCCTCAAGTATCAAGCTAAGTGTGATGCAAGTTTGGTTGAATTTGGAGATGATTGGGGTGGTTTGAGTGAGATTTGTGAGGTGAAATTTTGAAGCAATGGAGTTAGACAGAGGGGAGGGCTGGTAGGCAATGAGGAGAGAGAAGAGAGAGAGTAATTTGATCCAAGTTAGCTTCCAAGAGAAGGTGAAATGGGTGGTGTAAATTCACACAAAAGTCAACTCTTATTAGGGGCCGTTTGGTGCGATTACGGCTCGATTTTCTTGCGCGTTTGGTTCACTAGTGCACTAAACCTCCAATGCGTATATATTCATGTAAATATTCTTCACTCTTAATTGTCCCGACATAAGGGTCTAAAGTCCCTCAAATAAAGTCGCGCGTGTGAAAACGCGTACCGTCAATTTTAACGCTATAACGCGAAACTTCCGAGAAATTCTTATAACGATCGCACTATTAACTATCACTTGAGTATTTATTCATAAGATTACCTATTTTAGGACCATAGTACAAGTCTCCAATATTCCAAGCTTATTGTGCTACACGCGGATAAAATCTCCAAGTACTATTCACTATTTTTACTAAACGCGCTCCAGGAAATTAATTTTCGAAACGAATCATTTTAAAAATATAACGAAGTTATATTACCATGTATTTAGGTCTAATAAGACTAGAAAATATTCCTTGGAAATAAAATCCAATTAAATAATTTATTAAGCCATAAATTAGGCATAAAATAATAGTTTTTTGCGAGTCCTCACAATTTCACATTTAACAAATCAGGTACACATGCCAGATGTAAAGTAAAGGAACCAATGATTCAAATAGGAAGGATACAGGTGGCTCTCAGGAGCCAAATTCCCATTCGCGTCACCGAAGCTTGATCGAAATAATAGTTGACACTCCGTCAACGCTAAAGGAGTAACCAATACCGTAGACTCCACTTTCTCCGATTCCTTCCACCTCACATACCCCTACCGGGCCCGCAATCCAATCAGATCAGAAATGGTAATACTCGAGTATACCGGAATCAAGGGTTTCAATACCCAAAGATCCCAAAACAGACTACCGTGGTTCGTTATCTAATCGACCAAGCCCTTGCCTGCCCTGTGGCGACCCCACTTCTCCCTAAGGCGAACCAAAGGGTTGGCGGGCTGTCTGCCTAACTCTCGCCAGGACTCACGCAAGCATTCTAACCCAAATCCTTTCGAAGAATAACCTAATCTATTACAAAACAATTCTCCCGAGAAGGCCGCCACTAAAACCACATTAACTTCAGAGATAGTAGTAATTTAACGTAGCCAATCGATGGCTCCAAAAAAATCTCACGCGTTACGAACTGCGAAATAGAATCGTACCGTCCCAACTAAGTAAAAATTCATACAACAAAATACAACAATCAAGCCAAGCATCCAAATTAAGTTTTACACATTTTCCAACCTCAAGTGGCAATCCAAAATAAAAAGTACATTATCCAAATTAACGCATTACAGCCCACAAAAGTAGTCATAGTATTCAAATACATCCCAAAAGGAAAACATGAGTAAGTTTCAAAGCTTTCAATTTCCAGAACCTGTTAAGGAAAACAAATAAACGTGGGGTGAGTTAAAGCTCAGTGGTGCCCCAAAACATGCATCTAAATAAACAAATAGCAAGAATCAATATTGACTAAGGTAAACAAGTAGGAAAGCGGATAACAACACAAGGTAGGATACAGGGGCTCTCAGGAGCCATTTTCCTCGCTTGATCACCATTCATCGTAGTTGACCCTCCGTCAACTCTCACTACTTACGGTCCATGTAGATTCTCTCATTTTCCTCCTAACCCATCACCGTACGTACCCTTGTCCCGGGCCCGAACACCAACTAAGGAGGCAGTATACTCGAGATATACCCTTAGAAAATTGGGAGCAGTATACTTGAGTATACCCTCAGGAAATTAGTCGAGGGATTCACCCAACGACGTTACTGCAGTTGGATTCAGGAGTCGAGGGATTCACCCAACGATGCAACTACATTTAGATTCGATGATTCACGAGAAAAATTGTTTCACACAAGCCACCACTCGAACGGCTAGTGCGATAAAGTACACACTGCTCACTTCGATGGATCAAAAACCAATTTTGCTATTATCACATATCAAGTCAAGAAAGCACTTAAATCAGGTAGGAATAGAACAAGCAGGGACACTCACCAAGAGTGAAGTTACTGATCAAGTTGGGAATCAAAATCTGCGTCCTCGCTAAACCCTAAAATACCAAATTTTAACTATATGTGGGCTATACTAGTTCTAGGATTACATAGGAAAAATTATTCGTAGTATAGCTAGTTTATGTTCTTGGAATAATTCAACAAACCATGTAGTATTAAAACTAGTAAAATACTTTGTAAAATTTCTTTAATATTACTTTTCTTGTAAAAGTGTTACTAAAACTAATTTTACGTGAAATAATGTTTCTTGCTGAACAAGTTTTCTGAACGTTTAGTTAAAATCGTTAAAATCTCGTATTTTGGAAATTTCCTCTAGAAAACTAGCAAGGTACAGGTCTTAAAGAAAGAAAAGAAATGACACAAGACTTAGGGTTTTAAGAGCTAGAAAAAGTATTTTCTATAACTATCAAGGCTAGTTTAAGCTAAAGGAAAATTGTCGGTTGGCAAAATTTAGGGCAAAATACTAATTACTGAATTTTATCGTTTGATACTAGCGAAAAAAAAAATTATTTTTGATTAGCTTGATCAAAATTGCTCGAGTTCACAGGGTCGAAACGACTTTCACAATTTCGATCCCATTTCGAAATCCCATTATGGTTCAAATTTGCCAGCAAATCAAAATCACATTTTAATAGAAAATCCCTAGGGCTTCGTCAATCATTAGCCCTGGGTTTTCAATAGATTCACTTCTGATCAAAATGGAATAAATGACCAAGGCTTCGTCAATCATTAGCTCTTTGTTTTGGCAAGTTCATATCACCTCACAGTTGAAGCAAAATAAATATAAAGTCTTCAAGTAATTCTAGCAATTAATTTCATCACACTTTAACACTTGTATAAAATCATTCAAATGGCCAAGGGCTTCATCAATCATTAGCCCTTAACATCTAACAATTAGTTCTTATAGAAATAAAGCTAACATTTCAAATGTTTGGAATTACTAACAGGTATATGAACCTAAGGCAAGATTGGTAACAATATTTTGTCCAAAATCTCAACAAAATCTCATTACACATAATCGAATGCAGATTAAACATTTCACCATAGTTATATTCCAAAATTATCCATTCCAATATCGATAACTTCATCACCATATTACAGTCATAATAAAATCAAATTGTCACTCCAAAATGCACAGGTAAGACCCTCTTAATATAGTTTAAAGTGAAATCAATGAACATAAGATATTTTACAGCTCAAAACAGCATTTTTAGAACTAAAATTCGCCACAAGAAATCTGGAAGATTCCTTTACTACCTCTATCAACTCGTTTGAAAATTTTCCAGGTCTACTCTTCAACATTTTTTATTACATCCTCCAAAATATCAAATGTTTCATAGCTAAACAACTTACATAGCTTAAAATACACATTTTTCATGTATTTCAAAACCATTATACTCCAAGGAAAATTCCAGAAACCAATTAAAATTTCCAGCACTTCAGTGTTCATAAATCCAACATTTCCTTGGCTAAAAATGCTATTAAACTCTCAAATTCAGCATGCAATTATTTGGCTAGACAGTTAACATTTCCAGCTCGAGGATTAAGTGTGAACAATAGATATAACGTCACAGTTTCCAGATTCACTTTCATAACCAAAGATCAATTTTTCCCCAGCACCTGCGTGTCATAATCTAACTTTTCCTTCGGCTAAACCAGTGTTTTAAGCACTCAAATTCCACATGCAGATGCTTAACCAACTGATTAACATTTCTAGCTCAAATTTAAGTTCAACACGGTTATAATTATCCCCAAAATTCCAGAAATTTTCCAGCTATCCTCGGATGATCATGCATGCATCAGATTTCTGTTTCATTTAATTTTTCTGGTTTAAACCCATTTAATTAACTACATGCAGAGCTTACTTATCTTGTTTTTGATTGGTTAAACACATAATTAAGCTCAGATTGTCACAGGGAAACAAAAATAAAGCTGCATTATCATCTCAGCTTCTCGGCAGAAACATTTCTTCCAACAGATTTTCCTTTTCTTCCTCAATTCATCATCCGAGCATATATTCCTCACATGCAAGTCGAAAGCTTGCTTAAATTACCTCTGGTTAACTAATCACAGTTGTAAGCTCAGACCACTTCAATTAAACAAGATTAGAGCTGCGAATTCCTAATCAACTCTCGGCAGAATCATTTTTTCCCAAAACAGATTTTTCTCATTCTTTGGTTTCATCATCCGGAAGTATAAACCTCACATGCAAGCTCTTACACAGCTTCATCTACCCATAATTAGCTAGCCTAAGTCTAGAATTTACCTCAGCTGGAAGCTCAGTTCGTGCAACACACAAGCTGTCAATTCTTTTTCTCTCTCTCGGCTCGCGTAAGAACTGGAGGCAATGTTCCTGGTCACAGTGGTTGCTGCTGTGATGGTGTTGGGTTCTGAGGACGTTTTGCAGCTGGTTGAGGGTGCAACAAGGAATGAAGCTCACGCAGTCTCTCTCCTTTCTTCCTTTTAGCTTACGGATAGAACAGAGGAATATTCAGTCCGCGGTTTCTTTTCTTTCCTCTTGGACGCACGGATGCAGCTCACTCTCTCGCTCTGTCGTCGATGATCACGAGGTGGAGTCTGGAGAGGGAGTGTTTGTGGTTGTGGTCTGAGGTGAATTGATGCAAAGGAAATGGAATTGGTGGTGCAAGGTAGTGGTGATATAAGGAAAAGAAAAGAATGGAAGTGCTCGGTTGAGTGTTTGTGAGGCTTGCATCTTGGATTGGAGAAGATTTGCATTGGCCGAATGAGGAGGTTGGTTATGAGGTTGTCCGCAAATGGTTTTGGTTTGCATGGTAGTTTTGTGAGGTAGTGGAGGGTAATTTAGGCATTTCACATCTCTTCTTAATCTCCACTCGAGTCCTAAGTCAACTTAATTCCAAGAATTATCCCCAAGTGTGATTTGAACGCCTAATTATACACTAATCTTGCAAGACTTCAATTATCATAATTTTTACGCCTTAAATATGTTTAGCATGCTTGAATCATGTTTATCTCAAGTTTATTGGTTTTCGACTCAACGTAAGAATTCCTATTAACATTTTAACATTATTACCTAATTGGAATTAATTGTTGGCTTTCGAGTAATTTATTTTAAGGTAGTAAAATTAATCGGTTCGAGTATCATTAATTTAGCATGAAGGAATCTAAATATTCTAACGTTTTAGATTAATCTAATTTTAAAAGTATTAATTTAATCTATCGAAACATAAAAAAAATTCATAGTTTAGTAAAATTATATTATTTTTCATATAAAATTGTTTTTACATACTTATCTGCAAACAAGTGAAATTAATGCTAAAATTTATTAAAGAATTAAAAGAAATGCAAATGAAATACGCACAGACTTATATATATTTTTAGGGTTCTCACAGGCCCGACTCGAGTAACTGGCCACAGGTGTTGAGCTCAGAGGTCACAGAAAGGTCGTTGGATACAAGTTTCCAAACGACGTCAGAACAGATACAGATACAGATACCAGATACAGATAGCAGATTCCGATACGCACTCAAAATTGGCATATGAACAGACAAGAGAACGAGTGTGATAAAGTACACCCTCGCCTCCATTTTATCAAAACAGTATTTGGCTCCAACAGTCATAAATCAAGTATTTCAGATATTCAGATATTTCACATAACAGGTAGCAGATAGTGGAACACTCACCGGTGTCAGTACAGATACCTCAAAAGTTTGGGCTTTAGTCACCAAAAAACCCTAAAATAACCAAGGTGAAACAATTATGGTTCCCACTTTCACGAATCCAATACACGAAATGCATAACTAAGACTTAACTATAAGTCATATGCCTGATCACATTAGCTACCAGTGCAACGAAATAACAATGAAATTGGAGAAAAAGGTAGCGGTTGGTATCAAAACATGAACAACCCTAAAACCCTTCGCTCAAGTCACAAGTAAATCCAACTAGCCTTCAAGTAAAATTTCGGCAGCAAGCCCCTTGTGTTTACCTATTTTCCAACCATTAATGGCTTCATTATTTCCTCAAATCAGTCCCAATATCTCATACAAAATCATCTCATTTCCAAAAGCCGTTCACTAAGCTTAAAGTCATTCAAGTACAAAATTTAGTTAGGAAAATGACCGGAAACGAAAGTCAAGCCCTAAAACTATTCAAATAAACACAATAAGACTCACTTACAAGTCATAAACCAATTCCAGATAGCACCAAAATAGGGCTCCATAAGCATTACAGGAAACCAGAAAAATCCGGAAATGTAGTTAAGCGTTAACCCGAAAAAAACATTTTTTTGACGTCATTTTACGGTTTTGGTACCAATGGCACTACGATTATCGGATGAAGGTGCAAGACCCATCGTTTTGAAGCTAAGAGATAGGGTTAAAATATTGGAGAAGCTCACTCAGCCCAGTTTTGAGTGTAACCAGGTCAAAAATGAAAGAGACTACACCAGAACCGGAAAAACAGATTCACAGAATGCATTCTGGTTCAAACATCATAAGTCAGGCTACCTAAGTCCAAATCCAGTGATTCCAAAGCCATCCGAAAGCTACGATACAAGGCTACATTTCATCAGAAGACCACAGCAACCAATTCTGAAGCATTCCCAACCAAATTAACCAAATTACAGACGCAACTATCAAATTCGGGTAAAACCAGGGCCGCAAGGGTAATTCAGTCTTTTCTCAAGGTACGTTGCTCCGATTAACCTGAAATTTTGTAGGCATCTCTAAAATATCATTCCCTACAACTTTCATGTTTTAACCCAAGCCCAATTCGGCCTCTAACTATAAGCTACAGTGCCAGGCAGAATGTAAGAACATGAAACCCTAGCTTTCCAAAATTTCTTTCAAAACAGAAATTGCTTGCAATTAACCACTTTTTCCACCTTCTAGCTTCCTTAAATATCATTTCCAATCATCATACATGACCACATAATCATATTCATATTAAAACAGAAAAATCCCCAATAATTACAAAACTTCATCAATTCAACCACAAATCAAGATATAATCCATAAATTTGCATCTTATACTACCACCAATCATGAATTTAACATCATTAGAGGGAGGAGAGAGGTCCTTAACAACTCACCTTAGCAACCCAAGAGAGAGAGCAACTAATCCCTTTAGCCTTCCAAACAACTCCACCAAACAACTCACAAACACTAAGTGAAGAGGTTTTATGGAGTAATTGCAAGATTAAACGGTTGGATTGTTGAATTTGAGCAAGATTAGAGCTAGGAATTTGGAGGGATTTTCTTTCTTTCTTGCTTGAGAGAGCCGGCTTCAATAGCTTGGAAAATGAAGTGGATTTTGGTAATTTTTTGATTTATTTGGTCAATTGGTAAGACCATGAATAGTGTTCATAAAGTTCCACCAACCAAATGGTGACACTTGTCACCTCATTAAATGCATACATATCCTTTTGTTCCCTCTCACATTAATCCGCATTTCAACCTCTAATTATCTCTTAACACCCGGTCCATTAATTCCAGTATCCAAAACTTAACTTAGTTGGCCGAATTTTTCCGAACTTTTCGCACTAGCGGGTCCCACATCCGATATAGGCTCTTAATTTCTCAAAAACTATTCGATACTAGAAAAATCATTTAAAAACTATATTTACTCATAACATTTATTTGCACAATTTTTCGAAAAAGAAAAGGTGGAAAAATGTGTAATTAAAAGAAATTAAAACCTAGAAATTAAGAAAATTACGGGTCCTCACAAGATCTCAATAGGTATTGGTCAAAAATGCACAAAATAGTTCCAGCCATCTCATTTCAGTTTATCAAATAGGCCCTGGTTGAAAGACCGTAACTCATGGCTCAGAAATCAGAATCAAGAAATTCTAGAGGCGTTAGAAAGCTCATTCATAAGGCTATAACGTCCATGTTTGGACGAAAAGCTGAATCAATACGGAGCATGGGGAAAAATGGGTCCAAACGTCCCTGTCAGAACTGTCCAAATTCGAAGGCAGTTCTGACAACAGATCTTGTTTCGGTCATAACTAAAGCTACGGGACTCGGATTTGGATGAAATTTATACCGTTTCGAAGCTAAGACCAAGATCTATATTTCTTATGAAGAGGTCAATACCCAGTTCGTACGTTATAAAAACGAACAGAACAAGGTCAGAGGCTAAAACAAGAAACGTGGCAGAATTTTGAGTTTAGAATAGATGCGACTAGTTTTGCCATAACTCAGGATAATCTAATCCATTTGACCTAAACTTTTGTAGGCATATTCAGGACGTAAGAGGCTACAACTTTCATCAAGATCACTTAGTCAAATTTCCAGTGTAACCCAGTCAAATTCCCAGTTCACCGAACCAGGTTCCAACAAATCGGCTAATTAACTGTACTTCATTTAAATGGTCATATCTCAGGCTACCAAAGTCCGTTTAGGACGTTCTTGGAGGCGTTGAAAAGTTAAGACAGGGTAATAAAACTTTCATGTTTTGGAAAATGGCTAAATCCTCACGGATCATAGTGAATAAACACAGCCAAAAGACTGAACTGTCTAATGGAACACTGGAATTTAACTTAGGGTAGTGAGGATATTTTAGTCTTTTCATAGGCTACGTTGCTCCGATTAGCCTGAAATTTTGAAGGCAACTATAAAACATCATTCTCTAAAACTTTAATGTTTTGTGCCAAGCCTAATTCGGCCTCTATCCATACAAACTGGAACAGGACAGAACAGGGTGAAATTTTTCCAGAAATCTGAAATTTTTGGGATTCAATGAAACTTTCTTGATTTCTTGCTCCAATCATCACTACAACCACTTATATAAGCTTAGATACAACATATCTCATCCATATAGCAAGTATAGGCAGCAAATACCTCAAACCCTAACTCACATATATCACCTTTAAATCATCATAACAACTTGTATCACAACTAATCTAACCAAAACATGAATTATATATCATCTTAATCAAAAATAAAAGAATCACAGTTATGGGTTAGACCTTATACCTCAACAAAAGAAGCTTGTAAGAGTAATACTTCACCTCCTCTTGAAATTTCTGGTTCCCTTAGCTTCCCAAGCTTTCAATTTGCAAGTTAATCAGTTTAGTTTTCTTGTTTTCTCACTAAATCAAACAAAACCCAAGATGGAATTAGAGCTTTCTTTCTCTTGTTTTCTCTCTCACTCTCACGGCTGGAGGGCTGGAAATGGGGCTCAATTGAAGCTTCAAGAAGTTTAAAATGATAGGAAGTAAGTTGGGTCAAAGTGGACAAATGTCACCCTTGGATTGGAAGTCAATTTTTTTCTTTTCTCTCTTGTTTTCTTGGTCAAATATTGTGGCTGATGTATGAGATATTTTGAGGGTTAATTAGCTGAAATAAAATGAGAAGATTAAGGTAATAAAGTATGGGTCAAGTGGTGTGTTTACCCCGGTAACAAACGGTACCCGTCAGTTCACACCGTTTTTCCTTAAATCACACGTACTAGGGTTTTTACTTCCTATTCACTAACTTTATATCATTGCTCCTAATCACATATTATTTCTCATCCAAAAGTCACTCTTAAGCACCAAATTTAATCCTTACTTCGTACCGAATAATCATACTACGGAAAAACGTGAAACCCTAATTTGCTCCAACTTGCAAACGAAAAGCGAAACCCTACTTGCTAGGTTCATTTGCACCTATTGAGGAATGATTGGGTAGTAGAGCCATAGTAAATGAATAATTTTCAAATAAAAGGCAAAACGTGAGAAATTTTACAATTCTAGTGAAAAAATTAGGGTTTCAATTAAAATATGAGGGATTTAAGAAAATCTGTTGGTCACAAGTAAATTAGGGTTTCAATTAAGCAAACTAGGTTTTTTTTTTTTTAGAATTTAGGGTTTAAAGAAGTCAGGGTATCACAATCTCTCCTCCTTAAAAGAATTTCATCCTCGAAATTCATTTATTTATTCGTAATTATTCATAAATAAGTATAAGCAAAATCAAATAGCTATACGGTTCCATAAAAGCATTTTCAAATCATAAAACGAAAATTAATAAAAGGGCAGATAATCATATGCACAAATATACCAACTAATGTCATGTCATAACGATATAAGGCAAATCAAAAGAAAAGGCGATATCATCCCGGTCTCAGTTAAGATAACTCCGTCCGGTCTCTCACGTCACTTTCTATCCAAACTAGACAACTGTCGACCTCTTGTACTCATTCTAGCCAAACGAAGCCTATTCAAGTTCCCAAAATGCAAGTCTCAAGTACTTAACGCTGTCTCAACTTTAGAGTACTCGGGCACGAGAATCCGAAATAAAACAGTTCACATCTCGAGTTGGCCAGTCCTAAGAGTAAACCATCTACAAATCGAAATTCCTACTCGACATACCTATCTATGATCCTTAGATACCATGAGAAAGATTTACGACCTATAACACTTCAGGGTTCATAGCTTATGCTCGAACGAGCACTTAGTCCTTCATACTTGTTCATCACTCAGTCTAGGCTCACTCCGCGCAGAGACCACGCGAAGTGGCTATAGGTTTTATCCCTCAATCGCTTAACTTTCAAATCAAATCGAACCCCACAGTCCGGCATCCTAAACTTCAAGCTTAGGACACACTACAGGAATCTGAAGGCTAAGCTCTGATACCACCTGTGATGGCCCCACTTCCCCCTAGGGCGTACCCCAGGGTTCAGCAGGTCGCCAGCCCAGCTCGCGCCAGGACTCAAAACTTAAAGCAATAAAAGCTAGATAAACCAAAAGAGTACGATATACATCTTCAAAAGAAGTTATCCAACTATTACCTCACCTTATGATCAGGACCAAAATCAGAAAAAATAACCCGAAGAAGGGTCCTTATACAGATCACTAAAATAAGGATAAACATCTTAACTATTCAACTATTACAAGCACACCTAACTATACTAGTGAATGTGCCAAGGAGTCCCCCGCATTGTCCCCTGCTAAGGAAAACAAAGCAAACGGGGTAAGCTATATGCTTAGTAAGTAAACGGGGTAAAAGCGTAAATTTCACATTTAAATAAACAACTATTTCACAAAATGTCACGTCAAGTGCAAAAGTAACAATACAAAGGAAGGATACAGGTTGGCTTCAAAGCCAAGTCATTTGCCATGCGTGATCTCCTGTCGACACTCCGTCGACCATAAATAAGATCCGTAGAACTCCACCTGTACACCCACCGAACACCTTATCACCCTCACTAGCTAGTCATCTCACAAACTTGCCCGGGCGAACAAAATCACAAACTTGAACTTGAGTCACAAGCTCAGGTCACAAACTTGGTTTACAACTGGAACCTACGAACTTGGTGACCTCAGACTAGGTTGGACTGGCTCTGACCAAGCCCCGGCCGGCTCGAATAGTCCATCCAGGTCTTGAGATCGGGCCCACAACTTCAACATAGTTCACGAACTCACGAAAGTTCCCCGAGCTCCAAGCTCAAGTGGTTCAAACCCAAAATAATTCATTTAAACTTGTCATGTATAAATATGCATGCAAATTAGGGTTTAGGTCGAGTGCGATGAAGTACACTCTCGCTTAGGTACCCTTTCATTCACCTTAAACACATAAGCAAGTTATATACAAAATGGCCCGAATACTTAGCTCAAAACAAAGATATCAAAAGGTGTTCAATTTATGTCACGTAGAGTAGCAAGTAGTAGGCCCCACCGGCTCCGCCTAACCCGTCATTGTTTGAAATAGAAGATTGCATCACCATATATCACAAACGGCCACTAACATGCATAACTCAACTAAAACGGCAAAATTGGCACATGCAAGTGCGGAAATGGCAAAATGGACTCGCGCGTGGGCACGGAACGGCAAACGGAAAGGGCCAAATTTGCCATCTCAAACCATTTTGATCAAAAGTTAGGCTAGGAATATCGGATCAAGGTGGGTGAGACACCGTTTCGAAGCTACGAGGAAGGGCTACAACTTTTATTTAAACATCTCAACCCAGATCTCAATAGGTATTGGTAAAAAATGCACAAAATAGTTCCAGCCATCTCATTTCAGTTTATCAAACAGGCCCTGCTTGAAAGACCGTAACTCACAGCTCAGAAATCGGAATCAAGAAATTTCAGAGGCGTTAGAAAGCTCATTCATAAGGCTATAACTTCCATGTTTGGACCAAAAGCTGAATCAATACGGAGCATGGGGAAAAACGGGTCCAAACGTCCCTGTCAGAACTGTCCAAATTCGAAAGCAGTTCTGACAACCAATCTTGTTTCGGTCATAACTGAAACTACGGGACTCGGATTTGGATGAACTTTATACCGTTTCGAAGCTAAGACCAAATCGGCTAATTAACCGTACTTCATTTAAATGGTCATATCTCAGGATACCAAAGTCCGTTTAGGACGTTCTTGGAGGCGTTGAAAAGCTAAGATAGGGTACTAAAACTTTCATGTTTTGCAAAATGGCTAAATCCATATGGATCATAGTGAATAAACACAGCCAAGAGACTGAACTGTCTAACGGAACACTGGAATTTAACTTAGGGCAGTGAGGGTATTTTAGTCTTTTCACAGGCTACATTGCTCTGATTGGCCTGAAATTTTGTAGCCAACTATAAAACATCATTCTATACAACTTTCATGTTTTGTACCAAGACTAATTCGGCCTCTAACCATACGAACTGGAACCGGACAGAACAGGGTGAAATTTTTCCAGAAATCTGAAATTTTTGGGATTCAACGAAACTTTCTTGATTTCTTGCTCCAATCATCACTACAACCACTTATATAAGCTTAGATACAACATATCTCATCCATATAGCAAGTATAGGTAGCAAATATCTCAAACCCTAACTCACATATATCACCTTTAAATCATCATAACAACTTGTATCATAACTAATCTAACCAAAACATGAATTATATATCATCTTAATCAAAAATAAAAGAATCACAGCTATGGGTTAGACCTTATACCTCAACAAAAGAAGCTTGTAAGAGTAATACTTCACCTCCTCTTGAAATTTCTGGTTCCCTTAGCTTCCCAAGCTTTCAATTTGCAAGTTAATCGGTTTAGTTTTCTTGTTTTCTCACTAAATCAAACAAAACCCAAGATGGAATTAGAGCTTTCTATCTCTTGTTTTCTCTCTCACTCTCACGGCTGGAAGGCTGGAAATGGGGCCCAATTGAAGCTTCAAGAAGGTTAAAATGATAGGAAGTAAGTTGGGTCAAAGTGGACAAATGTCACCCTTGGATTGGAAGTCAATTTTTTTCTTTTCTCTCTTGTTTTCTTGGTCAAATATTGTGGCTGATGTATGAGATATTTTGAGGGTTAATTAGCTGAAATAAAATGAGAAGATTAAGGTAATAAAGTATGGGTCAAGTGGTGTGTTTACCCGGTAACAAACGGTACCCGTCAGTTCGCACCGTTTTTCCTTAAATCACACGTACTAGGGTTTTTACTTCCTATTCACTAACTTTATATCATTGCTCCTAATCACATATTATTTCTCACCCAAAAGTCACTCTTAAGCACCAAATCTGATCCTTACTTCGTACCGAATAATCATACTACGGAAAAACGTGATACCCTAATTTGCTCCAACTTGCAAACGAAAAACGAAACCCTACTTGTTGGGTTCATTTGCACCTATTGAGGAATGATTGGGTAGTAGAGCCATAGTAAATGAATAATTTTCAAATAAAAGGCAAAACGTGAGGAATTTTACAATTCCAGTGAATAAATTAGGGTTTCAATTAAATATGAGGGATTTAAGAAAACCTGTTGGTCACAAGTAAATTAAGACCAATTTTGAACAAAACCTCCTATGAGTTGATATTTGATAAAAAGCCTGTAGTTGGATAGCTTAAAGTCTTTGGTTACAAATGCTTTATTTTCAACATCAAGGAACATCTCGGAAAGTTTGATAAAAAATCTGATGAGAAAATTTTCCGGGGATATTGTGAGAATAAGAGAGGCTTTAGAGTCTACAATCGAAGGGCTTTGGTTATAGAGGAAGCTATACATATCACTTTTGATGAATCTTGTCAGAACCTTGAAAAGTATAGATATACATATATACATGTATGTACGCGTTGCATGTGCATTTTAGACTTTTAATAAACTTTATTATTATTTGATCTTAAATAAGTGTGTAAAATAATTTGTTTTAGGTCACAAATAATCCAATTGTGTAAAATATTAGGTTTATTTGAATTTTTACCAAGTTAAGTTAATAATTATTGACGCAGAATCAGTTGTTGTTTTTTTTTTTATTAATTCCTTGATTTCAATAACTAATTTTAAGTATTAATAACATTGGGTGTTAACGGGAACTAGAATCAAGATGAATCGTTTTAAGTCAAAACTTCTTATAATTACATTTGGGGTAAATTCTGGAATTAGTTTAGGATTGAGGGCTTAAGTGGAGAATCGGATGAATTGTGAAAAGACCAAAATAGCCCTCCTCCAATTTAAATTCACCATGCAGCCATGGAAAAAAAAATCTTGAACGAACTTAGCTTCAAACACTTCCAACTTCTGCCGGTTCCAATTCCTACTTCTCATTCCAGCACCTTCCATTTCTATTGCCGACCCAACCCCACTCACAATACCTCAATATATACATTCCACTAACCACACACTCCACTCTATACCATTTCCAATTCACCACAATATCACACTTCCATTTTCTTTTCTGCCGTGAGTTGCGAGTGGAGCACAAGAGAGAGCCGAGCTTCCATTCCTTTTCCTTTCTGTCCATAAGCTAAAAAAAAAGAGAGAGAGACCTGTTGTTATCCTTTCTTCCATTCGTGAGCTGGAGTAGTCTGAGAACCAAACTTCCTCCATTCTAGTCGCAAGCTTGAGCAAGGGAGAGGAAGAGTTGCGGACTGCAAATTCTGGACAGCCGAGAGTGGAGGATTGTTGCAGCTGCTAGTCGTGTGTATTAAGCTTCAAGCTGAGGTAATTTCTGGACTTAGATGAGTTGTTTATGGGCTGATGAAGCTGTTTATAAGCATGCATGTGGGGTTGTGCGGTTGGATGACAAAATTAAGTTGCCAGAAATCTGGTTGTGAAGGAATCGGAATTGCCGAGAGCTTGAGCTGGAATTTCAGCTTTAACTTGCTGATTTGTGATGATCTGAGCTTAGTCTTGGACCCAATCTGATAGATAGCTCTTTATTTGGTGTTTCATGTGAACTTTATGGCCAGGAATTCGGTTGCATGGCTGGAAATTTTTATTGGAAGTTGCTGGACTGCTAAACCAATTTTCCAGCTTAGCCGATGGAGTTGTTTTGGGAATTGTATGGGTATTTTAGTATGAAATTTGCAGGAAAGTGTTTGATTCTCACTTGGTTGCGTGTTTAGCTAACTAAATACTGGATGATTAAGCCCTGCATGAGATTTATTAGCAGTGTGTAAACCAGAAATTTGAAGGAAAGCAAAATCTGGATGCATGCATGTCAACCGAGTAGGTTGGATGATTTTTTTTATGATGTCCGCACTTGGATTGGATCAAAACTGATTGATAGTTAATTATTTTGATCATGCCTGAAGGTGAGATGAGTCGTGTTTAATAAAAAAAAAAGAGAAAGAAAAGAAAGCTGAATTGCGGCCGAAAGAAGAGGTTGAGCATTTAATTAGTTTTTCTTTGAATTTTAGCTAAGATTTTCATATGGAATGTTTAAGATTTACTTGTAGCCTGCTAATCACCTTTTGCATGTTGAATTAAGTAAAAATTGAAGAAAAATCTGAATTTTAGAATTATTTGGAAGTCAAGTTGGCTGTGGTTTTTCTTTTTGTTTTGGGTTGAACATTTAACTAGTTTCTCTTGAATTTTTAGCTAAGACTCTCGTATTGGATGTTAAGAGTAGTTTGTGGCTGGATAATCTTCTTTTGCATGTTAAGTGTTTAGTGTTTAAAGCAAGCTAAGGATAGAAACCTTGTTAAAAATTTTGAAGTATCTTTGCTGGAAAATTTGTACATGGTTGCTAGCCGTACTAGTTGAAATTTTTAGTGAGATTATTTTCTGGATTCGTGTATTATTTGTTTTAGTTTAAGTTGAGCAGACTATAAGCTATATGTTTAGTGTATTTAGCAAGTAAGAGATGGAGATTTAATAGACATCTTGAATTGACATTTGTTAGAGTTTTTCTTGACTATCAAAGCAAGAAAAGAAAATATGAACTTCTAGAGTTATTTGAATGTAAGCTAGCCGTGACTTATCTTCTATGCTTGAGTTAAATTTCTGTTGTTTGTGGCAAGGAATGTTTGTTTGATACCAAGAGCTAATGATTGATGAAGCTCTTGGCCATTTGAGTAGTTTTTGCAAGAATTTAATTTTTGGTGAATTTGTTCAAGTGGTTGGCTGAAATGTACTTGGAAGGTCCATGGTTTGTGATTTGGAATTTGTTTTGGATACCTTGGACTTCCTTTGCTGAATTTTGTTTGGAATAAAATCTGCTGAGACCTAGGGCTAATGATTGATGAAACCCTAGCGAGATTTATATTTGAATTGTGTTTTAGCTATATTAGCAACTTGGAGTGCAATGTGCAAATGAATTGGAATCTGAAGTCCATTTTAATCTTTTAAATTCAAGTATCTTTAAATCAAGCCTTGTGGAAATATTTGGCTTTAATATTAAGTTATATACATTGAGTATAGTACGTTGATATTAAAATTTATATATCGGGACTTTTAAAACCTTGCCGACTAGCTAATGCTTTTCTTTGCTTAACCTAGTTTTAGTATCTTTAGGGAAAAATTGCATTAGCTTCCAAACTTTAAGTTTTCATGAAATTATCCTTGACGAGTTGTTTTAGAAGAAATTTGTTAAAAACACTGGATTTGAATAATTTCAAATAAAAGACATAAAAAGCTTGTTCGGCAAGAAAACTTGTTTGAACTAATTTGGTCCTAGTTTGCCCTCTAGAAGGGAAATATCTTTAAAAAGAGACCACACGAAACATTTTAGTCCTTTTCCAGCCTTAATTTCAAGAGAGTTATTGATTTGTTTCGAGGAATTAAACTGGTTTCATTCAAGATAATTTTTTTTACAGATATAAACCAAGAGTTTATTTAGTAAAACTTATAGATTTAAAACTTGGATTTCTAGGGTTTAGCGAGGACGTGGACTTTGATTCCCAGCTTGACTTTTGAGCTTCACTTTTGGTGAGTGTCCGTGCTTGTTCTATGACTAAAGTGTTAAAGTGCTTTCTTGACTTGTTATGTGATATTTGGAAAATGGTTTTCCTAAACCATTGAAGTGGAAGTGTGTACTTTATCGCACTAGCTTTTCGAGTGGTGACTTGCTTGCAATGTTTTCTCGAATATTCTGCAATTGTTGACTGGAGCGTGGACTCGTCAACTAAACTACCAGGCAGGGGAATGTACCACACCTTAGGGTGGGAGGGCCTCTTATCCTGACTTGGTAAAAACGTGTTGTGACGTCGTTGGGTGAATCCCTTGACTAGTTTTGTGACGTCGTTAGGTGAATCCCTCGACTAGTTTATAAAGGTATACTCGAGTAATACCAAACTCTCTCGTGCGGCGTGCGGGCCCGGTAGGGGGAGTAAGTTGGCTGGAGCGTGTTAAGAAAAAAAATAATGAATCTACATGGACTTTAGTTAGTGAAAGTTGACGGAGAGTCAACTACGGTTCATTTTGATCAAGTGCGGGGAAAATGGCTCCTGAGAGCCCCTGTAACCTACCTTGTGCTGTTATACGCTTTCCTCTTTGTGAATGTAAGCTTGGAACTATTATTTGCTATTTGTTTATATGAATGCATGTTTTGGGCACCACTGAGCTTTAGCTCACCACACGATATTTGTTTTTCTTAACAGGTTTCGGCATTCGGATGTTTTGAAGTCTGCTTTTAGCTGTTGTAAATGTTGTATCAAATCGTCTTTGTGTCTTTGTTTTTGGGTTGTCACTTGAAGCTGGAAAAGTGTAAACCCTAAGATTTGGCCTGTATGAATTTATTTGAGCTTTATGAACTCACCGTGTGGTTTGTAATGTATATTTGTTGTTTGTGTTGAACTAGTCGGAGATGTACTTAAGAGTGAACGTTTGGATGTTTAATGGTAATGTTATCTCTGAAGTTAATGTGTTTTAGTATTCCAGTCGTTAAAAAGTTTGGCATGTTCGGAGGATGAATTGTGTATTAATTTAAGTTATACGTGGATTATTGGTCGGTTTGCTTGCGTGAGTCCTGGCGAGAGCTGGGCAGGCAACCCGCCAACCCTCTAGTTCGCCTTAGGGAGAAAAGGGGCCGCCACAGGTGGTATCAGAGCCTAGGTTAGAAAATTACTTGAATGATTCCTTAGAAGTGTTAGAAACCCTAAACCTTTTTAGAGTTAAGAGGCAGGATAATTAGATACATTCTAAGTAGTACTTGAGCAAGTTAGTTATTTAAGTATTAACTCATGGGTTTTGGTTATTTTGCAGGTATGGAAAACGGAAACGGACCTGCTAATGGTAATGGAGTGGCTAATGGACATGTAGAGCCTCTTAGGTCCATCTTCCATAGGCCACGAGACGGGGGACCCCGTATACGTTATACAACAGCTGATAGGTTTCCCCGATGCCAGTGTAGGGTTACATATGCTTACCCTAATGAGTTAGTACTGTGTTTGGACGACAAGCGTCGCCAGCTAAGGAACGCTAATCACATTTTGACCCAGGATGTCGAGAAGTTGAGCATCATGGTTGATACTCAGATGGATCGTATAGCTGAGCTCGAGCAGAGATTAGCAGCTGAGAGGGCTAGGTCAGAGGCCGCTCGTGAGGAATTAGGGAGACAGAGGTCTCGATTGACTCGAGTAGCTGGGAAGGTACGAGACAGGAGTACGGGTATTTGGGCTGATGCTACTATGATGATAGACGAGGTGTGACAGCCCCACCTTCCCCTAAGGCGAACCAAAGAGGTTAGCGGACTGCCTGCCCAACTCTCGCCAGGACTAACGGGTCAGTTTAAGTCGATCTAATACGTTCCGGAACATACCCACGCGCGCAAACAAGTCAAAATCATAAAATAAAATAAAATAGAAAAAATGAAAAAACGCGCCGATGATGAACAATGCCGGACACGTCAGAATCCGGAGTTCAACCATACATCAATCCAACATATACATACATTGAAATTCAACATTTACAACCAAATGGCATGCCACAACCATTCATCATGAATATATGTGAGAACCCGTAAATCCCTAATAATTTTCCTAGGGTTTTTCCCCTTTAAAGACATGTTTTCTGCATTTTCTGGCTTAGGAAAATTCTCCTGGTAAATTTTATGAGCAGTTATAGTTTTTAGATGATTTTTCTAGTATTGGAGAGTTTTTGAAAAATTAAGAATAAATAATGGACGTGGGACCCACTAGTGCGAATAGTTCGGAAAAATTCGGCCAATTAGGTTAAATTTCGGATACTGTGTGAAATTTATCGGGTGTTAAGAGATAAGTAGAGGATGTGAAGTGATTGATGTGAGAGGAAAAAGAAAAGATAGGATTGGTTTTGGAAGATTGAGCTAAATGGAAGCTAAAATGTTGAAGAGTTTCTTTCTTCTTTGCTCAAGAGAGAACCGGCCATGGAGGAGAAGAAAAGAGTGAATTTTGGTGATTTTTTTGGAGATATTTAACTCAATGGTAAAAAGTCAAAAAGGGTGAATAGTGTCCAACAAAGTCCAACCAAGGATATAGTGACACTTGGCACTTCATAAATGCATCTTTATCACTTGGTTCCTTCTCACATCAATCAAATCACCTTCTCTACTTATTTCTTAACACCCGATAAATTTTACACAGTATCCGGAATTTAACCTAATTGGCAGAATTTTTCCGAACTTTTCGCACTAGTGGGTCCCACGTCCATTATATACTCTTAATTTTTCAAAAACTCTCCAATACTAGAAAAATCATCTAAAACTATAATTACTCATAAAATTTACCAGGAGAATTTTCCTAAGCCAGAAAATGCAAAAATTATGCCTTTAAATGGGAAAAATCCTAAGAAAATTATTAGGGATTTACGGGTTCTCACACTCTCTCCCCCTTAAAAGAATTTCGTCCTCGAAATTTCTCACCTTAATTCCCGAAAAGGTTTGGATACTTCTTTCGTATTTCCTCTTCCACTTCCCAGGTAGCTTCCTCTACCCCATGGTTCCTCCATAGCACTTTCACTAGCGGAATCTGCTTGTTTCTGAGCTCTTTGACTTTCCGATCGAGCACTTGGACCGGTTTCTCTTCATAGGCAAGCGATTCGTCTACTTCAATTTCCTCCGGTTGTAAGACATGGGATGGGTCGGGATGATATTTCTTTAACATCGAAACGTGGAACACATCGTGGATTCGAGAGAGACTGGATGGCAGTTCCAATCGATACGTGACCGCTCCTACCCTCTGAAGGATCTTGTAGGGTCCGACGTACCGCGGTTGAAGTTTCTTTCCTTTGCCCGTTGTGATACTTCGTAAGGGTGTGATCTTAAGAAATACGTGATCCCCAACTTCAAACTCCAAGTCTTTTCTTCGATTATCCGCGTAGCTCTTTTGTCGGCTTTGAGCTGTTTGGATTCGTTGCCGTATTAACTTGATCTTCTCTTGAGCCTCTTCCATCCATGGAATAGTTGCTGGGTCTAGTGCTTTCATTTCGTCAACTTCGTCCCAGCAAATCGGTGACCGGCACTTGCGTCCGTAGAGGGCTTCGTACGGAGCCATTTGAATTGACGAATGGAAGCTGTTGTTGTACGCAAACTCTACTAAGGTCATGTGCTGACCCCAGTTGCCTCCAAAGTCTAGAATGCAAGTTCGTAGCATGTCCTCGAGAGTTTGAATTGTCCGCTCCGACTGTCCATCCGTCTGAGGGTGATAGGTCGTGCTCAAATTGAGTTTAGTCCCCAGGGTTTCTTGAAACTTCTGCCAAAATCGAGATACAAACCGTGGATTCCGGTCGGAGACGATGCTCACAGGAACACCGTGTAGTCTTACTATCTCGTCCATGTACAGTCGGGCCAACTTGTCCATTGAATACTTCATGTTCACCGGCAAGAAATGGGCCGATTTGGTTAATCGATCCACGATCACCCAAACGGCATCATGTCCTCTTTGCGTCCTTGGTAAACCTGAAACGAAGTCCATTGTGATGTTTTCCCACTTCCATTCGGGTATCTCCAAGGGTTGTAACAAACCCGATGGTTTTTGATGCTCTGCTTTCACCTGTTGGCAAATGAGACATTTCTGCACGTACTGAGCGATTTCCTTCTTCATATTGTCCCACCAATAAGTTCCTTTCAGGTCTTGATACATCTTGCTGCTGCCCAGATGGATTGTATACTTGGACCGATAGGCTTCCTCCAGAATCTCCATTTTCATTGACTCTTCCTTCGGTACCAGTATTCGGTTTCGATATTTCAAAATGCCCTCAAGACTCAAATTGAAGTGCGTAGTTTCTCCCTTTTCCACTTTCTCTCTCCACTTCCGTACCATCAAATCTTCGCCTTGCGCCCCTTTTATGCGTTCCAGTAGAGCGGAGGTCACCCTAACATTGCCAAATATCACCTTATGGCTCCCAAGACAGGGTCTCCACTCGCACACGGATTCTAATAAATCCCACTCCTTAATCATCAACCCTGCTACTTGCACCTTACGACTCAAGGCATCAGCTACCACATTTGCCTTTCCCGGATGGTAGTTGATTGTGCAGTCGTAATCCTCCAGAAATTCCATCCATTGTGACAGCCCCACCTCTCCCTAGGGCGAACCCTAGGGTATCAGCGGACTGCCTGCCCAGCTCTCGCCGGGACTCAGTCGATCAAAGAACTAGCAACTCAAAATAACTGGGAAAAATAACTTCAAATTTAATTTGTACAATCCTAATAACACATAACTATCAATCAACTTTCCAAACTTAATACGGCAAGCTAAGAGTCACACTTACCATTTCATACTACGAATTACATAACATAAGTCAACTCATAAATTCAAGCTTACAAAAGTAAAAGGTAAAGTCATCTTAATAAAATTTACAAGTTCAAGCAAAACAAAGCTAAGAAAGCTCTTGACCGTTAGTCCATCCCCGATCTGTTAAGGAAAACAAAGGGAGTGGGGTGAGCTAAAGCTCAGTGAGGTTCCAAGTAAAGCAAGTAAACACATAGCCAGTTTAAGGCATAGAATAATCAAGTAAATACCGTATGATACAATAACAATTAATTACAATTCAATTCAAGGATACGGGTGGCTTTCAAAAGCCAAAATCCCCTTGAGCTTGATCATAAATGTCTCCGTTGACACTCCGTCAACACTTGTATACACAGAATATTAAGTCCGTAGAACACCACTTTCACCTGCCTCCGTCCACCAATCAACCCCCCACCGGGCCCGCACTTCATAAACAGTAGTTAGGTAATACTCGAGTATACCGGTTTCAGTGTATAGTAAACAGTCCTCAAGGTTTATCGGCCTTCTCGACCAAGCCCTTGCTGGCTCGATAGAACCGACTCACCTATGAGGTTGGGTACCCAAACAGTAGTAGTAGTTGATGGGATATCACCCAAACAACTCAAGCACAGTCACCTATGAGGTTGGGTACCCAAACAGTAGTAGTAGTTGATGGGATATCACCCAAACAACTCAAGCACAGTCACATATAGAGAATTCACATTTCACAATAACAGTATACAGAGCCTCAGTGGAAATGAAGGAGGACGAGTGCGATAAAGTACACCCTCGCCTCCACTTTTATCACATTAGGGTTTGGCTCAAACAGTCGTAAATCAAGTAATCAAATATTTCACATAAGCAGGTAGCAGGTAGTGGAACACTCACCTGTCAATCAAAAGAGGCAATCGATGTCAAACGTCTTAGATGCGGTCACCTTCGTTTCCCAAACCTAGGGTAACGAGCGAAATCGTTAACAATTAGATTCATGCCCCACTAGGTTAGGCTTAATAAGAGACCAAGTATGTAGTCTAAGCTACTTAATCCGTCATGCAAACAAGGTCCAAACCATGGTAAAAGTTCATGAGAAAACAAGTTTAGTAGGTGCATGAAAGTTTGGCAAAAGAAAAGTTCCAATTATGCTTAAGGATTTCTTCTCGGGTTGCACAGTCATGCCCTGGCAGTCTTAGGAAAACGGTCATAACTCACTGTAGAAAAGTCGAAATTAGGTGCCGTCAGTGGCGTTGGAAACTAGACTCGAAGGGTTTTCCAACGGTACCAAGCTCACACCGTGGTTCGTCTCCTATCAACAACAGTAATTCAGACAAGGTGGCTGTTTTTCCAACCCTGGATCAGCATTAATCTTATGCCAAACTACTCTAGTTCTAGGGCTAACTTCATTAGTTTTGATTCAAATTCACCCAATTCACTCCTCAAGTGATCATATACAAGGATTCAAGTCACTTAGAATCAATGGAGTTTACAATATAACATACAACATGATTTAAGGTAGCCATAATGATCCCATAACTACAAGAGTCCTAAAACAGTCTACTAATAGTTCAAAATCACCACTTTACTTGCTTCAACCCCATTCCAACTTGCTCATAGGCTTAACCAATAGTTAACCTAGTTTATTAGGCTTGATTAGGATATAATTTAACAACAAGATTGAGGGAAAATCCCTCCTACAAGAACCGGCCAGCCTAGACAAAGCAACCAGCCCACACTTTTCAACATTTGTTCAATCTTCACCCTTACATGTTTTCTACTCAATCATCATATCAAGTGGTAGTTCTAGCTCAAAAGAGGTTTAAAACATAATAATACCTCATAAACAAACATGAATAAGAATCAAACATTTCATCAAACACTTGGTATGCATACTAAGAAACCTAGCTACTACTTGTTTACTTCAAGAAACTAACTCAACATCTCAACCAAACAACTTGTATCTTTGCTATTAACACTTCAAGTGCATGATCTATCATCAAAAACCAAGATTTAAAGGACATATACCTCTCTTATAGTGAGCTTGCACCACCAAAATCACTTCACCAAAGTAAGTCTTCAAGCTTAGATCAAATACTTGGAGTTGTAGGAACTCTCTCACTAATTCAGATTTTTATCTCTTGATTGTTGTTCTTGGTTTGCTAGAGTAAGAAAACAAGATTATGTGGCTCACTTTTTCTCTCTCTCTTGAACCAGAATTTCGGCCAGCACTCAAGAAAAAAAGAAGGCTTTGGCTAGTTTATATAGTCTTCTAATCTTGGTTCCAATAAGATACTTGGCTAAAGTTTAGCCACATGTCCACTTACTTGTCCAATTCTTTCTTAATCTTTGACTAATGGTGTCTTAACCTTTCCAAATGCACCAATCATTCTTTAACACCTCTAACTAATCTTTCCAAATGCACCAATAATATTTTAACACCTCTAACTAACCTTTCCAAGTGCACCAATAATACTTTAACACTCCTAACTAATCTTTCCAAGTGCACCAATCATATTTTAGCACCTATAATCCTACATGTAAGATTTCTACCACTAATATAAAGATACTTGGTAAAATGTAAGTGGTGTATAATTAAAATTAACTCTAAAAAAAATGCTTTACTACAAGTAAAAGGAATAAAGTGTAATGCATGAAAATTATTGTAACACCTAGAAAAGCTAATGTAATGGCATATAATATGTGATTTAAATCCTAGAATAAGGCAATTAATTTGGGGAATTTGTACTTTAAAAATGAGGGTTCTCACACACTCTCCCCCTTAAAGAATTTCGTCCTCGAAATTCTTACCTTGGTCACTGAATAGCTTAGGGTATTTGGCGCGAATGTCCTCTTCCACTTCCCAAGTAGCTTCCTCCACCTCATGGTTTCTCCACAAGACCTTTACCAAGGGTATTTGCTTAGTCCTCAATTCCCTCACTTTTCGATCTAAGATTTGCACTGGTCTTTTCTCGTAGGTCAAAGATTCATCAATGTCAATTTCCTCTGGCTTCAGTATATGCGTGGGATCTGGATGGTACTTTTTCAACATGGACACGTGAAATACGTCATGCACCCTGGATAGACTTGTTGGTAACTCCAATCGATATGCCACGTTTCCAACTCGTTGAAGGATTTTGAAGGGTCCTACGTATCTTGGATGAAGCTTCTTTCCTTTTCCTGCCATGAGACTTCGAAGTGGCGTAATCTTCAAGAATACCTTGTCCCCAACCTCAAACTCCAAGTCCTTTCGTCGATTATCAGCGTAACTCTTTTGTCGACTTTGCGCTGTCTGAAGCCTCTGACGTATTGTAGACACCAAATTTTTGACTTTATTTTTTTATTATTAGTTTTATTGATATTTATTTTAGTTTGGTTTTACTAATCTCATTTTTAGACATTTTAGGAAAAGAAAAAAAAAGAAAAAGAAAAAGCATTCAAAAAATATGATTTAGTCGTTTGTAATTTAAATTCAATGCTTTCTTGAAAGTGAAAAAAAGAAAAAAAAAGTGAAAAATGATGAAAAAGGAAAAATGGAAAGTTGCATTTTATTGTTTCTTTATTTTTATCCAATGTTAATTAAGTTGTTTTTATTTTTATTATTATTATTATTATTAATTTTGTTTAATTAATTAATTACTTGAAAAGATTAAAAAAAAAAAAAGAAGGCCGCGGCATGCATATTTTTGCAGCTTGCAAAGCACAATCACAGAGGCCCCGTTGGATGGCTGGATGTGAAGGAAGGACAGGCCCTTCATCCTCACCATTCGGGTAAGGGTTTATGGATTAGAGGTTCCATATAAAAGGAAAAGAAAAGAGTAGCCGCAGGGGAGAGTTTGGGTAGTTAACGGCTGTAGAAAGAAAACAAGAGACAGAAGGGGACGGCTAAGAGAGATAGAGAGGGAGACCGGCTGGGAGAAGTTTTTTAGGAGAGCAAAAAGGCTACGGTAGAAAGACTGAGGACGGCTGAAAGCTGAGAGAATCTGTCGGCTAAGGAAGAGTAAGAGGGAGACCGAAAGGGAGAAAGGGCTGAGATATTGGAGAAAGGACTGGAGTAGCGTGAAAGGGCTAGAGAGAAAGCGAAAGTAAGGGAACCAAAGGGGTAGCTGAGTGGTGAGGAAAAGGAAAGGAACAACCGAGGGAGAGGGAGCTGACGGCTGAGGGCTCCAGGAAGAGTCTGAATAGCAAGGAAGAAAGAAAAGGTTTCTGGTTCGTTGGAGCAAAGAAAAGAATCAGCAGGTGCATCTGCAAGAGAGTCAGAGAGACAAAGATTTCATCTTTTGGAATACATCAAGCTTCGGTCAAGGATTAAAGGTAACATTTTTTACTTTGGACTGGTTTACAAGTTGCTCAATCATGTTTGAATGCTGAAAGTCTTGGTCTTTACACTTGATTGCGTCCTCCATGCGATTTTCTATCCGTGAATCTGGTTTGAGTTTGGAGGAAAAGGGATTTGCGTTTAGCTGTGTTTGTTCTTAATGTTCATGGTTGTTTCTTTTGGTGATCTTTATGTACAATCTGAGTTTGTGGGCTGGCTAGGCTCTGAATTCCATTGTTAGATTAGAAAAGGGAAATAGTGGCTAAAGAATGTGTTTTTACCTTGCCGAATGTGTTTATTGCATAATTTGTTTGGGTTGGATTCCTGCAGTAGTAGTGGGTATGATTGCGTTTTTCATTTGAATTCATGTTTCACGGCGTCTTCCTGCATGTTTGAAAGTCGGAAATTGCAGGAATTTCTGGAGTTTGTCGATAGATTTGATTGCAGAAAGTTTACCTCTTCCATAACTTACATGAAGCTGGCTGCAACGAGCTAAAAGCCTTTGGTTTGTTGCAGCGGCATGGGTCAATTTCTGTGGTCTTTGTCTTTCGCTGGTTTAAGCTTGGAGTTCATGATGTCTTTGATCTTTGGCTAAGTGCATCCTGGACAATGTTGGCTGCGAGTTATATTTGTTTTTACTGTTGTGGTTTTGCATTTAGTTTCATCATGAAGTGTCGAACATCCGTAACATCATCTTGATGCATGTTTCTTCTTTAGTGTTTCAGGTTGTATTTCTCCTCTTTCTTTGATATCAGTCAATTCAAATGTTTTGCCACATTTCTGCAAAAATGGATTCATGTCTCATGTAGACAATAGCTAATAGGTGAGATCTTAGTATTAGATGAATCTGGTTTGCATGATAAAAAATGGAATGAAAACCGTGGCTGGAAAATTGCTGCTAGTGTCATCCTATCTTTTGCTGCATTTCTATCCAGTCATTTTTGTTTAGGTTGTTTGTTAACTACATGGGTTAAGAGCTAGTATTTGAGTTGGGAGGTTTGGATCTTATGATAGCTTGATGTTTGTTGATGCCTGCTGTTTTCGGTTGGAAATGGAATGTTGCAATGATGCAAAAGGAAACAAAAATGCAGCAAGTTTCATCTTTGTTTGTTGCAGAAATCTTCTTCGTGCATGCATGGAACAATTCTTCAAAATTGCCTCTTAACCCCCTCAAGTTTCACCTTATGTTTTTTTTGACCTACAAAATTGAGGAAACTAATCAATTGGGTCCCTGTGATTTTTGCAGCAATGCATTATGGCCCAATTACATTCCATGTTCTTGCAATTAAGTCCTAAGATATTTGCATTCGAACCATTCCTCCATTTTTTCTTTGCCTTTGGATCATTGAAGTTCCTAAAAGTGTTGGATTAAGCTTGAATGCTTGGCTAGTGTTCACATTTGAGTCTTTGGTAGCATTAATGTTTCAATTCAATTGCTTGTTTGCCTTCATTGGTTACCATGTTTTGCTAAAGTGATACTTAATGCAAGAGTTTAAGAACTTTGTGTCCAAATGAGCTTGTGTTCACCTATCTTCTTAAATTTTCTGAAATAAATTGGCCTTGGCCTTTTTCTTGCTTTTGGACTTTCAAAATTTCTAAAATGTTTCAATTGACTTTGAATGGTTGATTAATGCTTGCATTTGGGTCCTTGGTGGATCCCTTTATTGGAAACTATGTATTGTTTGATTTCATTTAAATTGCACTTAGGAGAGATTTGGTGACCTTGTTATATTTTACTTTTTGAGGTACCGTGACATTTTTATTGTTTTGAAGCCATTTTTCTTTCATTTGGACATCATTCAAAGGGAGCGGTATAATTTGTTTTATCCCTTTTTGTGTCTCTCCTATGTGATCCAACGTGCTAAGTGAGAATTGCATGTCTACTTTGCTTTCCTGGCTTTTCTTTAATTTCTTTTATTTATGTCATTTACTTTTGTTTTTTATTTAAGTTATTCTTTATGGGGTATGTGTACACCTCTTGGCCTGTAATAGTTAGGGATTCAATTATTTTATTCCCTTTCCCCCTTTTAGATTGTAGTAGGGTCCCCCTAATGTAATAGATAGGGCTTGGAGGAGCATTCAATGAAGACCTATCGAAGACGTGTGCCTAGCTAGCAAATGTAATAGTTAGGGCTTTAATTGTCTTATGTGTCTTGCATGCTTAGTTGCTACGTGTTAATTTGCTTTGTTAGGGCCTTGCATCTAGTCGAGCATGCTAAATGTTATGTGCTATGTGTTTATGAGTGTTTGGCATGTCTACTCGCTTTCCATAGCCATGAATGAATGTGATGGATGGATGTACGTTTCCGCTAGTCCAATGCTAGTAGGAATTCATAGAATGGGCTAGTCCAACGCTAGACCCTTAGGGATTTCCCCTCGTTAGTACATATTTGCGTGTTAATTACATGTCATGCATTTTCTTAGTTTATCATTTGGCATGCTCCTCGAAACCTTTTTCCCTTCATTTTAGGGCTTTTGCATCTCATGCTAGTTATAGGGTTCATTTGCTTGAGAGTGTGAGGCCCCAGTTCGTTCTACGTTGATATATTCATTAATTGGGCGGTAACGTTTGGTTTTGGGAGTATTTCGAAAACTCTAAGTAGGGATTAAGATTTAAACCCTCAGTTCCGGTTAAGATTGAAAACCCGTTTTCCTACATTTTCTTTATTAGAAAATTCCCCAGATAATTTTTATTGAGTAACTAGAGTTTTTAGATGATTTTTCTAGTATTAGTTAGTTTTTGAGAAATTAAGAACGTATATCGGACGTGGGACCCACTAGTGCGAAAAGTTCGGAAAAATTCGGCCGATTAGGTTAAGTTTCGGATACTGGGTTTAATTTATCGGGTGTTAAGAGATAAGTAGAGGTTGCAATTTGGATTGATATGAGAGAGAAAAGTTAGGTAGATATTTAATAAAAGGTGACAAGTGTCACCATAAGATTTAATCTTACCATAAGACCACTATTCACCTTTTTCTATTTTGACCAAATAAATCACCAAAAATAACCAAAAATTCCTCATTCTTTTCTCCCTCTTGGCCGACTCTCTCTCCAAGCAAAAGAAGAAAAACCTCTCTCAATTCCTTGCTCTAATCTTGCCCAAATCAACAACTTAACCGTTTAATCTTGAACTTACTCCATAAAACCTCTCATATTAGTGTTAGTAAGTTGTTTAGTGAAGCTTTTTGGAAGAGCTAAGGTGACCAACATCTTCCTCTCTCTTGTTTCTTGGTAAGTGAGGCTTGAACCACCCTACTACACCTAATGATGCTTATGTTATGCTTATTGGTGATTCAAGTGCTGAAATTTCTGGTTTTTATCTTGGTTTGGAGTGATTTGGTGAAGTTTTCTATTTTATGATGATTTTTCTGGTTTAATTGGATTATGATGGTGTGGTTGTTTATGATGATTAGAAATGGTATATAATGATTCTAGAGGGTGGAAAAAGTGGAAGATTTCGAGTAATTTCTGTTTTGGAAGAAATCTGGAAAAATTAGGGTTCTTGGTTCTTCATTCTGTCCGAAACTTTTGGTCATAGATAGAGGCCGAATTGGCCTTGGCTTAAAACATGAAAGTTGTAGGTAATGACATTTTATAGGTGCCTGTAAAATTTCAGGTCAATCGGAGTAGCGTAGAGTGAGAAAAGTCAAATTTACCCTTGCTGTTCTGGTTTTGGCCGAATGTAAGAACTGCGATTGTAATTGGTTGTTTTGGTTGGGATTACTTCTGAATTGGTTGTTATGGTCTTCTGATGAAATGTACCCTTAAATCTTAGGTTTCCTATGGCTTTGGAATCTCGGAATTTGGACTTAGGTAGCCTGTTTTATGATGTTTGTGCTAGAATACATTTTGTGAATCTATTTTTGCGATGCTGGTGTAGTATCTTGCATTTTTTACCTAGTTACACTCGAAACTGGATTGAGTGGCCTTCTTCAACATTGTAGCCTCTTAGGTCCTGAATCTACTTGTAAAATTTCAGGTCAAACGGATTAGTGTATCCTGAGTTATGGACAAAACCATCAGGCCAGTTTTAGACGTTCGTTTGTGTACGTTTTGAATTTCAGTTTCTGACCGTGGGTTTTTCCGTATTGATCCCATTCGATCTGGGTGTCGACTTCTTCATAAGAAATTTAGATCTTGGTCTCAGCTTCGAAACGGTATAAAGTACGTCGGAATCCGAGTTCCGTAGCTTCTGTTATGACCCAAAGAATATAGATCGTTAGAACTGCCTTGTATCTGGACAGTTCTGACGGGTATTTTGGCACTCAATTTTCGTTCTATTCTGAGTGGATTCAGATCTTGGCCAAAACATCAAAGTTTTAGCCTTATGTTTCAGCTTTCTAACGCCTCTGGAATTTCTTGATTTCGATTTCTGAGCCGTGAGTTATGGCCTTGCAAACAGGGCCTGTTTGGTAAACCGCAATGAAACAGCTGGCACTGTTTCGTGCATTTTTGACCTATACCTATTGAGATCTGGGTTGAGATACCTAAATTAAAGTTGTAGCTCTTCCTTTTAGCTTCGAAATGGTGTCTCACCCACCTTGATCCGACACTCCTAGCCTAACTTTTGACCAAAACGGTTTGAGATGGCAGATCTGGCCGTCCCGTTTGCCGTTTCCGCACTGGCGCGTGCCAATTTTGCCGTTTTGCTTGTTTTAAGTACGTTAGTGGCCGTTTGTGATATATTATGACACAATCTTCTATTTCAGACAGTGGTGAGCTAGGCGGAGCCGGTGGGGCCCACTACTAGCGAACACGCGCGAAGCAATTTTGCTTTAGTACTACTTTTGTATTTTGAGTAAGTAGGCCAGTTTGGTGTGTTTTCTTTGCTATGTGTTTGAGATATGTGAAAAGGGCACTTAGGCGAGGGTGTACTTTATCGCACTCGACCTAAACCCTAATTTGGATGTATAATTGTACTTGGCATATGTATATGAACCTTTTGGAACCAAAACCCTTGAGCTTGTGGCTCGGGGCGACTTTCGAATAAAGTTTGTGAAGTTTGCAAAGTTTGTGATTTTGAATAATTTTGTGAAGTTTGTGAGTTTGGGGTGAACTCTTGACCTGGTTGGACTATTCGAGCCGGTTAGGGCTTGGTCGAAGACAGTCCAACTTAGTTTGAGGTCACCAAGTTTGTAGGTTCATGTGATGAACCAATTTTGTAAATCCTGTTCACCGAGAAGGTGACCAAGTTTGTGACCCGAGCTTGTGACTCAAGCTCAAGTTTGTGATTTCGTTCGCCCGGTCAAGTTTGTGAGGTGACTGGCCAGTGAGGGTGATAAGGTGTCGGTGGGTGTACAAGTGAAGTTCTACGGACTATTATTTGCAGTCGACGGAGTGTCGGCAGGAGATCATGCATGGCACATGAGTTGGCTTTGGAGCCACCTGTATCCTTATTATGTGATGTTACTTTTCTGCTTTTGCTTTACTCTTATTGTGTAACTGTTACGTGAAATTTATGCTTTCGCCCCTGTTTACTTACTAAGCATATAGCTTACCCCATTCCTTTTGTTTTCCTTAGCAGGGGCCGACGCGGGGACTTTTGGCTCGTATACTAGTATAGTAAGATTGGCTTGTAATAGTTGAACAGTTAGGATGTTTGTTTTTGTTTTGGTGGTTTGACTCGATACTTTTGGAGAATGTAATTATAACTCTTTTGGGATTGTATATATTGTTTTTAGTGCTCTTTCGAACTTTAAGTTTTGAGTCCTGGCGCGAGCTAGGCAGGCGGCCCGCCGATACCCTTGGGTTCGCCCTTGGGAGAAGTGGGGCCGTCACAGTTGTTATCAGAGTTTAGGCTTCAGATCTCTGTAGTGTATCCTAGGCTGAAAGTTTAGGATGCCGGACTGTGGGACTTGATTTTATTTGAAAGTTAAGCAATTGAGGGATAAAACCTATAGCTGCTTCGCGTGGTCTCTGCGCGGGGTGAGCCTGGATGAAGTGGTGAATAAGTATGAAGGACTAGATGCTCGGTCAAGCATAAGTTATGGATCATAAATGTTATAGGCCTTAAATCTTTCTCATGGTATCTGAGGACCATAGGTAGGTTCGTCAGGTAGGAATTTCGATTGTAGATAGTTTACTCTTGGGACTGCAGCTTGAGATGTGAATTATCTTATTTCGGATTCTTGTGCCTGAGTACTCCAGAGTTGAGGCGCTGCTAAGTACTTGAGATTTGCATTTTGGGGAACATGAACAAGCTTTGTCTGGCTAGAGTGAGTACAAGAGATCAACGGGCACTTTGGGAAGTGGAGTAAGAAACCGGACGAGGGTGGTTTTCACTGAGTGTGGGACGACAAGTCGCGTTTCTTTCATTTGCCCTTGTATTGTCCCTACATGTCATTTACTTGTGGTATGTTAATACCTGCATCTATAGTACTTGCTGCACTTGACTTTGTCTAACTTGAAATGTCTCTTGGTGTATATGGTGCATTATATTGCGTACATTTTGGCGTGACTTGTATATATATGTACACCTTTTGATCTTTTGATTATTTCGAGTTTTTCAACCCTTAGCTCGTTGATTGCAATTTCGAGGACGAAATTGTCCTAAGTGGGGGAGATTGTGAGGCCCCAGTTCGTTCTACGTTGATATATTCATTAATTGGGCGGTAACGTTTGGTTTTGGGAGTATTTCGAAAACTCTAAGTAGGGATTAAGATTTAAACCCTCAGTTCCGGTTAAGATTGAAAACCCGTTTTCCTACATTTTCTTTATTAGAAAATTCCCCAGATAATTTTTATTGAGTAACTAGAGTTTTTAGATGATTTTTCTAGTATTAGTTAGTTTTTGAGAAATTAAGAACGTATATCGGACGTGGGACCCACTAGTGCGAAAAGTTCGGAAAAATTCGGCCGATTAGGTTAAGTTTCGGATACTGGGTTTAATTTACCGGGTGTTAAGAGATAAGTAGAGGTTGCAATTTGGATTGATATGAGAGAGAAAAGTTAGGTAGATATTTAATAAAAGGTGACAAGTGTCACCATAAGATTTAATCTTACCATAAGACCACTATTCACCTTTTTCTATTTTGACCAAATAAATCACCAAAAATAACCAAAAATTCTTCATTCTTTTCTCCCTCTTGGCCGACTCTCTCTCCAAGCAAAAGAAGAAAAACCTCTCTCAATTCCTTGCTCTAATCTTGCCCAAATCAACAACTTAACCGTTTAATCTTGAACTTACTCCATAAAACCTCTCATATTAGTGTTAGTAAGTTGTTTAGTGAAGTTTTTTGGAAGAGCTAAGGTGACCAACATCTTCCTCTCTCTTGTTTCTTGGTAAGTGAGGCTTGAACCACCCTACTACACCTAATGATGCTTATGTTATGCTTATTGGTGATTCAAGTGCTGAAATTTCTGGTTTTTATCTTGGTTTGGAGTGATTTGGTGAAGTTTTCTATTTTATGATGATTTTTCTGGTTTAATTGGATTATGATGGTGTGGTTGTTTATGATGATTAGAAATGGTATATAATGATTCTAGAGGGTGGAAAAAGTGGAAGATTTCGAGTAATTTCTGTTTTGGAAGAAATCTGGAAAAATTAGGGTTCTTGGTTCTTCATTCTGTCCGAAACTTTTGGTCATAGATAGAGGCCGAATTGGCCTTGGCTTAAAACATGAAAGTTGTAGGTAATGACATTTTATAGGTGCCTGTAAAATTTCAGGTCAATCGGAGTAGCGTAGAGTGAGAAAAGTCGAATTTACCCTTGCTGTTCTGGTTTTGGCCGAATGTAAGAACTGCGATTGTAATTGGTTGTTTTGGTTGGGATTGCTTCTGAATTGGTTGTTATGGTCTTCTGATGAAATGTAGCCTTAAATCTTAGGTTTCATATGGCTTTGGAATCTTGGAATTTGGACTTAGGTAGCCTGTTTTATGATGTTTGTGCTAGAATACATTTTGTGAATCTATTTTTGCGATGCTGGTGTAGTATCTTGCTTTTTTGACCTAGTTACTCTCGAAACTGGATTGAGTGGCCTTCTTCAACATTGTAGCCTCTTAGGTCCTGAATCTACTTGTAAAATTTCAGGTCAAACGGATTAGTGTATCCTGAGTTATGGACAAAACCATCAGGCCAGTTTTAGACGTTCGTTTGTGTACGTTTTGAATTTCAGTTTCTGACCGTGGGTTTTTCCGTATTGATCCCATTCGATCTGGGTGTCGACTCCTTCATAAGAAATTTAGATCTTGGTCTCAGCTTCGAAACAGTATAAAGTACGTCAGAATCCGAGTTCCGTAGCTTCTGTTATGACCCAAACAATATAGATCATCAGAACTGCCTTGTATCTGGACAGTTCTGACGGGTATTTTGGCACTCGATTTTCGTTCTATTCTGAGTGGATTCAGATCTTGGCCAAAACATCAAAGTTTTAGCCTTATGTTTCAGCTTTCTAACGCCTCTGGAATTTCTTGATTTCGATTTCTGAGCCGTGAGTTACGGCCTTGCAAACAGGGCCTGTTTGGTAAACCGCAATGAAACAGCTGGCACTGTTTCGTGCATTTTTGACATAGACCTATTGAGATCTGGGTTGAGATACCTAAATTAAAGTTGTAGCTCTTCCTTTTAGCTTCGAAACGGTGTCTCACCCACCTTGATCCGACACTCCTAGCCTAACTTTTGACCAAAACGGTTTGAGATGGCAGATCTGGCCGTCCCGTTTGCCGTTTCCGCACTGGCGCGTGCCAATTTTGCCGTTTTGCTTGTTTTAAGTACGTTAGTGGCCGTTTGTGATATATTATGACACAATCTTCTATTTCAGACAGTGGTGAGCTAGGCGGAGCCGGTGGGGCCCACTACTAGCGAACACGCGCGAAGCAATTTTGCTTTAGTACTACTTTTGTATTTTGGGTAAGTATTCACGCCAGTTTGGTGTGTTTTCTTTGCTTTGTGTTTGAGATATGTGAAAAGGGCACTTAGGCGAGGGTGTACTTTATCGCACTCGACCTAAACCCTAATTTGGATGTATAATTGTACTTGGCATATGTATATGAACCTTTTGGAACCAAAACCCTTGAGCTTGTGGCTCGGGGCGACTTTCGAATAAAGTTTGTGAAGTTTGCAAAGTTTGTGATTTTGAATAATTTTGTGAAGTTTGTGAGTTTGGGGTGAACTCTTGACCTGGTTGGACTATTCGAGCCGGTTAGGGCTTGGTCGAAGGCAGTCCAACTTAGTCTGAGGTCACCAAGTTTGTAGGTTCATGTGATGAACCAATTTTGTAAATCCGGTTCACCGAGAAGGTGACCAAGTTTGTGACCCGAGCTTGTGACTCAAGCTCAAGTTTGTGATTTCGTTCGCCCGGGCAAGTTTGTGAGGTGACTGGCCAGTGAGGGTGATAAGGTGTCGGTGGGTGTACAAGTGAAGTTCTACGGACTATTATTTGCAGTCGACGGAGTGTCGGCAGGAGATCATGCATGGCACATGAGTTGGCTTTGGAGCCACCTGTATTCTTATTATGTGATGTTACTTTTCTGCTTTTGCTTTACTCTTATTGTGTAACTGTTACGTGAAATTTATGCTTTCGCCCCTGTTTACTTACTAAGCATATAGCTTGCCTCATTCCTTTTGTTTTCCTTAGCAGGGGCCGACGCGGGGACTTTTGGCTCGTATACTAGTATAGTAAGATTGGCTTGTAATAGTTGAACAGTTAGGATGTTTGTTTTTGTTTTGGTGGTTTGACTCGATACTTTTGGAGAATGTAATTATAACTCTTTTGGGATTGTATATATTGTTTTTAGTGCTCTTTCGAACTTTAAGTTTTGAGTCCTGGCGCGAGCTAGGCAGGCGGCCCGCCGATACCCTTGGGTTCGCCATTGGGAGAAGTGGGGCCGTCACAGAGAGTCCCCTTAAATATGGGATATAGACGAGTGTGGCTTTTTCTAAGTCTTAGCACGCTTGTATTCCCTCTATAAAAGGGCAAATTGAGTCACGATTTAGGTCTCCCCGTACCCAATATGCATACATTCCCTAGGATCATGCATCCACTCTACCATTTTATACTCTCATCACACTTTCATTTTTTCCTCCCATCTTGCACATGTGCACCTTTATATTTTCACTTGCACACGAGCACTTTTGTCATTACTCGCACACATGCACTTCATAGTATCATTTCACATACCGCACCTTGCCCACTCACGTGCACACTCTCACTTACACATTATTGTCTTTTATTACTTTTTCAAACTCATGCCTTCACATTGCATACATGCATTCCATTCATTTGCATCCCACTTGCATTATTCGTGACTCCTTCAAAGGATCGTTATTGGGCTTCACAATTAATGTGATTGGCACCACTCAACATTTGAAGAGAAATTTCCCCCAATACCCCTAGGTCTAGGGTTTGCATTCATGTAGTGCATCCAAATGTAATAAATTCTTTGATTAAAATAAGAAAATCTTTGATTAAATCATGCAACTAGTCCTGGCTAGGTCAAAGGGGTGCCTTGGATTTTATCCTTGCCTTCCCCTTTGTCAAATGTGACTCCCGAACCTTTTTCTTTGGTTTACGTGGACTAGGAGTCGTTTAAAAGGGGTTTCTCACTACTTTTTCCTATCTTTCCTCAAAAAGCAAAAAATCTTTTTTTTGGGTGACTTGGTACACCTTAACTCATTGCCAAGTGGTGACTCCGTATTTTGTTTCAAAAAAAATCCTTTTTAAACTATAATTTTGGGTCAAATCGTCGCATTCTCAAACCCCCATTTAGACCCATTTTTCTTTTAAATCACAATTCATTTTTCAATCACAAATTGAATCAAAAAATATATTTTTTAAACCATTTATTTATTTATCAAAAAATGGGGCGCGACAGTTGGCGACTCCACTGGGGATATTTTTTAAAAATATAAATAGGGGTATTTTCGTTATAACACTCATTCGTAGGGGTAACCTTACGAATGCTTAAAACTCATATAGCAAATTTCATGATGAATTTCTCAAAATAATGCCAAATTACGAAAGAGATTTTTTTTCTTTCTTTTTTTTTTTCCACTTTAGCATCAATGCTTTGGGTGATGGGTCACCATTCCTTATTGGCTCATTTTTCAGGAGCAATCCAGTGATCGTATTTCTGATTTTTGAGGGGGTGAAGGGAAATGTGAAGTCAAGATTTGTTTGGTTCTTGTGCCCAAAATTGTAATTCCTTCAATACCACATCTTAGTGAAAGCAAAGAGTTTGTCACTCTTATTTCTTAAGAAAACTTAGTCAACGTATAAGCTTTATAGGCTTGCAACAACATGGGTAGAAGCGATAGCTAAACCTATGAAAACTGGTTATACCCCTATTTATAGTCTTGTTTACTAACTCGGGGTATTTTTCTTTTGTTTCCCCCCTCCCCTGCATTCATAAAAAATGTTTCACTAAGATGAAAATATTTCCCTATATTGGATAACAATTTTTGATCCGATAAAGTTTGGAAAGTATTATTTGATTCTTGGGCAGGTCCAACAATGGAAACCTGAAAGATCCATCTGAAAGCTCTAGGCTAAGAGCTTCTAAGAGATTTCATAATTGTTTTCAAGGAAAATTCTGTGTATTTGACTTGTTAATATATTTTTGTGTCAAAAGAAAAGGAGACAAAAAGTGTATATGTGGAGCTTTTTACAAGTCTCTCTCTTCTCATTTGTATCATAATTGAATGAGAAATTTTGTTTCAAACTTTTTCAGCAATAAAATTTTTGGACAATTTTTGTTTTGTATATTCATGTACATTTCATTCTTTCTTTTGCTCATTGGAGATTTCATAATGAATTTTAAGAAAATAAGACCAAATTGAGATTTCCTCAATCTCCAGCCTGAAAATTCACAAGTGTATGCTTTCTAAAATCCTTACACTCGATTGGTAATCCAACCTGTACAATAAAAGTGCTCAAAAATAAAAGAGGGCACTCAAAAGGCCCAATGAGATACCTTTTCTCCTTCACTTAACCCCAAAATAAAATCAGTCACATTGATTGATAAATTGCAAATTGGGGCAACCTTGGCTTGAAAATGTCCGATGTGTCTAATTATATTCAACTCACATCTAAGTGAAAGCAAAAATGTGCATTATTTTTGTTTGTTTTGAAAATTTGGAATGATACTTTGAGCATTCGTTTCTCTACCTATACACATTTTATCATTTGCTCTCCCATTTGAGCCTTTAAAAGAATAATTTCGTTTCAAATGAGCGCCTTGATGATCACTACCCTATATTGGAAAATTTTCAAATATCAAAAAGGGGAATGGATTTTCAATAACCATTTCGTTACTTTGGTTGTCATGAGGTGATTTTTTCATAAATATAGTAAATTTGGCATTTCGTAAGTTGGCGGCACGAAACTCAGGCCCAACGTGATTTTTGGAATAGTCAGTGGGATAAAACCCAGTCCTGCCATCCAATTGGTCAAGAAATTGAATTTGATTTGCCAAGAAACAAGCAATTAAATTTGATTTTCCAAGAAACAAGAATTTGAACTTGATTTTTGACTTTGATTTTTTATGAATTTTTTTTTGAGAGAATTTTTTTCAAAAATAATTTGCCCCAAGTGTAGGGCCCTTTTCCCTTCTTTCTTCTCTTTCTTCGGCATCGGCCTTCCACATCCCCAGATGCTCTTTCGTTGATTTCAACTATGAATACCTGCACAGGGGCTTGCCAAAGTATGACATGCATTCAAATTTCTTATTTGAAAAGAGCTCCCCAGTGGAGTCGCCAACTGTCGCGCCCCATTTTTTGATAAATAAATAAATGGTTAAAAAAAATGTATTTTTTGATTCAATTTGTGATTGAAAAATGAATTGTGATTTAAAAGAAAAATGGGTCTAAATGGGGGTTTGAGAATGCGACGATTTGACCCAAAATTATAGTTTAAAAAGGGTTTTTTTTTAAAACAAAATACGGAGTCGCCACTTGGTAATGAGTTAAGGTGTACCAAGTCACCCAAAAAAAAGATTTTTTGCTTTTTGAGGAAAGATAGGAAAAAGTTGTAAGAAACCCCTTTTAAACGACTCCTAGTCCACGTAAACCAAAGAAAAAGGTTCGGGAGTCACATTTGACAAAGGGGAAGGCAAGGATAAAATCCAAGGCACCCCTTTGACCTAGCCAGGGCTAGTTGCATGATTTAATCAAAGATTTTCTTGTTTTAATCAAAGAATTTATTACATTTGGATGCACTACATGAATGCAAACCCTAGACTTAGGGGTATTGGGGGAAATTTCTCTTCAAAGGTTGAGTGGTGCCAATCACATTAATTGTGAAGCCCAATAACGATCCTTTGAAGGAGTCACGAATAATGCAAGTGGGATGCAAATGAATGGAATGCATGTATGCAATGTGAAGGCATGAGTTTGAAAAAGTAATAAAAGACAATAATGTGTAAGTGAGAGTGTGCACGTGAGTGGGCAAGGTGCGGTATGTGAAATGATAATATGAAGTGCATGTGTGCGAGTAATGACAAAAGTGCTCGTGTGCAAGTGAAAATATAAAGGTGCACATGTGCAAGATGGGAGGAAAAAATGAAAATGTGATGAGAGTATAAAATGGTAGAGTGGATGCATGATCCTAGGGAATGTATGCATATTGGGTACGGGGAGACCTAAATCGTGACTCAATTTGCCCTTTTATAGAGTGAATACAAGCGTGCTAAGGTTTAGAAAAAGCCACACTCGTCTATATCCCATATTTAAGGGGACTCTCAAGCAAATGAACCCTATAACTAGCATGAGATGCAAAAGCCCTAAAATGAAGGGAAAAAGGTTTCGAGGAGCATGCCAAATGATAAACTAAGAAAAATGCATGACATGTAATGAACACGCAAATATGTACTAACGAGGGGAAATCCCTAAGGGTCTAGCGTTGGACTAGCCCATTCTATGAATTCCTACTAGCATTGGACTAGCGGAAACGTACATCCATCCATCACATTCATTCATGGCTATGGAAAGCGAGTAGACATGCCAAACACTCATAAACACATAGCACATAACATTTAGCATGCTCGACTAGATGCAAGGCCCTAACAAAGCAAATTAACACGTAGCAACTAAGCATGCAAGACACATAAGACAATTAAAGCCCTAACTATTACATTTGCTAGCTAGGCACACGTCTTCGATAGGTCTTCATTGAATGCTCCTCCAAGCCCTATCTATTACATTAGGGGGACCCTACTACAATCTAAAAGGGGGAAAGGGAATAAAATAATTGAATCCCTAACTATTACAGGCCAAGAGGTGTACACATACCCCATAAAGAATAACTTAAATAAAAAACAAAAGTAAATGACATAAATAAAAGAAATTAAAGAAAAGCCAGGAAAGCAAAGTAGACATGCAATTCTCACTTAACACGTTGGATCACATAGGAGAGACACAAAAAGGGATAAAACAAATTATACCGCTCCCTTTGAATGATGTCCAAATGAAAGAAAAATGGCTTCAAAACAATAAAAATGTCACGGTACCTCAAAAAGTAAAATATAACAAGGTCACCAAATCTCTCCTAAGTGCAATTTAAATGAAATCAAACAATACATAGTTTCCAATAAAGGGATCCACCAAGGACCCAAATGCAAGCATTAATCAACCATTCAAAGTCAATTGAAACATTTTAGAAATTTTGAAAGTCCAAAAGCAAGAAAAAGGCCAAGGCCAATTTATTTCAGAAAATTTAAGAAGATAGGTGAACACAAGCTCATTTGGACACAAAGTTCTTAAACTCTTGCATTAAGTATCACTTTAGCAAAACATGGTAACCAATGAAGGCAAACAAGCAATTGAATTGAAACATTAATGCTACCAAAGACTCAAATGTGAACACTAGCCAAGCATTCAAGTTTAATCCAACACTTTTAGGAACTTCAAAGATCCAAAGGCAAAGAAAAAATGGAGGAATGGTTCGAATGCAAATATCTTAGGACTTAATTGCAAGAACATGGAATGTAATTGGGCCATAATGCATTGCTGCAAAAATCACAGGGACCCAATTGATTAGTTTCCTCAATTTTGTAGGTCAAAAAAAACATAAGGTGAAACTTGAGGGGGTTAAGAGGCAATTTTGAAGAATTGTTCCATGCATGCACGAAGAAGATTTCTGCAACAAACAAAGATGAAACTTGCTGCATTTCTGTTTCCTTTTGCATCATTGCAACATTCCATTTCCAACCGAAAACAGCAGGCATCAACAAACATCAAGCTATCATAAGATCCAAACCTCCCAACTCAAATACTAGCTCTTAACCCATGTAGTTAACAAACAACCTAAACAAAAATGACTGGATAGAAATGCAGCAAAAGATAGGATGACACTAGCAGCAATTTTCCAGCCACGGTTTTCATTCCATTTTTTATCATGCAAACCAGATTCATCTAATACTAAGATCTCACCTATTAGCTATTGTCTACATGAGACATGAATCCATTTTTGCAGAAATGTGGCAAAACATTTGAATTGACTGATATCAAAGAAAGAGGAGAAATGCAACCTGAAACACTAAAGAAGAAACATGCATCAAGATGATGTTACGGATGTTCGACACTTCATGATGAAACTAAATGCAAAACCACAACAGTAAAAACAAATATAACTCGCAGCCAACATTGTCCAGGATGCACTTAGCCAAAGATCAAAGACATCATGAACTCCAAGCTTAAACCAGCGAAAGACAAAGACCACAGAAATTGACCCATGCCGCTGCAACAAACCAAAGGCTTTTAGCTCGTTGCAGCCAGCTTCATGTAAGTTATGGAAGAGGTAAACTTTCTGCAATCAAATCTATCAACAAACTCCAGAAATTCCTGCAATTTCCGACTTTCAAACATGCAGGAAGACGCCGTGAAACATGAATTCAAATGAAAAACGCAATCATACCCACTACTACTGCAGGAATCCAACCCAAACAAATCATGCAATAAACACATTCGGCAAGCTAAAAACACATTCTTTAGCCACTATTTCCCTTTTCTAATCTAACAATGGAATTCAGAGCCTAGCCAGCCCACAAACTCAGATTGTACATAAAGATCACCAAAAGAAACAACCATGAACATTAAGAACAAACACAGCTAAACGTAAATCCCTTTTCCTCCAAACTCAAACCAGATTCACGGATAGAAAATCGCATGGAGGACGCAATCAAGTGTAAAGACCAAGACTTTCAGCATTCAAACATGATTGAGCAACTTGTAAACCAGTCCAAAGTAAAAAATATTACCTTTAATCCTTGACCGAAGCTTGATGTATTCCAAAAGATGAAATCTTTGTCTCTCTGACTCTCTTGCAGATGCACCTGCTGATTCTTTTCTTTGCTCCAACGAACCAGAAACCTTTTCTTTCTTCCTTGCTATTCAGACTCTTCCTGGAGCCCTCAGCCGTCAGCTCCCTCTCCCTCGGTTGTTCCTTTCCTTTTCCTCACCACTCAGCTACCCCTTTGGTTCCCTTACTTTCGCTTTCTCTCTAGCCCTTTCACGCTACTCCAGTCCTTTCTCCAATATCTCAGCCCTTTCTCCCTTTCGGTCTCCCTCTTACTCTTCCTTAGCTGACAGATTCTCTCAGCTTTCAGCCGTCCTCAGTCTTTCTACTGTAGCCTTTTTGCTCTCCTAAAACACTTCTCCCAGCCGGTCTCCCTCTCTATCTCTCTTAGCCATCCCCTTCTGTCTCTTGTTTTCTTTCTACAGTCGTTAACTACCCAAACTCTCCCCTGCGGCTACTCTTTTCTTTTCCTTTTATATGGAACCTCTAATCCATAAACCCTTACCCGAATGGTGAGAATGAAGGGCCTGTCCTTCCTTCACATCCAGCCATCCAACGGGGCCTCTGTGATTGTGCTTTGCAAGCTGCAAAAATATGCATGCCGCGGCCCTCTTTTTTTTTTTTTAATCTTTTCGACTAATTAATTAATTAAACAAAATTGATAATAATAATAATAATAATAATAATAATAAAAACAACTTAATTAACATTGGATAAAAATAAAGAAACAATAAAATGCAACTTTCCATTTTTCCTTTTTCATCATTTTTCACTTTTTTTTTCTTTTTTTCACTTTCAAGAAAGCATTGAATTTAAATTACAAACGACTAAATCATATTTTTTGAATGTTTTTTCTTTTTCTTTTTTTTTCTTTTCCTAAAATGTCTAAAAATGAGATTAGTAAAACCAAACTAAAATAAATATCAATAAAACTAATAATAAAAAAATAAAGTCAAAAATTTGGTGTCTACACGTATCACTTTCACTTTCTCATACGCATCCTCGATCCATGGTACTGCAACTGGGTCTAAAACTCTTCTCTCTCCTACTTCATCCCAAAATATTGGTGATCGGCACTTTCTTCCATAGAGAGCTTCATACGGTGCCATTTGTATTGAAGAATGGTAACTATTATTGTATGCAAATTCAACCAGAGCCATGTATTGTCCCCAACTTCCACCAAAATCTAGAATACAGGTCCTCAACATGTCTTCAAGTGTCTGAATGGTCCTCCCCGATTGTCCATCAGTTTGGGGATGATAGGTAGTACTAAAATTCAGCTTGGTCCCTAAGGTTCCTTGTAATTGTTTCCAAAAACGAGACACAAATCGTGGGTCTCTATCAGACACAATGCTCACAGGGATTCCATGTAACCTCACAATCTCATCCATGTATAATTGGGCCAATTTCTCCATAGAATATTTCATATTTACGGGTAAGAAATGAGCAGACTTGGTCAACCTGTCTACTATTACCCAAACGGCGTCGTGACCTTTCTGGGTACGGGGTAACCCTGATATGAAATCCATAGTAATATATTCCCATTTCCACTCAGCGATTTCCAGAGGTTGCAGAAGACCAGAGGGCTTTTGATGCTCAGCTTTCACTTGTTGGCACACCAAACATTTTTGGACAAACTGAGCAATTTTCTTCTTGTGACGACCCCACTTCTCCCAAGGGCGAACCCAAGGGTATCGGCGGGCCGCCTGCCTAGCTCGCGCCAGGACTCAAAACTTAAAGCAATAAAACTAGATAAATCGAAAGATCACTATAAACAATATATACAATCCCAAAAGTTATATTTACATCTTCAAAAGTCTCGAGTCAAACCACTCTAATACACTATAACCACCACCAGCAGAAGATAGACCCTAAGAAGGGTCCTTATACAAACCACCAAGACAAAAACAACCATCCTAACTGTTCAACTATTACAAGCCAATCTAACTATACTAGTATACGAGCCAAAAGTCCCCGCGTCGGCCCCTGCTAAGGAAAACAAAAGGAAAGGGGTAAGCTATATGCTTAGTAAGTAAACAAGGGCGAAAGCATAAATTTCACGTAACAACAGTTACACAGTAAGAGTAAAGCAAAAGCAGAAAGATAACATCACATACTAAGGATACAGGTGGCTCCAAAGCCAATTCATATGCCATGCGTGATCCCCTGCCGACACTCCGTCGACCACACTTAATGGTCCGTAGAACTTCACTTGTACACCCACCGACACCTTATCACCCTCACTGGCCAGTCACCTCACAAACTTGCTCGGGCGAACGAAATCACAAACTTGAGCTTGAGTCACAAGCTCGGGTCACAAACTTGGTCACCTTCTCGGTGAACCGGATTCACAAAATTGGTTCATAACATGAACCTACAAACTTGGTGACCTCAGACTAAGTTGGACTGACTTCGACCAAGCCCTAACCGGCTCGAATAGTCCAAACAGGTCTTAGATCGGGCCCACGAACTCACAAACTTTGCAAACTTCACAAACTTTACTCGAAAGTCGCCCCGAGCCACAAGCTCAAGGGTTTTGGTTCCAAAAGGTTCATATACATATGCCAAGTACAATTATACATTCAAATTAGGGTTTAGGTCGAGTGCGATAAAGTACACCCTCGCCTAAGTACCCTTTTCACATATCTCAAACACATAGCAAAGAAAACACACCAAACTGGCCTGAATACTTACACAGAAACTGAAATAGCAAAAGTACGAAGTCGGATCGAAACGAACAGCTAGTAGTGGGCCCCACCAGTTCCGCCCAGCTCACCACCGTCTGAAATAGAAGATTGTGTCACATAATATCGCAAACGGCTACTATCGTGCCTAAAACAAGCAAAACGGCAAAAACGACACGCGCGCACGTAAATATGACGGACGGAAACGGAAACGGCCGTTAGCGGAAACGGCAGATTTGACACTCATTTCTAGTTTACTCATAAGTTGAGCTACGAATATCGGATTAAGACGTATGAGATGCCAAATCGAAGCTTAAAGGATGAACAACAACTGTTATGAAGACATCCAGAACTGAAACTGGAGGCTTCAGTCCCAAATGAACCAAACACAATCACTTACGAAATCTGGCCAATGCACAAATGGTCAGTTTTGAGTGCAAACTGTTTTCTATGCTACACATGGTCAAAAGAGCTGAAAATTGGTAGTTAGATAGTTCATTCCAAATGGAACAACTTTCATGAAGGTCGGCAATCCAAATTCGGAACGGAAGTTGGTCATCAGGACCAAAACAGATCTGACCAGAAAATGGTCATCTTCACGGCCAGGCCTTATTTGCTCGGCTATATCTCAGGTTTTATAAATCCGATTCATGAAATTCCAAGGGCGTTAGAAAGCTCTGATATAAGTCTATAAGTTTGGTGTTTTGGTCGCAAGCCCAAACAGCTTGTAACCCAGTCAAATGTGAAGCCAAAGTTCCAGTCATAAACTTTCCAAAAACGTAACAGAATTTGACGGTCAAAACAGGTCTGAGTATTTCGTTTATAGCTCAGGATATACTAATCCATTTAACCTGAAAATTTACAGGAATATCCAGGACTTAAGGGGCTACAATGTTGAAGAAGGAAACTTTGTCCAATTTTGAATGTAACAAGGTAAAAAATGCAAGACACTACACCAGAATCGCAAAACAGGATCACAACCCGTATTTGACCTCAATATGCGGTAATGGCACCAAATTCATTACGGTTATCGGATGGGGGTGTAAGACCCACCGTTTCGAAGCTAAGAAACAGGGCTACAACAAGGTAGAAGGCCACTCAGTCCAAATCCTAGCACAACTAGGTCAAATATGCAAAATACGAAACCAGAATTACCAAAACAGGTTTGCAAATCACATAATGCTGTAATGAGTCCAACTCAGTCTATACAAGTCCAAATGCATTGATTCCAAAGGCAAATGATAGCTAAGACCTCTATATTTCATCAGAAGACACCAACATCTAAAACCAAAGCAATTCCAGTCAAAATGGCCAATTACAAGTGCAGTTTTCGCATTCTGATCAACCCAGAACAGCAACAGTAAAATCGACATATCTCACTCTACACTAATCCAAATGACCTGAAATTTTGTAGACTTTTCAAACTCATCAATACCTACAACTTTCATGTTTTGAGAAAAGTCCAATTCGGCCTCTAACCCTATGATCCAAAACCAGACAGAAATAGGGGTCATGAAACCCTAACTTTCTCAACTTCAATTCAAACCCAAACTTGGTTGCAATTATCATTCATTTGCATCCACTAGAGTCATAACCCCTCATTATCAACCATCATAAACAACCACAACACCATAATCCAAATAAACCAGAAAAATCATCAATAAAATAAAAACTTCACCAAATCACTTCAAACCAAGATAAAAACCAGAAATTTCAGCACTTTAATCACTAATAAGCATAACTTAAGCTTCATTAGGTGTAGGAGAGTAGTCAATCACCACTTACCAAGTAAACAAGAGAGAGGAAGATGTTGGACACCTTAAGTTCTCCAAAAAGCTTCACCAAAACACTCACTAACACCAAGTAGAAGGATTTTATGGAGTAAAAACTAATTTAAGCAAGTAGTTTGGATGATTTGAGCTAGGAATTTGCCAAGATGTTGAAGAGTTTTGTCTTTCTTCTTGCTAGAGAGGGCCGGCCATCCAAAGGTAAGAAATGGTGATTTTTGGGCAATTTTTAAGATATTTATCCTTTGGTCAAAAAAAGTCAAAAATTGGAATAGTAAATCTTAAAGTAAAACCAATAAGAGGGTGACACTTGTCACCTCATTAATGCAATCTTATCACTTCTTTTTCCTCTCACATCAATCAAATCTCACTCTCTACTTATCTCTTAACACCCGATAAATTTCACACAGTATCCGAAACTTAACCTTATTGGCCGAATTTTTCCGAACTTTTCGCACTAGTGGGTCCCACGTCCAATATATATTCTTAATTTTTCAAAAAACTCTCCAAATTATCTAAAAACTATAATTGCTCATAAAATCCACCAAGAAAATATTTCTAAGCCAGAAAACGCAGAAAACATGCTATTCAAGTGGTTAAACCCTAGAAAAATGATTAGGGTTTCCTTCCTAGCCATAAAACCCAAATTTTTTCCATACCGAATATCAAATAACCCTAATATTGACTTACGAACGGACTGGTGCCTCGCACTTCTTCATCTTATCCCACCAATACAGCCTTTTCAAATCTTGATACATTTTACTACTTCCAGGATGCACTGTATACTTGGACCGATGTGCCTCTTCCAAAATATCTCCCTTTATCATTTCATCCTGTGGTACCACTATCCGATCACGAAATTTTAAGATACCTTCGGAACTCACGGTAAAGTCTTGTAACTCTTCTTTTTGCACTTTTTCTGTCCACTTTTGCACCATCCGGTCATTCCTTTGAGCCTCTTTAATTCGGTCCAACAAATCAGATCTTACTGTAATATTGCTGAAAATTACACTCTGTCGGTCTAATTGCGGGTTCCATTCACTCACTTCTTCCAACAAATTCCATTCCTTAACCATCAATCCGGCTATTTGCACTTGTCGGCTTAAAGCGTCCGCTACAACATTAGCCTTGCCTGGGTGATAATTAATGGTACAGTCATAATCTTCAAGAAATTCCACCCACCGACGCTGTCTCAAGTTTAACTCCTTCTGAGAGAATAGGTATTTCAAACTCTTATGGTCGGTATACACCTCAAAAGTCACTCCATATAAGTAATGCCTCCACTTCTTTAATGCAAAAACTACAGCGGCCAATTCTAAATCATGAGTGGGGTAATTTCGCTCGTGGGGTTTTAACTTCCTAGAGGCATAGGCAATTACACTCCCATTTTGCATTAGAACACATCCCAAACCTTCCCTTGAGGCATCCGTATATACAGTAAAACTATCTCTCCCATTTGGTAAAGCTAAAACAGGTGCCGACGTTAACCGTTTCTTCAACTCTCGAAAACTAGATTCACACTTAGAATTCCAGACAAATTGACCATGCTTCTTGGTCAAGTCGGTTAAAGGACCGGCTAACTTGGAGAAGTCTTTGATAAACCGACGGTAATACCCGGCTTGTGACGCCCCACATCTCCCTAAGGCGGACCAAAGGGTATCCGCGGACGCCTGCCCAGCTCACGCCAGGACTCAAGCAATTCCATTCAATTTCAAACCGAACTAATCTCTTCGATGAGAACAATATGAATACCATAATGCGGAAGCGTTCAAGCTTAAGAAGTCACTTAATGTATAACCAGTACATCGGTAAATCATGAAACGACTTAAATTCAAGGTACACATCAGGGCCCAAACTTTTCAAGTTTACAATTTCCAAAAGTACAACCCAAACCAGGGCCTAGTCAAAATATATATATATATCCGGAGTCTTAACAAAAATTCAACGGATGGTTTCTCCATATTTCTCCGAGAGTCGGTCCTGTTAAGGAAAACAAAACTATAGGGTGAGCTAACGCTCGTGAGGCCAAGAACACACATGCAAGCACTTAGTCAAATAACAAACCCAAATTTAATAAATAAAACCATGTCTTTTCAATAATCAATTATTCAAACAGGAAAAGTAATCAGAAACAATTCAAGGATATAGTAGCTCTCAGGAGCTAAGTTCCACTCGATCTGCCGTTGTCATTCGTATACCTTCCCGCATTGACCCTCCTGTCAACCGGGTCGGTATTTCCATTTCCGTAGATCACCACTTACTTCCCTCCGTCCACCGTACACCTCAAGGGCCCACAAGTCTATTATTGGGCGATACTCTGCGAGTATGCCAAGCAAGACCTCTTATTAGGTCGAGCTTATGTGTATCTCATGGCTCGTTCGAATCCCCGACCAAGCCCATTGCTGGCTCGAGTCTAAGGACGGCCTATGAGTTTGGGCGTCCCCCATTCATTTGAAAGTCGAGGAGGTTCACTCCAACGACACAAGCATTCATGACATAACATTTCATTTCATTCATTCATTCAAGACATTCCATTCATTCATTTGAAATTAGAACGAGTGCGATAAAGTACACACCCGCCCTTAATTTTTAAACTTTCAACAAATACCACAATTAAACAAGTATCAAAATTCACACACTTGACACTCACCGAGCAATTCAACAAGAATTATTTTCCGGAAGTTCAAGTGTCCACGGTGAGATCCTCTTGAAGGTCTCCTTGTGCGCCTGGCAAATTAATAGTGGATAATCACACAATTAACCCACTTATCAAGAAAGATTGTACACTAGTACAATCTAAGAATTATTTTGCAAAAAGGAACCTCAATTACACGTAAATCGAGGTTCAACTTGCCTTTTATTAGGTATAATATTATTTGAGTTTTTATCATGAAAATTGTAAGCAAAACGTTTAAGAATATAAAAAGAATAAAGAGTTTTTTGAAAAACTCTATTTTCTTGGAATTGGAAAATTTTCCAGTTTTACGACAAATCTTTGAAAAATCATAACTTGCTCGGTATAAGTCGAAAATTGGAAAATTTTATACCGTTGGAAACCTCTTAGAGAGTACTATAAGTTCCTAGAAGACACTTTTCCATGAATCAAAGTGAAAAGTGGTCAAAAATGAGCTTGAAGATGCAGGGTTGGTTCACAAGGCAGAATGAAGTTGGTTTTTGGTCAACTTTGAAAATTCGGCACGATTCGTACGTTGCAAACCGGCCTCTGAAATTTTCAGCTCAATTAGTGTTGCAAGTGAAGTGTATGACAAAACAAGCGGATCGAGAATCGGAGTTTCGAGCACCGAGATACGGTAGCCCGAAGTTGAGCAAATTCAAGACTGGATGAGAATTTTCCAGATTTGAACCTCTAACTTTAGTAATTCAATTGGGTATCGAAACGAACTTGAATCGGCACCAAAATTGGTAGTATTTCAATAATATATGGAAAGTATCTCTCTATCGAATTTCGGGGAAAAATACCTTCGGCAAGGTAGTTAATGAGCCAACCGAAGTTTAAGAAAATTCCTAAGGCATTCTGCCTTTGACTTTCATTTCCCAAATTTCCAAACGTTTAACCAAGAAAGTTATCCAACCATGGTTCATTTGTGAAATAAGGATCTAAGATATACCCATGATACCTTTGGTAAGTGTTTAATATCAAAAACATCAACTAACAAGTTCATTCCAAGATTTGGTTCCAAACCAGTCCCAACATTAGGGTTTTCCAAAACAGAGCAGTTCACTTGATTCAGTCACAACTCAGTCATTATAGCTCGAAATCGAGCATGGCTTACGCCGTTGGAAAATACATTCATAGAGTTAAAATATCACAGAAGAAATCATTCCCAAATTCGGCACCCATCTGGTTCAAATTCGGGCATCAAGTTGCTGCCTGCACACTTCATTCCAGACGAACAGAGCAACAGGACAGCGAACTTAAAACATTTGGTTCGGCTTGGTCACAAGGAATCAGAACGTGCATCATATACCAAATTAAAGCTAGGAATGTCTAGTTTCAAACGCCACCGACGGCACATGATTTTGACATCCGAGGACAGAGTTATAGCCAAAATACTACTGCTGGTCAGAGGCATACGCGAGACAGTTTCCAGATTTGCTGGTTTCGAACAAAAATTCATTTGCTCCATCAAACCCCAATATTTTCCAATGAAATTTTTCACACATCAAATACATCCTATAAACATCCAATCCAAGCCATTAAACCATTAAAATTTGGCCTGGAAATGGCCGAACATAGCAGGGGCAAAATCGGAAAGTTTAGCTTCTTACACCCAATGAAGTTTCCACTAATTACCCATCACTAATGCATCATTATAATCACTAAACCAACAATATAATCACCATTAATCATCACATCAGCAACAACAACCCAAGTGTGGGAATTCCAAGAGCCCACAATCACATTTTTACACCATAATCAAGCTAACTAAGTGCATGCATGAGCTTAATCTTGCTATATAACTTCCAAAAGACAAGAATTCATGGGTTGATCATTACCTCTTCCTTGGGTGTGCAAGACCAGAAAATTTCGGCCCTCTTGAAGCTCCAAGAAACCGTGAAGATGCAGCCTTTTGTTAGCTAAAACCAACCTCCAAGAGATTTGCTAAGTGGTCTCCAAGTTTGGTGTGATTTGGAGGTGATTTGGGGTGGTTTTGAGTGAGGTTAGTGTGCAGAATTTTTGTTGCAAATGAGTTAGAGAGAGGGAGGAGCTTGGCCGGCTGTGAGGAGAGAGAAGAGAGAGTGTAATTCTGATCTAAGTTAGCTTCTCCAAGAAGATTAAATGTGTGGTGAAAAATTGCTCCAAAGTCAACTCTTGTGAGGCTCGTTTGGCACGTTTTTAGGCTCGATTTTCTCGCGCGTTTGGTTCACTAGTGCACTAAACCTCTAATGCACTCATGTTAATATAAATATTATTCACTCTTAATTGTCTCGAAACAAGGGTCTAAAGTTCCTCAAATAAAGTCGCGCGTGTGAAAACGCGTACCGCCAATTTTACCGCTATAACGCGGAACTTTCGAAAAATTCTTAGAACGATTACACTACTAACTATCACTTGAATATTTATACCTAAGATTACCTATTTTAGGTCCATAGTACAAGTCTCCAATATTCCAAACTTATTGTGCTACTACGCGGATAAAATCTCCAAGTACTATTCACTATTTTTACGAAACGCGCTCTAGGAAATTAATTTTCGAAACGAATCATTTTAAAAATATAACGAAGTTATATTTCCATGTATTTAGGTCTAATAAGACTAGAAAATATTCCTTGGAAATAAAATCCAATTAAATAATTTATTAAGCCATAAATTAGGCATAAAATAATAGTTTTTACGAGTCCTCACATCCTCTCCCCCTTAAGAAAATTTCGTCCTCGAAATTTACCTTGGTCGATGAATAAGTCTGGATACTTCTCCTTGATTGTCTCTTCAACTTCCCATGTTGCTTCCTCGACTCCATGGTTCTTCCATAGAACTTTCACTAGTGGTATCTGCTTGTTCCTCAATTCCTTCACCTTTCGATCCAGAAGTTTTACCGGTCTCTCCTCATAGGTTAGGGTTTCATCAATCTCAATATTCTCCGGTTGTAAAACATGAGAGGGGTCTGGATGATACTTCTTAAGCATGGACACATGAAACACGTTATGAATACGAGATAAACTCGGTGGTAATTCCAGCTTATAGGCTACATTCCCAACTCGCTGAATAATCTTATAAGGCCCTACAAACCTTGGTTGTAGTTTCTTCCCTTTTCCGGACATCAAACTTGCTTTTAAAGGCGTAATCTTGAGAAATACCATATCTCCAACAGTGACCTCCAAATCCTTCCTCCGATTATCGGCATAACTCTTTTGTCTACTCTGAGCGGTTTGAATCCTTTGCCGTATCAATTTCACCTTCTCATTGGCCTCCTCAATCCAAGATACAGTAGTCGTGTCTAAGATTTTCCGTTCACCTACTTCGTCCCAACAAATTGGGGATCTACACTTCCGACCATAAAGTGCTTCGTATGGAGCCATTTGAATAGAAGAGTGGAAACTATTGTTATAGGCAAATTCCACTAAAGTCAAGAACTTACTCCAATTCTCTCCAAAGTCCAGCACACAAGTCCTCAACATGTCCTCAAGAGTTTGAATTGTTCTTTCAGATTGTCCATCAGTCTGGGGATGATAGGTGGTACTAAAGTTCAACTTAGTCCCCAACACTTCTTGCATCTTTTGCCAAAACCTCGAAACAAATCTTGGATCCCTATCTGACACAATACTCACAGGTATACCATGTAGTCTGATAATCTCATCCAAGTACAATCTGGCCAACTTCTCCAATGGATATTTCATATTAATCGGCAGAAAATGAGCCGATTTAGTCAATCTATCTACTATTACCCAAATAGCATCATGGCCTCTCTGTGTCCTTGGTAAACCTGATACAAAATCCATGGTAATATTTTCCCATTTCCACTCAGGTATTTCTAGAGGTTGCAAAAGCCCAGATGGTTTCTGATGTTCGGCTTTAACCTGTTGACAAACCAAGCATGTCTGAACAAATTGGGCAATTTCCTTCTTCATATTTTTCCACCAATAAAGACCTTTCAAGTCTTGGTACATTTTATTCCCTCCTGGATGTACTGTAAACTTTGATCGGTGTGCCTCTTCCAAAACTTCTTTTCTAAGTCCTTCATCCTTTGGCATAACCACCCGATTTCGAAATCTCAATATTCCATCTGATCCCAAAGTGAAATCGGTCTGGTCTCCCATCTTGACTTTCTCCACCAACTTTTGCATTTCAGGGTCCTTTTCCTGAGATTCCTTAATACGTCCCAATAAAGTGGAGGTTATCTCAATATTCCCCAAAATCACTTTCCTTGGTTCCAATCGAGGATTCCAATAACTAACTTCCTCCAACAATTGAAATTCCTTAACCATCAATCCAGCCATTTGTACCTGACGGCTCAAAGCATCGGCCACTACATTGGCCTTCCCAGGATGGTACTTAATAATGCAGTCATAATCTTCCAGAAATTCCATCCATCTACGTTGCCTCAAATTCAGTTCCTTCTGAGAAAATAAGTACTTAAGGCTTTTGTGATCGGTAAAAACCTCAAATGTCACTCCGTATAAATAGTGTCTCCATTTCTTCAAAGCAAAGACCACAGCCGCTAACTCCAAATCATGGGTCGGATAGTTCCCTTCATGCGGCTTCAATTTTCTAGAGGCATAAGCTATCACTTTATCATTTTGCATCAAAACACATCCCAAACCTTCCTTAGATGCATCTGTGTAAACCACAAAACTATCATGTCCATTTGGTAGAGCTAGAACAGGCGCTCTAGTCAGCCGTCTTTTCAACTCCTGAAAACTTCCTTCACACTTAGAACTCCAAATAAACTTTCCATTTTTCTTGGTCAACTCAGTCATAGGTCCGGCAATTTTTGAAAAATCCTGAATGAATCTCCGGTAATATCCTGCCAATCCTATAAAACTCCGAACTTCCGTTGGGTTTTCTGGTCGTTTCCATTTCGAAACAGCTTCCACTTTAGCTGGATCCACTTTAATCCCATCCTTAGAAATTATATGCCCTAGGAAAGTCACTTCCTTCAGCCAGAATTCACACTTGCTAAACTTAGCATATAACTGATGTTCCCTCAAGATTTGTAAAACAATTCTCAAATGTTTCTCATGATCTTTCACATTCTTAGAATACACCAAAATGTCATCAATGAAGATCACCACGAATTGATCCAAGTAAGGCTTAAAAACCCTATGCATTAAATCCATGAAAGCGGCAGGTGCATTGGTTAACCCAAAAGGCATTACTGCAAACTCGAAGTGCCCATACCTCGAGTTAAAAGCAGTCTTAGGTATGTCCTTTTCCAAAATCCTCAATTGATAGTAACCTTGCCTTAGATCCAACTTTGAAAACACTACCGCCCTTTGCAATTGATCAAACAGTTCATCGATGTGGGGTAGTGGGTATTTATTCTTAATCGTAACATCATTTAAACCTCGATAATCTATACATAACCTCAAACTCCCATCTTTCTTCTTTACAAACAAAACTGGGGCTCCCCACGGAGAATCACTCTCTCGTATAAAACCTCGTTCCAACAAATCCTGTAATTGTAACTTCAACTCCTTCAACTCAGCTGGAGCCATCCTGTATGGTGTCCTTGATATAGGTGCTGTTCCCGGAGTTAAATCAATTTTAAAAGCTATTTCCCGTTCCGGAGGTAGAGACTCCAATTCTTTAGAAAAAACATCAGAAAATTCTTTTACTACCGGGGTGTCTTCCAGATTCACCTTATCGCTAGGAGTATTAATAAGAAAAACCAAATACCCTTGAGCTCCTTTACTTAACAACTTTCTAGCCCGAATTCCCGAAATAAGTGCAGACGAGGCTAACTTACCCCTTACATCCAATTTCAAGGTTGCCTCCCCTGGAATACACAATTCTACAATTTTCGTCCTACAATTTAACTGAGCGTTATAACGGGCTAACCAATCCATCCCTAGGATCACATCATATCCTTTAATCGCTAAGCCTATCAAATCGGCCAGCAATTTTCTTTCCCTCACGCAAATTTCACTATTCTTATACACCATATTGGCAATTAGACTTTTGTCCCCAGTGGGTGTTTTAACCTCCAAGTCATATGGTAACTTAATTGGCTTCAAGTCTATTCCACTCATGAAATCAGGGTTTACAAAAGAGTGCGTTGCACCCGGATCAATTAAAACCCTAGCTAGGCGGTGAAAGATTGGAATTGTACCTTCGACCACTTCGGTCGCATCTGGAGCTTGTGGATAGTCCAATGCGTAGACCCTAGCCGGTACTTTCGGTCGACTCCCTCCGGCACTGGTCTGCTTAGAGGTTGATTTTTCAGGTCTCTGCAGGCTTCCCCCTGTCTTTGACGATTTCGGACAACTTGCGATTTGATGCTCAGTGCTCCCACACAGTAAGCATTTTCCCAGCTTTCTCCAGCAGTCATTCTCAGAGTGGTTGGGTTTACCACAATACCCACAAGTAACTTGAGGGGTCACAGTCGATCCAACAGATGGTGCTCCCCTAGCTTGAGTCGTCCCGCTACGACCTCCCCTAGATAGAGCTCCCCTAGAAGCTCCAGCAGTTCTCGTTCCTCCTTCACCTCTTCCCTTTTTAGAAGGGTGTACAAACTTACTGGTCTGTCCAGTAGTGCGACTAGGGAAATTCCTTTTCCTATTGTGGAAATCCCTCACTTGAGATCTTGCATTCTCAACCCTTTGCGCTTTCTCCAAAGCCTCAGTAAAAGTAGAGATTTGGGCTGCAGCCAGGCCCTCCTGAAGTTCCACATTAAGTCCCTGTATGAACCTTCTAATCCTTCTCCGTTCATCGGCTACTAGCTCAGGAGCATATTTGGAAAGCTTAGTGAACTTCCCTTCATATTCTGCGACAGTAAGGGTTCCTTGTTTCAACTTAATAAATTCGTCCTCCCTTTTCTCTTGGATCAATGGCGGAAGAAACTTTTCATTAAACTCTCTTGTGAAATTCTCCCAAGTCCAAGGGGTTCGAGCTCTTTCCCATTTTCCTTTTATCAAGTCCCACCAAGCACGGGCTACTCCCTCAAATTGAAAGGCAGCAAAGTTCACTCGCCTATCCTCAGTATAGTCTAGAGCGGCGAATATGTTGGTCATCCTTTCTAACCAATTCTCCGCTACTTCGGGGTCAGGTTCACCCATAAACTTAGGCGGGTTAAACTTTAGGAATCTTTCCAGGGCTCTATCCTCTCCTCTATCCTGGCCCCCAGGTTGGTTAAATGGTCCAGGACCCTGTCTCTCCGCTAGACGTTCTAGGATATCAGTCATCCTATTGATGGCAGTAGCCACTTGGTTACCCTCAACGTTTTCCTGTCCCTGGGTCGGTCCAGTTGCCGAACCCTGGTCATCCCCCTGAGGTTGGGCCTGTCTAGACGCTCGCCCATGGCCTCGACCACTTCTTAATCCTTCCATAAGTCTAAACGTGCCTAGTGCAAGAAATAAATTAATTTAAGCAGAAAACAAGAATTTTATCAAATTTAGAACTAACCAAGAAAGCATTGAAATCAACAATAATTTACATTTATAAGCAAGTCAAGTTCGTACAATTAGCAAGTTAGGGACAATTCACAAAATATAGCACACAGGTGCTCAAGAGTATACTTTTAGTCACAGAAGACTAAAGTAAGAACAAGTGCCCAAAAGTAGGCCACACAAGCATGCAAAATACAATGGCCTCGGCACTCGCGTCACCCTAACTAGTCCTAACTGTACCCATCAAAAGTCAAAAGAGGTCAACGACCAAGATCCTAGTCCATAGCAGGGCTATCAGGAGGAACCTCCTCCTCGGGATCCTCCTCCTCATCATCAGGAATCACCGCAGCAGCATCCTCAACCAGACTAGTAGCATCAACCAGCATCTCGAAAGCCCGAGTACGGACATCTCGTGCTAACCTAATGAGTCGAGCCCTAGTATCCCGAAGCTCCTCATTAACCACTGCAGATGTGGCTACCTCACCCTCTAGCACCTCCTCAAGCTCAGCAATCCGCTCACCCTGAGCGCCAACCATCTGCCTAAGCTCATCTACCTCAGCCTGTAAATCACGGTTGGCATCCATCAACTGACGACGCTCGTCGTCCAAAGCAAGCACCACATAGTCCGGGTAGGCAAAAGTCAACCTACACGAACATCGAGGGTATCTATCATGCGGTGAGTAGCGTACACGAGCTCCTCCTGCTATAGGTCGGTAGTAGATAGTCCTAAGGGGCACGTAATGACCATTCGCATGGCCATTCCCATTAGCTGCCGGGGCTCCGTTTCCATCAGCCATCCCTGCAAAATAATAACAATAATAATACCTTTCGGGTTAGAAACTAAATCACTACCTAATTCCAATATCCTGCAATGCATGCCTAACTTAATCGTTGGTTCATCCCAATCGTCACTTGAGGTAGGACTAACTTAGTTGCTAGCTCGCCTCAAGTATCACTTAGGGTAGGATTAAGTCATCCCATATCGAGTCTTAAAGGTAGAGTATCCAATATGTCTCCCATATAGACCTCTAACCTAGTGCTCTGATACCAACTGTGACGCCCCACATCTCCCTAAGGCGGACCAAAGGGTATCCGCGGACGCCTGCCCAGCTCACGCCAGGACTCAAGCAATTCCATTCAATTTCAAACCGAACTAATCTCTTCGATGAGAACAATATGAATACCATAATGCGGAAGCGTTCAAGCTTAAGAAGTCACTTAATGTATAACCAGTACATCGGTAAATCATGAAACGACTTAAATTCAAGGTACACATCAGGGCCCAAACTTTTCAAGTTTACAATTTCCAAAAGTACAACCCAAACCAGGGCCTAGTCAAAATATATATATATCCGGAGTCTTAACAAAAATTCAACGGATGGTTTCTCCATATTTCTCCGAGAGTCGGTCCTGTTAAGGAAACAAAACTATAGGGTGAGCTAACGCTCGTGAGGCCAAGAACACACATGCAAGCACTTAGTCAAATAACAAACCCAAATTTAATAAATAAAACCATGTCTTTTCAATAATCAATTATTCAAACAGGAAAAGTAATCAGAAACAATTCAAGGATATAGTAGCTCTCAGGAGCTAAGTTCCACTCGATCTGCCGTTGTCATTCGTATACCTTCCCGCATTGACCCTCCTGTCAACCGGGTCGGTATTTCCATTTCCGTAGATCACCACTTACTTCCCTCCGTCCACCGTACACCTCAAGGCCCACAAGTCTATTATTGGGCGATACTCTGCGAGTATGCCAAGCAAGACCTCTTATTAGGTCGAGCTTATGTGTAATCTCATGGCTCGTTCGAATCCCCGACCAAGCCCATTGCTGGCTCGAGTCTAAGGACGGCCTATGAGTTTGGGCGTCCCCCATTCATTTGAAAGTCGAGGAGGTTCACTCCAACGACACAAGCATTCATGACATAACATTTCATTTCATTCATTCATTCAAACATTCCATTCATTCATTTGAAATTAGAACGAGTGCGATAAAGTACACACCCGCCCTTAATTTTTAAACTTTCAACAAATACCACAATTAAACAAGTATCAAAATTCACACACTTGACACTCACCGAGCAATTCAACAAGAATTATTTTCCGGAAGTTCAAGTGTCCACGGTGAGATCCTCTTGAAGGTCTCCTTGTGCGCCTGGCAAATTAATAGTGGATAATCACACAATTAACCCACTTATCAAGAAAGATTGTACACTAGTACAATCTAAGAATTATTTTGCAAAAAGGAACCTCAATTACACGTAAATCGAGGTTCAACTTGCCTTTTATTAGGTATAATATTATTTGAGTTTTTATCATGAAAATTGTAAGCAAAACGTTTAAGAATTAAAAAGAATAAGAGTTTTTTGAAAAACTCTATTTTCTTGGAATTGGAAAATTTTCCAGTTTTACGACAAATCTTTGAAAAATCATAACTTGCTCGGTATAAGTCGAAAATTGGAAAATTTTATACCGTTGGAAACCTCTTAGAGAGTACTATAAGTTCCTAGAAGACACTTTTCCATGAATCAAAGTGAAAAGTGGTCAAAAATGAGCTTGAAGATGCAGGGTTGGTTCACAAGGCAGAATGAAGTTGGTTTTTGGTCAACTTTGAAAATTCGGCACGATTCGTACGTTGCAAACCGGCCTCTGAAATTTTCAGCTCAATTAGTGTTGCAAGTGAAGTGTATGACAAAACAAGCGGATCGAGAATCGGAGTTTCGAGCACCGAGATACGGTAGCCCGAAGTTGAGCAAATTCAAGACTGGATGAGAATTTTCCAGATTTGAACCTCTAACTTTAGTAATTCAATTGGGTATCGAAACGAACTTGAATCGGCACCAAAATTGGAGTATTTCAATAATATATGGAAAGTATCTCTCTATCGAATTTCGGGGAAAAATACCTTCGGCAAGGTAGTTAATGAGCCAACCGAAGTTTAAGAAAATTCCTAAGGCATTCTGCCTTTGACTTTCATTTCCCAATTTCGCAAACGTTTAACCAAGAAAGTTACCAACCATGGTTCATTTGTGAAATAAGGATCTAAGATATACCCATGATACCTTTGGTAAGTGTTTAATAATCAAAAACATCAACTAACAAGTTCATCCAAGATTTGGTTCCAAACCAGTCCCAACATTAGGGTTTTCCAAAACAGAGCAGTTCACTTGATTCAGTCACAACTCAGTCATTATAGCTCGAAATCGAGCATGGCTTACGCCGTTGGAAAATACATTCATAGAGTTAAAATATCACAGAAGAAATCATTCCCAAATTCGGCACCCATCTGGTTCAAATTCGGGCATCAAGTTGCTGCCTGCACACTTCATTCCAGACGAACAGAGCAACAGGACAGCGAACTTAAAACATTTGGTTCGGCTTGGTCACAAGGAATCAGAACGTGCATCATATACCAAATTAAAGCTAGGAATGTCTAGTTTCAAACGCCACCGACGGCACATGATTTTGACATCCGAGGACAGAGTTATAGCCAAAATACTACTGCTGGTCAGAGGCATACGCGAGACAGTTTCCAGATTTGCTGGTTTCGAACAAAAATTCATTTGCTCCATCAAACCCCAATATTTTCCAATGAAATTTTTCACACAATCAAATACATCCTATAAACATCCAATCCAAGCCATTAAACCATTAAAATTTGGCCTGGAAATGGCCGAACATAGCAGGGGCAAAATCGGAAAGTTTAGCTTCTTACACCCAATGAAGTTTCCACTAATTACCCATCATAATGCATCATTATAATCACTAAACCAACAATATAATCACCATTAATCATCACATCAGCAACAACAACCCAAGTGTGGGAATTCCAAGAGCCCACAATCACATTTTTACACCATAATCAAGCTAACTAAGTGCATGCATGAGCTTAATCTTGCTATATAACTTCCAAAAGACAAGAATTCATGGGTTGATCATTACCTCTTCCTTGGTGTGCAAGACCAGAAATTTCGGCCTCTTGAAGCTCCAAGAAACCGTGAAGATGCAGCCTTTTGTTAGCTAAAACCAACCTCCAAGAGATTTGCTAAGTGGTCTCCAAGTTTGGTGTGATTTGGAGGTGATTTGGGGTGGTTTTATGAGGTTAGTGTGCAGAATTTTGTTGCAAATGAGTTAGAGAGAGGGAGGAGCTTGGCCGGCTGTGAGGAGAGAGAAGAAGAGAGTGTAATTCTGATCTAAGTTAGCTTCTCCAAGAAGATTAAATGTGTGGTGAAAAATTGCTCCAAAGTCAACTCTGTGAGGCTCGTTTGGCACGTTTTTAGGCTCGATTTTCTCGCGCGTTTGGTTCACTAGTGCACTAAACCTCTAATGCACTCATTGTTAATATAATATTATTCACTCTTAATTGTCTCGAAACANAGTTTTTAGATGATTTTTCTAGTATTGGAGAGTTTTTGAAAATTAAGAATATATTTGGACGTGGGGACCCACTTAGTGCGAAAAGTTCGGAAAAATTCGGCAAATTAGGTTAAATTCCGGATACTGTGTGAAATTTATCGGGTGTTAAGAGATAAGTAGAGTATGTGAAATGATTGATGTGAGAGGAAAGAAGGGATAGGAATGCATTAAGGTAGTGCCAAGTGTCACCATTTCATTGGTTTTGGATTAAGACTTACTATTCCATTTTTTGACTTTTGACCAAATTGGTTAAATATCTTAAATTTAACCAAAAATCACCATTTTCTCTACCATTGTGGCCGCCTCTCTTCTTGCAAGAAGGAAGAAAACTCTTAACATTTCAAGCTTCTCAACTAACTCAAATCAACCAAACCAAGTGTTTAAACTAGTTTCTACTTCATAAATCTTTCCATTTGGTGTTAGTGGTGAGTTTGGTGAAGTTTTGGAAGATTTAAGGTGTTCTACAACTTCTCTTCTCTTGTATGCTAGGTAAGTGATGATTGAACATACTCCTACACCTAATGATGCTTAAGTTATGCTTAGTAGTGGCTAAAGTGATGATATTTGTGATTTATTTCTTGATTTGAAGTGATTTGGTGAAGTTTTTATATTTTTGAGGAATTTTCTGGTTTAATGTGAATGTGATGTTGTGGTTATCTATGATGGTTGATGATGAGGGGGAATGACTCTAGTAGGTGTGAAATTAGTGATAATTGCAATCAATTTTGGGTTTGGATTGAATTGTGGAAAGTTAGGGTTTTATCACCCCTTATTCTGTCCGGTTTTGGATCATAGGGTTAAAGGCGAATTGGCCTTTGCTTAAAAATATGAAAGTTGTAGGTATTGATGTGTTTTGGGTACCTGTAAAAGTTCAGGTCATTTGGATTAGTGTAGGGTGAGATATGTCGATTTTACTGTGGCTGTTCTGGGTTGATCAGGATGGCAGAACTGCGTTTGTATTTGGCTATTTTGACTGGGATTACTTTGGATTTGGATGTTGGTGTCTTTGATGAAATATAGAGGGATGTCTTAGCTACCATATGCCTTTGGAATCAATGCATTTGGACTTGTATGGACCGAGTTGGACTCATTACAGCATTATGTGATTTGCAAACCTGTTTTTGGTAATTCTGGTTTAGTATTTTGCATATTTGACCTAGTTATGCTAGGATTTGGACTGAGTGACCTTCTACATTGTTGTATCCCTGTTTCTTGGCTTCGAAACGGTGGGTCTTACACCCCCTCCGATAACCGTAGTGAATTTGGTGCCATTACCGCATATTGAGGTCAAATACGGTTTCTTTGTTAAGGTTTAAGCTAAAGCCATTTCTTAATTTCTGGTTACCAATGATGCTTATTTATGCATATAAACCCTATTGGGGGTTATGATTGGCATTGCTATATGACTCGTTATCGAGTCTCATTGCATTTGTTTACGTGTTCTAGGGCGTGACGGTGGTTCACGACGCACTTTTGATCACGGTGCATGAAATATCACTTACGTGATTGGTGAGTATACTACTCACTTAAATGTTACAATGTGGCTTTGTTATATGTGAATTTGATGCCTTGAAAGCTTATTTGGTTATTGGAAGTGATTGAGGTGAGGGTGTACTTGACCGCCCTCACCCCTTGTGATTCCATTCATGGCTATTAATTGTTTTACTGAAATACTGCACTTGTTATATGAGATACTGAATTCCATTCATGGAAAACTGATTTGGTGTCGTTTGGACGAATGTCCAACGGCTTTACTGTATCACTGAGCTCAACCCCATTTGGTAGTCAATTGGATCGAGCCGGCGAGGGCTTGGTCGTGAAAATTGTCATGCCACGAGGACTGTACTGGGGAATCTTGTAGTAATGAGACTCTTGATTCCGATAAACTCGAGTATTACCAAAAGCTACTGAATTGGAGTGCGGGCCCGGTTGGGGTATGTTGGGTGGAAGGAATGGAAGTGAAAGTGAGGTCTACGGTCGTGTATTCTTAAACATTGACGGAGGGTCAATGAGGTTGGATCAAGATTGCAAGCGTGGAAATGGGCTCTTGAGAGCCGTCCGTATCCTTTCACTGATTTGATTTACTTCTTATTTGCATACTTGAACTGAACGGTTACATTATGTGATTTTAGATGCTTATGTGGTAGTAACTCACTGAGCTTTAGCTCACTCCGTTCCATTTGTTTTCCTTACAGGAAAATGACTATTTTGGGAAAGGTTGTGCTAGTTGGTTGCCAAGTTGAGTTTGTAAATGTATTTTTGAATAGCTCCTTGAGAGTGAAAATCCTAAGTGTTTTGTTTCCCACCAATGGTTGGTTTGTAATTGGCTATTTGCACATGTATGGACTAGTTGGATATTTGGTATGCCGTTTGGCTTGTAAACGTTGTATTTCAATGTACATATGTTTGGTTGATGTTTGGTTGAATTCAGATCAACTCGTATTTCAAATGGCAAAAGAAAATTTTGGCTACTCTTGGCCTAGTGTCTGGATTCTGACGTGTCCAGCACTGTTCATCTTCGGCTTCGAATTTCATTTTTTTTATTTTGTGATTTTGACTTGTTTGCGCGCAATGGTATGTTCCGGGACGTATGAGATCGACATAAACTGATCCGTTAGTCCTGGCGAGAGCTGGGCAGGCAGTCCGCTAACCCCTTTGGTTCGCCTTAGGGGAAGGTGGGGCTGTTACAGGTAATACTCGAGTATACCGAAACGGTGGCCCAGGGTTCCAACCTACCCGACCGAGCCCAGTCCTGGCTCGAGTAGGTCAGTAACCAAGGGCAGGGCCCAAGTTCAGCTTAGAGCTTACAACATGCACAGGTAACCAAGTAATTCGACAAAAGGTAAAATTCATCATTTGAGTAGGTCGAGTGAGGTAAAGTACACACTCGCCTAATAATGATGGACAGCTTCATATAACATGTGATTCATGATAATCAAGTAATCAAGTAGATACTTAGCACATAAGCACGTAAGCAATACAAGTTGATTTCATGGGAGCATGTAATTCACGGATATCGAATAGTCATGTAGATTGGAATCATGTGAGCAAATAGTCAAGTAATCAAGTAGTCATGTGGTTGGTAAACGGTTCACGGTTAACGGTTCACGGTTAACGGTTGACGGTTAACGGTTAACTGTGAGAACCCGTAAAAACCCTAATATTTTCCTAGGGTTTATTTCCCCTTTAATTGCGTAATTTTGCATTTTCTGGCTTAAAAATATTTTCTTAGTGGATTTTATGAGCAATTATAGTTTTAAGATGATTTTTCTAGTATTGGAGAGTTTTTGAAAAATTAAGAATAAATAGTGGACGTGGGACCCACTAGTGCGAAAAGTTCGGAAAAATTCGGCCAATAAGGTTAAGTTTCGGATACTGTGTAAAATTTATCGGGTGTTAAGGGATAAGTAGAGTGTGTGAAGTGATTGATGTGAGAGAGAAAAGAAGGATAGGAATGCATTTAATAAGGTGCCACGTGTCATTTTCTTATTGGTTGAACTTTTAAGAATTACTATTCATTGTCTTGACTTATTTGACCAAGGGATTAAATATCCAAAATTCACCAAAAAATCACCATTTTTCTCTCTTGTTTGGCCGGCTCTCTCTCTCACTCTTGCAAGAAGGAAAACTTCTCCAATCTTCAAGTTTCTACTAGCAAATCATCTCAATCAAGGCCATAAACAAGATTTCACTCCATAAAAACTTTCCTTCTAGTGCTAGCAAGTTGTTTGGTGAACTTTGTTTGAAGGACTAAGGTGCTCCACATCTTCCTCTCTCTTGTTTCTTGGTAAGTGAAGCTTGAAACACCCTACTACCTTTAATGATGGTTATATGATGCTTAGAAGTGGCATGAGTGTGTGAAAATGTGATTTATTTCTTGATTTGAAGAGTTTTGGTGAAGTTTTATTTTATTGGGATTTTTTCTGGTTTAATATGATCTTGATGTTGGGGGCTTGTATGATGAATTGTAATGGTTGGAAATGACTCTAGTGAGTGTGAATTGTGGTTAAATGCAATCAATTTTGGATTTGGTGTGAAATTTGAAAAATTAGGGTTCTTGAACCCCAATTCTGTCCGGTTTTAGATCACTGGGTTAGAGGCCGAATTGGACTTTGCTCAAAACATGAAAGTTGTAGGTATTGATGTGTATAAGGTGCCTGTAAAATTTCAGGGCATTTGGATTAGTGTAGAGTGAGTTATGACGAAATTACTGTAGCTGTTCTGCTTTGATCAGAATGCGAAAACTGAGTTTGTATTTGGCCATTTTGACTGGTTTTGGTTTGGATTTTGGAGTTGGTGTCTTCTGATGAAATGTATCTGGATGACTTAGCTAACTTATGCCTTTGGAATTTCGGCATTTGGACTTGTATGGACTGAGATATACCGATTACAGTTTTCTGCATTTTGCAAACCTGTTTTGGGAATTCTGGTATAGTATTTCGTATATTTGACCTAGTTGTGTTAGGAACTGGATTGAGTGGTCTTCTACATTGTTGTACCCTGTTCCATAGCTTCGAAACGGTGGGTCTTACACCCCAATCCGATAATTGTAGTGAGAGTTGTGCCATTACCGCATTATGACGTCAAAACCGGTTTTATTATCAAGGCCTAAGTTAAAGCCCTTTCCTAATTTCTGGTTGCCTATGATGCTTATATATGTTTATAAAACCCTATTGGGGTTGTGATTGGCATTGTTTTATGGCTCGGTATTGAGTCTCATAGTACTTGCTTACGTGTTCTAGGGCGTGACGGTGGTTCACCACATTCCCCTGACGGAAGTGCATGACATAGCACTTAATTGCTTAGTGAGTATACTACTCACTTACTTGTTATAATATGGCTTTGCTCCATGTGTATTTGATGCCTTGAAGGCTTAATTGGTTATTGGAAGTGATTGAGGTGAGGGTGTACTTGACCGCCCTCACCCCTTGTGATTTCATTCATGACTGCTTACTGTTATACTGAAATACTGCACTGGCTATACGAGTTATTGAATTGCAATCTTGGAAAACTGATTTTTGGTGTTGTTTGGGACGATGTCCAACGACCTCACTGTATTACTGAGCTCAACCCCCGTTTGGTGGTCATTTGGATCGAGCCGGCAAGGGCTTGGTCGTGATAAGTGACATACCACGGGGACTGTACTGAGGAACCTTGTAGTAATGAGACTCTTGGTTCCGGTATACTCGAGTATTACCAAAAGCTACTGAATTGGAGTGCGGGCCCGGTTGGGGTATGTTTGGTGGAAGGAATGGAGTGAAGTGAGAATCTACGGTCGGGTATTCTTAAACATTGACGGAGGGTCAATGAGATTGGATCAAGAATGTAAGCGTGGAAACGGGCTCTTGAGAGCCATCCGTATCCTTTTACCGACTTGTTTACTTCTTAAGTGTGTACTTGAAATGAAAGACTATGCTTATGTGATCTTTACTGCTTATGTGGTAGTAACTCACTGGGCTTTAGCTCATCCCGTTCCATTTGTTTCCCTTACAAGGGATATAATTCTTTTGGGACTGATTTGGATAGTCGATTGCCAAGTTGAGCTAGTGTAAATGGCTTTTGTTTAGCTTGTTGAATGAAACCCTATTGTGTATTGGGTTCATTCTCTTTGATTGGCAAACCGAGTATGTATATTCATGATGAAATGGTTTTTTGGCATGCCAATGTGGTTGTAGATGTTGAATTTCCAATGTGTGTATGTTAAATTGATGTTTGGTTGAACTTCGGACTGATTCATGTTTCAAAACGGCCAAAGGAAAAATTTTGAACAAAAGGCACTGGACAGAATCCGGCCAGGAATCCGGCCAGAAACTGGCCGGATTGCCGGCCGGATTGCTTGGAGAATTTGAAAAAAATTTGGCAACTCTCTGCCTGGTATCTGGCCAGGAATCCGGCCGGATTCCGACGGGTCATGCACTATTCATCTTCGGCTTCGATTTTCATTTTTTATTTTCGTGATTTTGACTTGTTTACGCGCAATGGGATGTTCCAGAACGTAATAGATCGACGTAAACTGATCCGTAGTCCTGGCGAGAGCTTGGCAGGCAGTCCGCTAACCCCTTTGGTTCGCCTTAGGGGAAAGTGGGGCTGTTACAAGTGGTATCAGAGCCACGTCGCGTGGTCTCTGCGCGGAGTGAGACTGGGCCAAGGGGTGTTGTGGTCCTAATTTCATGAATATGTCTAAGTGCTCGTTTGAGCGTAAGTTATGAACCGGGCATGTGATAAGTGTATGAATCATTATTATGGGACTCGAGGAAGTTAGGTATGTATGTCGGGTAGGAATCTTAAATAAGGATGGTTTACTCTTGGGACCGGCCGGGCTCGAGATGTGAATTATCTTAAACGAGATTCTTGCGCCCGGATACGAAAGATATGAAGGCCTAGGTTAGAAAGGATTTGGTGAACTAGAAAGGCGATTCTATGGAACTTCGTGTGGTTTGTTCGGGTGGTTAAGCGTGATCGACCTTGATTAAGATATAAATATTTGGACGAAGCCCTAGAAGGGGAAAAGCTTTTCGTGAGTTCTTTTGCACTTGTGACCTAGTTGTTCAAAGTACTTTTGAGGACCCTATTGTTTCATGCAATGACTTCATATGTACTTGACTGACTGTTCCGTATGATTGCTTAACCTGGTTATGTGATCTATGTATACGTGTTATGTGTTTAAATGCTCTTCGCAGTAAATGTTTGAGTAGCTTATTCTTGTTTCATTGTTCCTGTCTGGCGCTACGGAAAGGATGGTTAGGTGCCCTTTAACAGTGTATTTATTTGATGACCTAGATTGACTTAGACTGATGGAAGGCACCCGAAATGGTCGAGGCCGTGGACGCAGAACTAGACAACCTACACCGGTTAGGGGTACGGGGGGAACCTCTACTGGACCCAATCTGGAACCGCAAGTAAACCCTAATGTGCAAATAGCTGCTGCTATGCAGCAAATGACAGACCTGCTAGCACAAGTAGTGCAGCAACAAGCCCAGAACCCAAACCTTAACCCCTGGAAACCCCGGAAACCCTGGCCATCATATCGAGAGCGAAGATAGAGCTCTCGAACGTTTTCAAAAGTTCGCTCCGCCAAAGTTTGTTGGGGAACCCGATCCGGACGTTGCCGAGAGGTGGCTTGAAAAGATGGTTGACATATTTGCAGCCTTACACTACTCTGACGAACGGCAGGTGACATTTGCCGTGTTCCAGCTTGAGGGGCAGCCCGTTCCTGGTGGAACGTAATTCGGCAGAAGTGGGAACGAGAACAGACACCTAGGACTTGGGTGAACTTCATCAGAGAGTTCAATGCTATGTTTTTCCCTCCTCTAGTCCAGGAGAGGAAGGAGGACGAGTTCATTAGGCTCCGCCAAGGGGCTCAAACTGTGGCAGAATATGAAAAGTCCAATTTACCCGCTTATCCAAGTTTGCGCCTGAGTTGATCTTGACCGAGCAACGAAGAATACGGCGATTTGTCCTGGGCCTGAACGTAGAAATCCAGAAAGACCTCGCGGCGGCTCAAATTACTACGTTTAGCGAGGCAATGGAAAAAAGCCCAACGAGTTGAAAGTGCACGAATGCAGGTTCGAAACTTCCAGGCTAAGAAGCGTGGATTTCCTGGAAGTAGTTCGGGGCGGGGGGATGAAAGTACCCTTCCCAAGTTTGGACGAGGAACGGGAGGAGTAAGGATGCCGAGAGTGTCACCGGAGAGGCCGTCAAGAGGAGGCTCGGTTTCTACAGCACGCGACCCTGCGGGTATTGCGGAAAATTAAACCACTCGGAGGATAACTGCTGGAAGAAAGGAGGAAAATGCTTGCTCTGTGGGAGTGCCGACCATCAAATTGCTAACTGTCCAGCTCGCCTGCGCGAGAGGCAAGGGACTCTGCCACCAACCACGACCCACCCTGACCAGTCGAAGGGAGACAAGGATGGATCGAAAGTGTCCTCTCGGGTGTACTCCTTAGAACAACATCAAGTCTTTGACCCCTTAGAGGACGTGGAAGGTAATAATTTACTGAACCTGGCCGGTGAAGGGGTACCGATCTGTTAGCTAAGTATAATGCTCAACTTAATCCTGGTGTAGTCAATGATAAGGAATTTCGAGGACGAAATTCTTTTAAGGGGGAGAGAGTGTGAGAACCCGTAAAAACCCTAATATTTTCCTAGGGTTTATTTCCCCTTTAATTGCGTAATTTTACATTTTCTGGCTTAAAAATATTTTCTTAGTGGATTTTATGAGCAATTATAGTTTAAGATGATTTTTCTAGTATTGGAGAGTTTTTGAAAAATTAAGAATAAATAGTGGACGTGGGACCCACTAGTGCGAAAAATTCGGAAAAATTCGGCCAATAAGGTTAAGTTTCGGATACTGTGTAAAATTTATCGGGTGTTAAGGGATAAGTAGAGTGTGTGAAGTGATTGATGTGAGAGAGAAAAGAAGGATAGGAATGCATTTAATAAGGTGCCACGTGTCATTTTCTTATTGGTTGAACTTTTAAGAATTACTATTCATTGTCTTGACTTATTTGACCAAGGGATTAAATATCCAAAATTCACCAAAAAATCACCATTTTTCTCTCTTGTTTGGCCGGCTCTCTCTCTCACTCTTGCAAGAAGGAAAACTTCTCCAATCTTCAAGTTTCTACTAGCAAATCATCTCAATCAAGGCCATAAACAAGATTTCACTCCATAAAAACTTTCCTTCTAGTGCTAGCAAGTTGTTTGGTGAACTTTGTTTGAAGGACTAAGGTGCTCCACATCTTCCTCTCTCTTGTTTCTTGGTAAGTGAAGCTTGAAACACCCTACTACCTTTAATGATGGTTATATGATGCTTAGAAGTGGCATGAGTGTGTGAAAATGTGATTTTATTTCTTGATTTGAAGAGTTTTGGTGAAGTTTTTATTTTATTGGGATTTTTTCTGGTTTAATATGATCTTGATGTTGGGGGCTTGTATGATGAATTGTAATGGTTGGAAATGACTCTAGTGAGTGTGAATTGTGGTTAAATGCAATCAATTTGGATTTGGTGTGAATTTGAAAAATTAGGGTTCTTGAACCCCAATTCCTGTCCGGTTTTAGATCACTGGGTTAGAGGCCGAATTGGACTTTGCTCAAAACATGAAAGTTGTAGGTATTGATGTGTATAAGGTGCCTGTAAAATTTCAGGGCATTTGGATTAGTGTAGAGTGAGTTATGACGAAAATACTGTAGCTGTTCTGCTTTGATCAGAATGCGAAAACTGAGTTTGTATTTGGCCATTTTGACTGGTTTTGGTTTGGATTTTGGAGTTGGTGTCTTCTGATGAAATGTAGCTGGATGACTTAGCTAACTTATGCCTTTGGAATTTCGGCATTTGGACTTGTATGGACTGAGATATACCAATTACAGTTTTCTGCGTTTTGCAACCTGTTTTGGGAATTCTGGTATAGTATTTCGTATATTTGACCTAGTTGTATTAGGAACTGGATTGAGTGGTCTTCTACATTGTTGTAGCCCTGTTCCATAGCTTCGAAACGGTGGGTCTTACACCCCCAATCCGATAATTGTAGTGAGAGTTGTGCCATTACCGCATTATGACGTCAAAACCGGTTTTATTATCAAGGCCTAAGTTAAAGCCCTTTCCTAATTTCTGGTTGCCTATGATGCTTATATATATTTATAAAACCCTATTGGGGTTGTGATTGGCATTGTTTTATGGCTCGGTATTGAGTCTCATAGTACTTGCTTACGTGTTCTAGGGCGTGACGGTGGTTCACCACATTCCCCTGACGGAAGTGCATGACATAGCACTTAATTGCTTAGTGAGTATACTACTCACTTACTTGTTATAATATGGCTTTGCTCCATGTGTATTTGATGCCTTGAAGGCTTAATTGGTTATTGGAAGTGATTGAGGTGAGGGTGTACTTGACCGCCCTCACCCCTTGTGATTTCATTCATGACTGCTTACTGTTATACTGAAATACTGCACTGGCTATACGAGTTATTGAATTGCAATCTTGGAAACTGATTTTTGGTGTTGTTTGGACGATGTCCAACGACCTCACTGTATTACTGAGCTCAACCCCGTTTGGTGGTCATTTGGATCGAGCCGGCAAGGGCTTGGTCGTGATAAGTGACATACCACGGGGACTGTACTGAGGAACCTTGTAGTAATGAGACTCTTGGTTCCGGTATACTCGAGTATTACCAAAAGCTACTGAATTGGAGTGCGGGCCCGGTTGGGGTATGTTTGGTGGAAGGAATGGAGTGAAGTGAGATCTACGGTCGGGTATTCTTAAACATTGACGGAGGGTCAATGAGATTGGATCAAGAATGTAAGCGTGGAAACGGGCTCTTGAGAGCCATCCGTATCCTTTTACCGACTTGTTTACTTCTTAAGTGTGTACTTGAAATGAAAGACTATGCTTATGTGATCTTTACTGCTTATGTGGTAGTAACTCACTGGGCTTTAGCTCATCCCGTTCCATTTGTTTTCCTTACAGGGATATAATTACTTTTGGGACTGATTTGGATAGTCGATTGCCAAGTTGAGCTAGTGTAAATGGCTTTTGTTTAGCTTGTTGAATGAAACCCTATTGTGTATTGGGTTCATTCTCTTTGATTGGCAAACCGAGTATGTATATTCATGATGAATGGTTTTTGGCATGCCAATGTGGTTGTAGATGTTGAATTTCAATGTGTGTATGTTAAATTGATGTTTGGTTGAACTTCGGACTGATTCATGTTTCAAACGGCCAAAGGAAAAATTTTGAACAAAAGGCACTGGACAGAATCCGGCCAGGAATCCGGCCAGAAACTGGCCGGATTGCCGGCCGGATTGCTTGGAGAATTTGAAAAAAATTTGGCAACTCTCTGCCTGGTATCCGGCCAGGAATCCGGCCGGACATCCGGCCAGATTCCGGCCGGATTCCGACGGGTTCATGCACTATTCATCTTCGGCTTCGATTTTCATTTTTTATTTTCGTGATTTTGACTTGTTTACGCGCAATGGGATGTTCCGGAACGTAATAGATCGACGTAAACTGATCCGTAGTCCTGGCGAGAGCTGGGCAGGCAGTCCGCTAACCCCTTTGGTTCGCCTTAGGGGAAAGTGGGGCTGTTACATTAACGGTTAAGTAGTGACGGTTAATTGACAGGCATTTGTCATATGAATAGGCCATCATTGGCCGTTATCCCATTTTTACCATGTGAGAGTCGAGGAGATTCACTCCAACGACGTATGCAACCTTAGCATACCAAGTCATGTTATTCGAGCATTTCCAAGCATGAGTTATTCATCTCAAAAGAGAACGAGTGCGATAAAGTACACACTCGACTCCATTTCTCAAAATCAAGTAGGCTAAGTAAACAATCTAGCAAGTTAAGCATGTATCGAGTTCATATGGTCATTTGATATGGTTAATCATTTAACCAATTCATGTAGATATACAATGCAAGTATACATTCCTTAAATAGGCATGAGTATGGTAAATACTTAACATATAGCACTTAGCACTTAATAATCATGAAATAAGCGTGTCCTAGACTTATTCAATTACGTATTCCTATATGGAACACTCACCTAGTCAAAACAAGTGAGTAGTTTTCAAACAAGCGTTTAGGTGTCCGCTCCGAGTTCCTCTTGGAGATTCCCTCGAGTGCCTGAGTAAACAATAATCAAGTACCACTCAATATCACTACGAATCTCTAATTATCGAGGAAGATTGTACGCTACTGCAATCTAAGGAAATCTTATGAAAATGAACCTCAATTACTCGTAAATCGAGGTTCAAGAGTAAAGTTTTAAAGTCTAAAGAGAGAGACTAACATTTTCCATGAAATCGAGTTCAAGATGTTCAATCCGGTATCGAGAAAAGAAGGCAAGTTTCCAAAATCTCATTTTCTAAGAAATTGACAAATTTCAGCTTTGGGTGTCAATTTAGAAAAATCGTATCTTGCACTATGTAGGTCCATAATTAGAAAGCTTGATACCGTTGGAAACTTCCTCAAAAGCACTAAAAGTTCCTAGAAGATACTTTTCCATGATTCCAAACGGAAGATATTCAAAAAATTGACTCAAAGTTGCTGCTTGGGACCATTATGACAGTTTCGGGGTTGGTTTTTGAACAACTTTGAAAAATCCAGCAAAATTCACACAATACGAACTAGCCTCCGAAATTTAGAACTCAATTAGAGCTACAATCAAAGTTTAAAACAAAACAAACGGAACAAGAATCAAAGTTTTGAGCGCCATGATATAGCAGCTCAAAGTTGGCTAAAATTTCCTCCTCGATCAAGAATTTCCAGATTTAAACATGAACTTTAGGACGTTGGTTGAACACTGAAACGGACTTGGAATGGCACCAAATTTAGCAGTATTACACTACCATATAGGGGTTATTCCTCTGCAAATTTTCAAGCAAAATCTGTGACGCCCCGAAAAAAAATGAGTTTGAGAACCCGGAAATTTTCTAATTTTCTAGGGTTTATTTTTTTCAACGCCCGCCTTTTCTACATTTTCTTGATTAGAAAAATTTTCCAGATAAATTTTATGAGCAAAAATAGTTTTAAAATGATTTTTCTAGTATCGGTTAGTTTTTAAGAAATTAAAAGCGTATTTTGGACGTGGGACTCGCTAGTGTGGTAAATGCATTATATTTTTGACAACTTGTTGGAATTTTGTATTAAGTGATATTATTTTACAAGGTGTTAAGATATTTGTCTTGGAGAGACAACAAGATAATCTCAAGCTTAAAGGGTGACAAGTGTCACCTTGTTATTGAAGGTTGGACTTTGTCATTTGACCATCTTACTACCTTTACCAAATAAGTACCAAATTGATCCAAAATTACCTTCATTCTTCATCATCTTGGCTGAGCTTCACAAGGAGAAAAGAAAGGAAAGCTTTCATCTTACTTCTTCATTTCTTGCTCCAATCAAACAATTTAACCGATTAAACTTGGATTTCCTCCATAAACCTCTTAGTTTAGTGGTATTAAGGTTGGTTGTGAAGTGGTTTGGAAGACCAAGGTGCTAAGTTGCTTCCTTTCTTGAGTTGGTAAGGTGAGTAGCTAAGGAACCTCTCTTTTCTTCTCAATCATGTTTAATTAGTGGCTTATGTGAGTTAAAGAGATGGTTTGATGGATTATATCTTGATTTTGGTTGAATTGGTGAAGTTTTATAATTATTGGGGATTTTTCTGTTTTCATATGGATATGATTATGGGGTCATGTATGATGATTGGAAATGATGTTTAATAACTCTAGGAGGTGGAAACAGTGATTAATTGCAACCAATTTCTGTTTTGGACCAAAAATTGAAAAGTGAGGGTTTTGTGATGAACATTCTGTCCGAATTTTTAGGTCCTAGATAGAGGCCGAATTGGCCTTTGCTTAAAACATGAAAGTTGTAGGGAATGACATTTTAGAGGTGCCTACAAACGTTTAGGTCAATCGGAGTAACGTAGAGTGAGAAAAGTCGAAATTACTATTGCTATTCTGGTTTACCCGAAATTGGGATTTGCGACTGTAATTGGTTGTTTTGGTCAGGATTGCTTCCGAATTAGTTGTTGAGGCCTTCTGATGAAATTTATCCCTGTTTCTTAGCTATCAGTTGGTTTTGGAATTTCTGGATTTGGACTTGGAGAGCCTGAGTTATGATGTTTCCGCTAGAATACGTTCTGTGAAGCTGTTTTTGTGATTCTGGTGCAGTTTCTTGTGTTTTTTGACCTGGTTACACTAGAAACTGGGTTGAGTGACCTTCTGTAATATTGTAGCCCTATCTCTTAGTTTCGAAATGGTGGGTCTTGTAACTTCATCCGATAATCGTAATGCCTTTGGTACCATTACCGCAAAATGACATCAAAACCTGTTTTTTTGGTTTTGAGCTTAACTTTCATTTCCAGACTTTTTCCTAGCTTGACTTGTACTAGTACTACTTGGAGTTTGCTGAATGGCTATTGGATGAACTTGTTGTTGTGTGTGTACCTTTGGGTTGGAATGAGGAAATCATGAAGCCATGACGGCTGGAAAAGTAAGCAAATTTAGGGGAAGTGCTGTCCGAACTTTTAAAGGATTTGTTTGCATTGAGTTTGTGATCTAAGACTTGGGTTTGAGTAAGGCAATGATACATGATGGATGATTTCTGAGCCATTGAGGTGAGTGACCTCAACCTATTTCTAAAGTTATTTATGAACCGTTTTTTTGCTTTATTTACCTTTAAACTATTTCCAATGTTACTTTTGAACTGTTTTCTTGCATATCATGCGTGCTTGCATATGAGTGTTCCTTGTTTGCTGTAATTCTTGACTTATTGGCTTGTTATTATTGATTGATAATGTGTTAAGTGCTTTCGATGATTGTTAAAACGAGTTTTGTAGGCGAGTGTGTACTTTATCGCACTCGACCTAAATAAATATGAAAATTTCAATGATTAATGATTAAATGCTAGTTGCGCATGATGTAAGCCTTTGGGCTGAACTGGCCACTACCCTTCGTTTACCGATCGACTCGAGCCAGAAGCGGACTCGGTCGGGCGATATGGTGACCCTGGGTGAATTTGGTATATACTCGAGTATTACCTTGTAGTCCGACTACGTCCGGATGGGTGGTGTCCGGCTACGTCCGGATGGGTGGAGACCGGCCAACGTCCGGAAAAAAAAAAGGTGAACTAATAAAAGATGAACGAGGGATTGTTTATAAAAAAAATGAACGTATCCTTTTCATGAATGTTACTCTCACTTTCCATTGTACATGTTTCTTGAATTATTGATACTCCATATTTAATGTTTTGTAAATGCTGTAATCGTTTTTGGACTTATCATTTGATCTATGACATCATTGAAAAGAAATATTGTTAAACCGATTTGATTACTGATTTTCTGGTTACTCGCTGAGCTTCTAGCTCACCCCAAAAATATTTTATTCCCCTCCACAGGGCTCAAGGCGAAGGCAGGACTTGTTGTGCTTATTCACGTGAATGGATGGCCTATATCTTGTACAGTTTTGGATTTGGAATCATTTGATGTATAGTTGGGAATTAGTTTCCGCTGCATTTGTGACATGTAATTATTGGAGACTTGGATGTATATTTGTGGACCATGTGATGTATATTTGAGGTTTATTCTTGTAATTCATTTGAGGACTTTAGTGAACGACTGAGTCCCAGCGAGAGCCGGGCAGGCGGCCCTCCGAACCCTCTAGTTCGCCCAAGGGGGAGGTGGGGCTGTCACAAAATCTAGCACGAAGAGTCAATTAACAAAACTGTTGAAGTTTTCAAGAATTTCCAAGGCAATCTGCCTCGTACCTTTGTTTTCCTTTTCTCAAACATTTGGCCACTAAAAACCTCTCAAATATGGTTCATTTGCGTAGATAATGCCTAAGAAACATCCAAGCTGTATTTGGTAGGTGATTTATACCAAGAATTTCGAATGACAAGTCCCAAGTCAAGATTGGCTAATCGGCTAAGAGAAAAGGTAAAGTTTTCCAGATTCGAAGAGCAATTTCGGGGCATCATTTGCATATCAAAATGGTCTTAGAATATCACCAAATTTTGCACAATTAAACCTCCATATGAGGACCACTCCTCTATCAAATTTCATTTGAAAATTCACACGAGAAGATAGTTAACTAAACCATCAAAGTTCAAGAAATTTCCCAATGCAAAACTGTCTTTCTAGCTCTTCTTTCTTTTTAAACATTTTGTCCAATGCAACCAACCCAAATCTGGTTTATTTGTAAAATAAAGTCCAAGGAACATCTAATATAAAGTTTGGTAGATGTTGGACATCAAAGTTTCCAAAACAACAAGTCCCAAATCAAGCTAGGCCATTCAACTAGTCAAAAGAGGATTTTTACTCACTGCATCAGTTTCGAAATACGGCCACAACTCACTCAATTCAACTTGGAATTGAGCGTGGTTGATGGCATTGGAAAACTCTCTCATAAAGCTGAATTTTATCAGAAGAAACTATTTGAAATTCTGTGAGAGCCCGTAAAACCCTAATATTTTTCCTAGGGTTTATTCCTCCTTAATTGCTTGTTTTTGCATTTTCTGGCTTAGAAATATTTTCTGAGAGGATTTTATGAGCAGTTATAGTTTTAAGATGATTTTTCTAGCATTGGAGAAATTTTAGAAAATTAAGAGTAAATAGTGGACGTGGGACCCACTAGTGCGATAAGTTCGGAAAAATTCGGCCAATAAGGTTAAGTTTCGGATACTGTTAAAAATTTATCGGGTGTTAAGAGATAAGTGGTGTGTGTGAAGTGATTGATGTGAGAGAGAAAAGAAAGATAGGAATGCATTTATGGAGGTGACACATGTCACTTTCTTATTGGTTACCTTTTAAGAAATACTATTCACAAATTTGACTTTCTTGACCAAAGGTTAAATATCTCAAAAATTACAAAAAAACTCACTCTTCTCTCTTCCCTCTTGGCCGGCCATCCCAAGCTCCACAAGGAAGAAAGCTCTTCAAATTTTAAGCTTCCACTTGGTGCAAATCAACCAAAATCAATTGTTTCCATCCATTTCACTCCATAGGAACTTTGCTTCTAGTGTTAATAAGTGTATTGGTGAGGTTTGTTTGAAGATCAAAGGTGTCCAATATCCCTCTCTCTCTTGTTTCTTGGTAAGTGAAGCTTGAAACACCCTACTACCTCTAATGATGCTTAATTAGTGCTTAATGGAGGCATGAGAGTTGAAATATATGATTTGTTTCTTGATTTGGTTTGTTTTGGTGAAGTTTTTATTTTATTGGGAATTTTTCTGGTTTAATATGATCTTGATGTTGGGGGCTTGTATGATGAATTGTAATGGTTGGAAATGGCTCTAGTGGATGTGAAATGTGGTTAAATGCAATCAATTTTGGATTTGGTGTGAAATTGGAAAAGTTAGGGTTCTTGAACCCCAAATCTGTCCGGTTTTAGATCACTGGGTTAGAGGCCGAATTAGACTTTGCTCAAAACATGAAAGTTGTTGGTATTGATGTGATGTAGATACCTGTAAAATTTCAGGTCATTTGGATTAATGTGGAATGAGTTATGACGAAATTACTGTAGCTGTTCTGCTTTGAGCAGAATGCGAAAACTGCGATAGTAATTGGCTATTTTGACTGGAATTGGTTTAGATTTTGGAGTTGGTGTCTTCTTATGAAATGTAGCTGAGTGTCTTAGCTAACATATTCCTTTGGAATTTCGGCATTTGGACTTGTAAGGACTGAGATATACCGATTACAGTTTTTTGTGTTTTGCGAACCTGTTTTAGGAATTCTGGGTTAGTATTTGGCATTTTCGACCTAGTTAAGCTAGGAACTGGATTGAGTGACCTTCTACATTGTTGTAGCCCTGTTCCATAGCTTCGAAACGGTGGGTCTTACACCCCCAACCGATATTCGTAATGAGAGTTTGCCATTACCGCATAATGAGTGTAAAACAGTTTTCTATATGGGGGGCCATGGCTAAAGGCCATTTTCGAATTTCTGGTTTGCTATTATGCACACTTATGTATATGAAACCCTATTGGGGTTGTGTTTAGCGTTGCTATATGACTCGTTATCGAGTCTCATTGTATGTGTTATATGTTCTAGGGCTTGAAGGTAGTGCACGACGGCTTGGTGATCGTGGTACATGAAATACCACTTACTTACTTGGTGAGTATACTACTCACTTACTTGTTATAATGTGGCTTTGTGCTATGTGTATTTGATGCCTTGAAGGCTTATTTGGTTATTGGAAATGATTGAGGTGAGGGTGTACTTGATCGCCCTCACCCCTCATGACTTTATTCGTGGCTATTGATTGTTTTACTGAAATACTGCACTGGATATATGAAATACTGCATTCCATTCATGGAAACTGATTTGGTGTCGTTGGACGAGTATCCAATGGCTTTACTGCATTTATGAGCTCAACCCCGTATGGTAGTTAATTGGATCGAGCCGGCGAGGGCTTGGTCGTGAAAATTATCATGCCACGGGGACTGTACTGGGGAACCTTGTGGTAATGAGACCCTTGGTTCCGGTAAACTCGAGTATTACCACAAATATTACGAATGGAGTGCGGGCCCGGTTGGGGTATGATAGGTGGAAGGAATGGAAGTAAAGTGTGGTCTACGGTTTGGTACTTTTAACATTGACGGAGGGTCAATGGGGGTTGGATCAAGATTACAAGCGTGGATTGGGCTCTTGAGAGCCAACCGTATCCTTTTACCGTTTTGCTTTATTGCTTATTTGCGTACTTCAAATGAAAGTTTCATGCTTATGTGACTTTGATCGCTTATTGGGTGGTATACCACTGGGCTTTAGCTCATTCCGTGTTATTTGTTTTCCTTACAGGCAAATGAGCACTTTTGGAAAGGTCATGATTAGTTGAATGCAAGTTGAGCTCTTGTACATGTATTTTGATTAAGCTCCTTGAGGGTGTTAACCCTAAGTGTATGGTTTCCCTTAATGGATGGCTTGTATTGGCCTAAATGCACTTGTATGATCTTATGAGATAACTTGTACGCCATTTGGCTTGTAAATGCTGATTTCCAATGTATATATGTGTTTGGATAATGTTTGGTTGGACTTCGGAGTGCCACGACTTTCGTTTTTTTATTTTGTGATTTTGGCTTATTTGCGGGCATTGCAATGTTCGGAACGTTATAGATTGACGTAAACTGTACCGTTAGTCCTGGCGAGAGCTGGGCAGGCAGTCCCGCTAACCCCTCTGGTTCGCCTTAGGGGAAGGTGGGGCTGTCACAGGTGGTATCAGAGCCTAGGTTTGAATTAGCCTGGGTGTTATAGGAATGCTTGATCTGAGGGTTTATTGTTTAATGGTTTTTAGGCTTATTGATTCTTATTTTTTTACACTGTTGCTGTAGGATGGACAGTTCCAGTGGACCTAGTGATGGCCCTGCGGCCAAGCGACCCCGGGTAGCGCTCCCGATGATTAAGTACCAGATCCGGCCAAAGGGGGCCGTTATTCGTTGGAGCCCGTCTAACCGTCTTCGGCGGTGCGCGTGTAAGGAGAAGTATGCTTACCCGAATGCCCTCGTTTTGGCAGTAGTGAAGGAAAGAAAGGAGCTGGCAAAGGCTAATGCCAAGCTTGAAGTTGAGGTGAATCAGTTAAAGGCGGCCAACGAGGGGCAAGCCAAAAGAATAGAGGATCTGAAGTACGATGTACTAGAGGCGGAGGATAGAGTCGATGACCTCTGTGCCCAGCTGAGAGAGGCGCGTGAGCGCGAGTCTAAGAGGGCTCGGAAGGTGAGGACTCGAGCCGCTGCAATCCTGAACCTCTGTGCCGAGGTGGTGGAAGGAGTGAGCGATAAGGACTCCTGTGCAGGGTCTGAGGCTAGGGTTGGATCCACTCCGTCGAGTGGGTCTCATAGCTCATCTTCGGGCTAGGTTATGACTTCTAGAGTTGTTATAGATAGTTTTGGTCTTGTGTATAGGGCGGATAGGGATAGAGCCTTAGCTAACCGTTTTGGATGTAGAGTTAGCTACGTGTAAATTTCTTTTGATAGGCCTATCCTCAGGTGGATCTTTTGTGTACGTACGTGCTTTGGCCGTACTTGACTGACTGCTTGTATATATGTTTGGCTTGTATATATGTGTGCTTGTGATCTTGTTTGAAATGCATTGTTATGTGCTAAGTGAAAGTTATTGTGTTACTTACCTGCTTTATTACTGCTTTGGTTTAGTACTTTTGCCTAGACCGAGTGAACTTATGGAAGGAACACGAAGTGGTCGGGGACGTGGGCGCGGTGTTAGGCAACCCACACCAGTTAGGGAAACGGGGGAAGCTTCTACTGGACCGAATCCTGAACCCCAAATAGACCCTAATGTGCAAATAGCTGCTGCTATGCAGCAAATGACCAACCTACTTGCACAAGTAGTGCAACAACAGGGCCAAAACCCAAACCCTAACCGGAAACCCTGGACATCATAATGAGAGTGAAGATAGAGCACTAGAACGTTTCCAAAAGTTCTCTCCGCCAAAGTTTATTGGGGGACCCGACCCTGACGTCGCCGAGAAGTGGCTTGAGAAAATGGTTGATATTTTGCGGCCCTACACTACCCGGACGAACGGCAGGTGACTTTTGCCGTTTTCCAACTCGAGGGAGCTGCCCGTTCTGGTGGAACGTAATTAGACAGAAATGGGAGCGAGAGCAGACCCAAGGACGTGGGTGAACTTCATTCGGGAATTTAATGCCAAGTTTTTCCCTCCTCTAGTCCAGGAGAGGAAGGAGGACGAGTTTATCCGGCTCCGGCAAGGGGCTCAGACTGTGGCGGAGTACGAGAGCCAGTTTACCCGCTGTCCAAATTCGCGCCTGAATTAATCATGACTGAGCAACGACGCGTGAGGCGCTTTATTCAGGGTTTGAACGTTGAGATCCAGAAGGACCTTGCGGCGGCTCAAATTACCACGTTTAGCGAGGCTATGGAAAAAGCCCAACGAGTGGAAAGTGCACGGCTACAGGTCCGAAACTTCCAGGCCAAGAAGCGTGGCTTCCTGGGGTACTCTCGGACAGGGTGAGAAGAGCACTCCCTCTAGTTTGGACGGGGCATGGGTGGTGGTCGACAGTCCGGATCAGGCAGAGGGACTCGTTCAGGGGTGGTCAAGCTAGGCGAGGACCGAGGGGAAACGTTCAGAGTAGCTCGGCTTCTGCACCTCGCGGTCCCTGTGGGCACTGTGGAAAGACAAACCACACCGAGGACAATTTGGAGGAAACTGGGAAATGCCTGCGGTGTGGAAGTGCGGACCATCAACTGGCTACATGTCCGGTCCTGAAACAAGACGGAAAGGGGAGCCAACTACCGTCGAGGACCAATACTGGACCGGCCAAGGGGACGGATCCAAACCAAAAGTTCCGGCTAGGGTATATTCCTTAGAGCCCCACAGATCC
>CM071922.1:31949042-32094631 GCA_036785865.1 Coffea canephora
ACTTTCGAAAAATTCTTAAACGATTGCACTACTAACTATCACTTGAATTTTATACCTAAGATTACCTATTTTAGGTCCATAGTACAAGTCTCCATATTCCAACTTATTGTGCTACTACGCGGATAAAATCTCCAAGTACTATTCACTATTTTTACGAAACGCGCTCTAGGAAATTAATTTTCGAAACGAATCATTTTAAAAATATAACGAAGTTATATTTCCATGTATTTAGGTCTAATAAGACTAGAAAATATTCCTTGGAAATAAAATCCAATTAAATAATTTATTAAGCATAAATTAGGCATAAAATATAGTTTTTACGAGTCCTCACATCCTCTCCCCCTTAAGAAAATTTCGTCCTCGAAATTTACCTTGGTCGATGAATAAGTCTGGATACTTCTCCTTGATTGTCTCTTCAACTTCCCATGTTGCTTCCTCGACTCCATGGTTCTTCCATAGAACTTTCACTAGTGGTATCTGCTTGTTCCTCAATTCCTTCACCTTTCGATCCAGAAGTTTTACCGGTCTCTCCTCATAGGTTAGGGTTTCATCAATCTCAATATTCTCCGGTTGTAAAACATGAGAGGGGTCTGGATGATACTTCTTAAGCATGGACACATGAAACACGTTATGAATACGAGATAAACTCGGTGGTAATTCCAGCTTATAGGCTACATTCCCAACTCGCTGAATAATCTTATAAGGCCCTACAAACCTTGGTTGTAGTTTCTTCCCTTTTCCGGACATCAAACTTGCTTTTTAAAGGCGTAATCTTGAGAAATACCATATCTCCAACAGTGACCTCCAAATCCTTCCTCCGATTATCGGCATAACTCTTTTGTCTACTCTGAGCGGTTTGAATCCTTTGCCGTATCAATTTCACCTTCTCATTGGCCTCCTCAATCCAAGATACAGTAGTCGTGTCTAAGATTTTCCGTTCACCTACTTCGTCCCAACAAATTGGGGATCTACACTTCCGACCATAAAGTGCTTCGTATGGAGCCATTTGAATAGAAGAGTGGAAACTATTGTTATAGGCAAATTCCACTAAAGTCAAGAACTTACTCCAATTCTCTCCAAAGTCCAGCACACAAGTCCTCAACATGTCCTCAAGAGTTTGAATTGTTCTTTCAGATTGTCCATCAGTCTGGGGATGATAGGTGGTACTAAAGTTCAACTTAGTCCCCAACACTTCTTGCATCTTTTGCCAAAACCTCGAAACAAATCTTGGATCCCTATCTGACACAATACTCACAGGTATACCATGTAGTCTGATAATCTCATCCAAGTACAATCTGGCCACTTCTCCAATGGATATTTCATATTAATCGGCAGAAAATGAGCCGATTTAGTCAATCTATCTACTATTACCCAAATAGCATCATGGCCTCTCTGTGTCCTTGGTAAACCTGATACAAAATCCATGGTAATATTTTCCCATTTCCACTCAGGCATTTCTAGAGGTTGCAAAAGCCCAGATGGTTTCTGATGTTCGGCTTTAACCTGTTGACAAACCAAGCATGTCTGAACAAATTGGGCAATTTCCTTCTTCATATTTTTCCACCAATAAAGACCTTTCAAGTCTTGGTACATTTTATTCCCTCCTGGATGTACTGTAAACTTTGATCGGTGTGCCTCTTCCAAAACTTCTTTTCTAAGTCCTTCATCCTTTGGCATAACCACCCGATTTCGAAATCTCAATATTCCATCTGATCCCAAAGTGAAATCGGTCTGGTCTCCCATCTTGACTTTCTCCACCAACTTTTGCATTTCAGGGTCCTTTTCCTGAGATTCCTTAATACGTCCCAATAAAGTGGAGGTTATCTCAATATTCCCCAAAATCACTTTCCTTGGTTCCAATCGAGGATTCCAATAACTAACTTCCTCCAACAATTGAAATTCCTTAACCATCAATCCAGCCATTTGTACCTGACGGCTCAAAGCATCGGCCACTACATTGGCCTTCCCAGGATGGTACTTAATAATGCAGTCATAATCTTCCAGAAATTCCATCCATCTACGTTGCCTCAAATTCAGTTCCTTCTGAGAAAATAAGTACTTAAGGCTTTTGTGATCGGTAAAAACCTCAAATGTCACTCCGTATAAATAGTGTCTCCATTTCTTCAAAGCAAAGACCACAGCCGCTAACTCCAAATCATGGGTCGGATAGTTCCCTTCATGCGGCTTCAATTTTCTAGAGGCATAAGCTATCACTTTATCATTTTGCATCAAAACACATCCCAAACCTTCCTTAGATGCATCTGTGTAAACCACAAAACTATCATGTCCATTTGGTAGAGCTAGAACAGGCGCTCTAGTCAGCCGTCTTTTCAACTCCTGAAAACTTCCTTCACACTTAGAACTCCAAATAAACTTTCCATTTTTCTTGGTCAACTCAGTCATAGGTCCGGCAATTTTTTGAAAATCCTGAATGAATCTCCGGTAATATCCTGCCAATCCTATAAAACTCCGAACTTCCGTTGGGTTTTCTGGTCGTTTCCATTTCGAAACAGCTTCCACTTTAGCTGGATCCACTTTAATCCCATCCTTAGAAATTATATGCCCTAGGAAAGTCACTTCCTTCAGCCAGAATTCACACTTGCTAAACTTAGCATATAACTGATGTTCCCTCAAGATTTGTAAAACAATTCTCAAATGTTTCTCATGATCTTTCACATTCTTAGAATACACCAAAATGTCATCAATGAAGATCACCACGAATTGATCCAAGTAAGGCTTAAAAACCCTATGCATTAAATCCATGAAAGCGGCAGGTGCATTGGTTAACCCAAAAGGCATTACTGCAAACTCGAAGTGCCCATACCTCGAGTTAAAAGCAGTCTTAGGTATGTCCTTTTCCAAAATCCTCAATTGATAGTAACCTTGCCTTAGATCCAACTTTGAAAACACTACCGCCCTTTGCAATTGATCAAACAGTTCATCGATGTGGGGTAGTGGGTATTTATTCTTAATCGTAACATCATTTAAACCTCGATAATCTATACATAACCTCAAACTCCCATCTTTCTTCTTTACAAACAAAACTGGGGCTCCCCACGGAGAATCACTCTCTCGTATAAAACCTCGTTCCAACAAATCCTGTAATTGTAACTTCAACTCCTTCAACTCAGCTGGAGCCATCCTGTATGGTGTCCTTGATATAGGTGCTGTTCCCGGAGTTAAATCAATTTTAAAAGCTATTTCCCGTTCCGGAGGTAGAGACTCCAATTCTTTAGAAAAAACATCAGAAAATTCTTTTACTACCGGGGTGTCTTCCAGATTCACCTTATCGCTAGGAGTATTAATAAGAAAAACCAAATACCCTTGAGCTCCTTTACTTAACAACTTTCTAGCCCGAATTCCCGAAATAAGTGCAGACGAGGCTAACTTACCCCTTACATCCAATTTCAAGGTTGCCTCCCCTGGAATACACAATTCTACAATTTTCGTCCTACAATTTAACTGAGCGTTATAACGGGCTAACCAATCCATCCCTAGGATCACATCATATCCTTTAATCGCTAAGCCTATCAAATCGGCCAGCAATTTTCTTTCCCTCACGCAAATTTCACTATTCTTATACACCATATTGGCAATTAGACTTTTGTCCCCAGTGGGTGTTTTAACCTCCAAGTCATATGGTAACTTAATTGGCTTCAAGTCTATTCCACTCATGAAATCAGGGTTTACAAAAGAGTGCGTTGCACCCGGATCAATTAAAACCCTAGCTAGGCGGTGAAAGATTGGAATTGTACCTTCGACCACTTCGGTCGCATCTGGAGCTTGTGGATAGTCCAATGCGTAGACCCTAGCCGGTACTTTCGGTCGACTCCCTCCGGCACTGGTCTGCTTAGAGGTTGATTTTTCAGGTCTCTGCAGGCTTCCCCCTGTCTTTGACGATTTCGGACAACTTGCGATTTGATGCTCAGTGCTCCCACACAGTAAGCATTTTCCCAGCTTTCTCCAGCAGTCATTCTCAGAGTGGTTGTGTTTACCACAATACCCACAAGTAACTTGAGTGGTCACAGTCGATCCAACAGATGGTGCTCCCCTAGCTTGAGTCGTCCCGCTACGACCTCCCCTAGATAGAGCTCCCCTAGAAGCTCCAGCAGTTCTCGTTCCTCCTTCACCTCTTCCCTTTTTAGAAGGGTGTACAAACTTACTGGTCTGTCCAGTAGTGCGACTAGGGAAATTCCTTTTCCTATTGTGGAAATCCCTCACTTGAGATCTTGCATTCTCAACCCTTTGCGCTTTCTCCAAAGCCTCAGTAAAAGTAGAGATTTGGGCTGCAGCCAGGCCCTCCTGAAGTTCCACATTAAGTCCCTGTATGAACCTTCTAATCCTTCTCCGTTCATCGGCTACTAGCTCAGGAGCATATTTGGAAAGCTTAGTGAACTTCCCTTCATATTCTGCGACAGTAAGGGTTCCTTGTTTCAACTTAATAAATTCGTCCTCCCTTTTCTCTTGGATCAATGGCGGAAGAAACTTTTCATTAAACTCTCTTGTGAAATTCTCCCAAGTCCAAGGGGTTCGAGCTCTTTCCCATTTTCCTTTTATCAAGTCCCACCAAGCACGGGCTACTCCCTCAAATTGAAAGGCAGCAAAGTTCACTCGCCTATCCTCAGTATAGTCTAGAGCGGCGAATATGTTGGTCATCCTTTCTAACCAATTCTCCGCTACTTCGGGGTCAGGTTCACCCATAAACTTAGGCGGGTTAAACTTTAGGAATCTTTCCAGGGCTCTATCCTCTCCTCTATCCTGGCCCCCAGGTTGGTTAAATGGTCCAGGACCCTGTCTCTCCGCTAGACGTTCTAGGATATCAGTCATCCTATTGATGGCAGTAGCCACTTGGTTACCCTCAACGTTTTCCTGTCCCTGGGTCGGTCCAGTTGCCGAACCCTGGTCATCCCCCTGAGGTTGGGCCTGTCTAGACGCTCGCCCATGGCCTCGACCACTTCTTAATCCTTCCATAAGTCTAAACGTGCCTAGTGCAAGAAATAAATTAATTTAAGCAGAAAACAAGAATTTTATCAAATTTAGAACTAACCAAGAAAGCATTGAAATCAACAATAATTTACATTTATAAGCAAGTCAAGTTCGTACAATTAGCAAGTTAGGGACAATTCACAAAATATAGCACACAGGTGCTCAAGAGTATACTTTTAGTCACAGAAGACTAAAGTAAGAACAAGTGCCCAAAAGTAGGCCACACAAGCATGCAAAATACAATGGCCTCGGCACTCGCGTCACCCTAACTAGTCCTAACTGTACCCATCAAAAGTCAAAAGAGGTCAACGACCAAGATCCTAGTCCATAGCAGGGCTATCAGGAGGAACCTCCTCCTCGGGATCCTCCTCCTCATCATCAGGAATCACCGCAGCAGCATCCTCAACCAGACTAGTAGCATCAACCAGCATCTCGAAAGCCCGAGTACGGACATCTCGTGCTAACCTAATGAGTCGAGCCCTAGTATCCCGAAGCTCCTCATTAACCACTGCAGACGTGGCTACCTCACCCTCTAGCACCTCCTCAAGCTCAGCAATCCGCTCACCCTGAGCGCCAACCATCTGCCTAAGCTCATCTACCTCAGCCTGTAAATCACGGTTGGCATCCATCAACTGACGACGCTCGTCGTCCAAAGCAAGCACCACATAGTCCGGGTAGGCAAAAGTCAACCTACACGAACATCGAGGGTATCTATCATGCGGTGAGTAGCGTACACGAGCTCCTCCTGCTATAGGTCGGTAGTAGATAGTCCTAAGGGGCACGTAATGACCATTCGCATGGCCATTCCCATTAGCTGCCGGGGCTCCGTTTCCATCAGCCATCCCTGCAAAATAATAACAATAATAATACCTTTCGGGTTAGAAACTTAAATCACTACCTAATTCCAATATCCTGCAATGCATGCCTAACTTAATCGTTGGTTCATCCCAATCGTCACTTGAGGTAGGACTAACTTAGTTGCTAGCTCGCCTCAAGTATCACTTAGGGTAGGATTAAGTCATCCCATATCGAGTCTTAAAGGTAGAGTATCCAATATGTCTCCCATATAGACCTCTAACCTAGTGCTCTGATACCAACTGTGACGCCCCACATCTCCCTAAGGCGGACCAAAGGGTATCCGCGGACGCCTGCCCAGCTCACGCCAGGACTCAAGCAATTCCATTCAATTTCAAACCGAACTAATCTCTTCGATGAGAACAATATGAATACCATAATGCGGAAGCGTTCAAGCTTAAGAAGTCACTTAATGTATAACCAGTACATCGGTAAATCATGAAACGACTTAAATTCAAGGTACACATCAGGGCCCAAACTTTTCAAGTTTACAATTTCCAAAAGTACAACCCAAACCAGGGCCTAGTCAAAATATATATATATATCCGGAGTCTTAACAAAAATTCAACGGATGGTTTCTCCATATTTCTCCGAGAGTCGGTCCTGTTAAGGAAAACAAAACTATAGGGTGAGCTAACGCTCGTGAGGCCAAGAACACACATGCAAGCACTTAGTCAAATAACAAACCCAAATTTAATAAATAAAACCATGTCTTTTCAATAATCAATTATTCAAACAGGAAAAGTAATCAGAAACAATTCAAGGATATAGTAGCTCTCAGGAGCTAAGTTCCACTCGATCTGCCGTTGTCATTCGTATACCTTCCCGCATTGACCCTCCTGTCAACCGGGTCGGTATTTCCATTTCCGTAGATCACCACTTACTTCCCTCCGTCCACCGTACACCTCAAGGGCCCACAAGTCTATTATTGGGCGATACTCTGCGAGTATGCCAAGCAAGACCTCTTATTAGGTCGAGCTTATGTGTATCTCATGGCTCGTTCGAATCCCCGACCAAGCCCATTGCTGGCTCGAGTCTAAGGACGGCCTATGAGTTTGGGCGTCCCCCATTCATTTGAAAGTCGAGGAGGTTCACTCCAACGACACAAGCATTCATGACATAACATTTCATTTCATTCATTCATTCAAGACATTCCATTCATTCATTTGAAATTAGAACGAGTGCGATAAAGTACACACCCGCCCTTAATTTTTAAACTTTCAACAAATACCACAATTAAACAAGTATCAAAATTCACACACTTGACACTCACCGAGCAATTCAACAAGAATTATTTTCCGGAAGTTCAAGTGTCCACGGTGAGATCCTCTTGAAGGTCTCCTTGTGCGCCTGGCAAATTAATAGTGGATAATCACACAATTAACCCACTTATCAAGAAAGATTGTACACTAGTACAATCTAAGAATTATTTTGCAAAAAGGAACCTCAATTACACGTAAATCGAGGTTCAACTTGCCTTTTATTAGGTATAATATTATTTGAGTTTTTATCATGAAAATTGTAAGCAAAACGTTTAAGAATATAAAAAGAATAAAGAGTTTTTTGAAAAACTCTATTTTCTTGGAATTGGAAAATTTTCCAGTTTTACGACAAATCTTTGAAAAATCATAACTTGCTCGGTATAAGTCGAAAATTGGAAAATTTTATACCGTTGGAAACCTCTTAGAGAGTACTATAAGTTCCTAGAAGACACTTTTCCATGAATCAAAGTGAAAAGTGGTCAAAAATGAGCTTGAAGATGCAGGGTTGGTTCACAAGGCAGAATGAAGTTGGTTTTTGGTCAACTTTGAAAATTCGGCACGATTCGTACGTTGCAAACCGGCCTCTGAAATTTTCAGCTCAATTAGTGTTGCAAGTGAAGTGTATGACAAAACAAGCGGATCGAGAATCGGAGTTTCGAGCACCGAGATACGGTAGCCCGAAGTTGAGCAAATTCAAGACTGGATGAGAATTTTCCAGATTTGAACCTCTAACTTTAGTAATTCAATTGGGTATCGAAACGAACTTGAATCGGCACCAAAATTGGTAGTATTTCAATAATATATGGAAAGTATCTCTCTATCGAATTTCGGGGAAAAATACCTTCGGCAAGGTAGTTAATGAGCCAACCGAAGTTTAAGAAAATTCCTAAGGCATTCTGCCTTTGACTTTCATTTCCCAAATTTCCAAACGTTTAACCAAGAAAGTTATCCAACCATGGTTCATTTGTGAAATAAGGATCTAAGATATACCCATGATACCTTTGGTAAGTGTTTAATATCAAAAACATCAACTAACAAGTTCATTCCAAGATTTGGTTCCAAACCAGTCCCAACATTAGGGTTTTCCAAAACAGAGCAGTTCACTTGATTCAGTCACAACTCAGTCATTATAGCTCGAAATCGAGCATGGCTTACGCCGTTGGAAAATACATTCATAGAGTTAAAATATCACAGAAGAAATCATTCCCAAATTCGGCACCCATCTGGTTCAAATTCGGGCATCAAGTTGCTGCCTGCACACTTCATTCCAGACGAACAGAGCAACAGGACAGCGAACTTAAAACATTTGGTTCGGCTTGGTCACAAGGAATCAGAACGTGCATCATATACCAAATTAAAGCTAGGAATGTCTAGTTTCAAACGCCACCGACGGCACATGATTTTGACATCCGAGGACAGAGTTATAGCCAAAATACTACTGCTGGTCAGAGGCATACGCGAGACAGTTTCCAGATTTGCTGGTTTCGAACAAAAATTCATTTGCTCCATCAAACCCCAATATTTTCCAATGAAATTTTTCACAAATCAAATACATCCTATAAACATCCAATCCAAGCCATTAAACCATTAAAATTTGGCCTGGAAATGGCCGAACATAGCAGGGGCAAAATCGGAAAGTTTAGCTTCTTACACCCAATGAAGTTTCCACTAATTACCCATCACTAATGCATCATTATAATCACTAAACCAACAATATAATCACCATTAATCATCACATCAGCAACAACAACCCAAGTGTGGGAATTCCAAGAGCCCACAATCACATTTTTACACCATAATCAAGCTAACTAAGTGCATGCATGAGCTTAATCTTGCTATATAACTTCCAAAAGACAAGAATTCATGGGTTGATCATTACCTCTTCCTTGGGTGTGCAAGACCAGAAAATTTCGGCCCTCTTGAAGCTCCAAGAAACCATGAAGATGCAGCCTTTTGTTAGCTAAAACCAACCTCCAAGAGATTTGCTAAGTGGTCTCCAAGTTTGGTGTGATTTGGAGGTGATTTGGGGTGGTTTTGAGTGAGGTTAGTGTGCTGAATTTTTGTTGCAAATGAGTTAGAGAGAGGGAGGAGCTTGGCCGGCTGTGAGGAGAGAGAAGAGAGAGTGTAATTCTGATCTAAGTTAGCTTCTCCAAGAAGATTAAATGTGTGGTGAAAAATTGCTCCAAAGTCAACTCTTGTGAGGCTCGTTTGGCACGTTTTTAGGCTCGATTTTCTCGCGCGTTTGGTTCACTAGTGCACTAAACCTCTAATGCACTCATGTTAATATAAATATTATTCACTCTTAATTGTCTCGAAACAAGGGTCTAAAGTTCCTCAAATAAAGTCGCGCGTGTGAAAACGCGTACCGCCAATTTTACCGCTATAACGCGGAACTTTCGAAAAATTCTTAGAACGATTGCACTACTAACTATCACTTGAATATTTATACCTAAGATTACCTATTTTAGGTCCATAGTACAAGTCTCCAATATTCCAAGCTTATTGTGCTACTACGCGGATAAAATCTCCAAGTACTATTCACTATTTTTACGAAACGCGCTCTAGGAAATTAATTTTCGAAACGAATCATTTTAAAAATATAACGAAGTTATATTTCCATGTATTTAGGTCTAATAAGACTAGAAAATATTCCTTGGAAATAAAATCCAATTAAATAATTTATTAAGCCATAAATTAGGCATAAAATAATAGTTTTTACGAGTCCTCACACGGCTATACCTAGAAAACTACGGATCTCAGTCGGGGTTTCCGGGTACTTCCACTCAGCTACAGCCTCCACTTTTACTGGATCCACAGAAATTCTATCTTTAGATATTATGTGTCCTAGAAAAGAAACTTGCTCCATCCAAAACTCGCATTTGCTAAACTTGGCAAATAACTGATGTTCCCTTAAAGTCTGCAAAACTATCCTCAAATGCCGTTCGTGTTCCTCTCGAGTCTTGGAATACACCAAAATATCATCGATAAATACTACAACAAATTGATCCAAGTAGGGTTTAAAGACTCGATGCATTAAATCCATAAATGCAGCAGGGGCATTTGCTAAACCAAAAGGCATCACAGCGAACTCAAAATGACCATATCTGGAATTAAAGGCAGTCTTCGGTATATCCTCTTGCCTAATTCGTAACTGGTAGTAGCCTTGCATCAAGTCCAACTTAGAGAAAACTACTGCCCCTTGTAGTTGGTCAAACAATTCATCAATGTGTGGTAAGGGATATTTATTTTTCACCGTAACATCATTTAGGCCACGAAAGTCAATGCACAGTCTTAAACTACCATCCTTTTTCTTAACAAATAACACTGGCGCCCCCCACGGTGACTCACTTTCTCGAATAAACCCTCGTTCTAACAGATCTTGTAACTGCAGTTTCAACTCTTTAAGTTCGGCGGGGGCCATTCGGTATGGCGTTTTTGCAATGGGAGCAGTTCCAGGTACTAAATCGATCTTAAATTCTATTTCCCTTTCTGATGGCATCGATTTCAACTCATCGGGAAAGACATCAGGAAATTCATTCACTACTAAAACATCCTCCAGTTTCACTTTATCTCCAGGAGTATTAATTAAGAAGGCTAAGTAGCCTTGCGCCCCCTTACTTAACAACTTTCTGGCTCGGATTCCCGAAACAAGTGCAGACGAGGCTAACCTACCTCTCACATCCAACCTTAAAGTTGCCTCTCCGGGTATTGAGAATTCTACCACCTTTGTTTTACAGTTCAATTGGGCATTATAACGGGCCAACAAATCCATGCCTATAATTACATCGTACCCCTTAAGGTCTAAACTTATCAAGTCACCCACTAACTTCCGTTATCCTACCCAAATCTCACAATTTTTATAGACCATATTGGTAATTAGGCTTTGATTCCCAGTAGGTGTTTTCACTTCTAAATCATACGACAACTTAACAGGATTCACAGCAATACCACACATAAAGGCAGGATTCACAAAAGAATGGGTTGCCCCAGGGTCAATCAAAAGTTTAGCTAAGCGGTGGAATATAGGGATCGTACCTTCCACTACTTCCGAGGAATCTGGAACTCGCCGGTGGTCCAAAGCTAAAACCCTAGCAGAGGTTTTGGGTCGACTAGCACTGGTTGTAGGTTGCTTAGGGTTTGACTTTTCCAACTGGGTACCCCCGTTCCCATCACGATTCTTAACAGGGCAAGTGGCAATCTGGTGTTCAGAACTTCCACAAACAAGGCACTTTTTCATCTTTTTCCAGCAATTATCTTCGGTATGATTTGGCTTACCACAATATCCACAGCTTACACGTGTGGTGGGTGCGGGAACTCCTAGGGAGACAGTTTTCTGTTGTCCCTGTCCCCTTCCACCTTGAGCTCCTCTAGATGAAGCTCCACCTCTTGGTGTCCCCGCAATTCGGCCTCCACTCGTACCCTTTCCAAACTTCGGAGATGGCACATTCTGATCACTTCGGCCAGGAGTACTGGTAGATACACCACGCTTCTTAGCCTGAAAGGTCCGAACTTGAGATCGGGCCTGCTCCACACGTTGAGCCTTTTCAAGCGCATCCTTAAAGGTGTCAATTTGAGCGGCAGCTAAATCCTTTTGGATTTCTACATTCAAACCTTGTATAAACCGCCTTATACGCTTTTGCTCACTTACCACCAATTCTGGGGCAAACTTGGAAAGTCGGGTGAACTGCGTTTCATACTCTGCCACACTTGAAGTGCCTTGGCGCAGTTTAATGAACTCATCCTCCCTTTTCTCCTGAATTAAGGGTGGAAGGAATTTCTCATTGAATTCCCTCGTGAAGTTTAACCAGGTACGTGGGGTTTGCTCCCTTTCCCACTTGGCCCTTACTATGTTCCACTAGGAACGGGCCGCGCCTTCCAGCTGGAAAACAGCGAAGGTAACTTGCCTCTCTTCAGAGTAATGCAACGCAGTGAATATATCCTCCATTCGCTCGAACCAATTCTCGGCAACTTCAGGTTCAGGTCCTCCAAGAAATTTTGGAGGAGCAAACTTTTGAAACCGCTCCAGGGCCCTATCCTCGCCTACTTCGGGGTCCCTTTGTTGGTTACCAGGTACTTGACCCTGCTGGTCAACCAAACGGGCCAACAAATCAGTCATTCGATTAATTGCGGTTGCTACTTGGTCCCTTCCATCACCTCGGGGTTCCTGGTTTTGATTCGCCACTGAACCTTGTTCCTCCCCTTGATCTTGGACTTGCCTGGGTTCTCGTCCACGGCCCCGAGTACGTCTTTGTCTCGTTTCCATAATTACTCAGTGGCCTATTGCCCAAGTATGACAACTAACCGGGTGAGCGAATATGATATACGAAAGATGATTACGTATAATGAAAAGTCACATAAGAAATCAAGATTGGAATCACGATAAGCAAGTGAAATGCACCGCAGTTAAAATTAATGACGGAATAAAGTCAAAGTCAAGGTTAAAGTCAAAGGTCAAAAGTCAAAGTATTATACATTAAAAAGCTCATAGTAGTCACTTACAAGATAACAAGACCACAATAGAAAGTACGAGCCCTCAAAAGTACAGATATAGTCATACCAAGCAAAACCTAACACAAGTAGTCAAAAGGAGCTATACAACCACCAGGTCACCACATCCCCTAACCTGTCTATGTACAATGTCAAAATCATCCACTATCCTAGCCAAATGGTGAAGACCTAGTCAGTGGCGGGACTAGCTGACCCCCCACTCTCAGTAGGTTCATCTTCTGAGCCAATATCCATATAAGAAGCCTCATCACTTGCTTCTCCTAGAAGGTCGTCACAAACATTCAGAATGGACTCCGCCCTAGTCCTCACCTTCATTGTCCTAGTCACCATGCGTTCTTGAGTTTCCTCCAACTGTGCGCAAAGATCGTCAATCCTTTCTTGGCCCTCAACATTATCATACTCGAGGTCCTTAAGCCGCTCGGCTTGCATCTTATTGGCTTCCTTTAGTTGCTTCACTGCGGCTTCAAGCCTAGCATTATCCCTGGCAAGCTCCTTACGCTCTTTTACTACCGCCAATACTACTTCATTAGGGTAGCCATAAATATGACGGCACTCGCAACGCCTATAGCGGTTTGACGGGCTCCAATAAACTCTAGATCCTCCAGGCCGGATTTGATACTTAATCACGGGAAGGGCTCCTTGGGGATTCTCACCAACAGGACTATTACTATGGCCGCTAGGTCCGTCCATCCTACATAAAAGTGTAGATAAACTTTAGTACTTTTAAGGGAATTAATAAAATAGAATCCTTAAGTCGGAAATTTCTAATTCGCCCAGGCTAATTCAAACCTAGGCTCTGATACCAACTGTGACAGCCCCACCTCTCCCTAGGGCGAACCCTAGGGTATCAGCGGACTGCCTGCCCAGCTCTCGCGGGGACTCAGTCGATCAAAGAACTAGCAACTCAAAATAACTGGGAAAAATAACTTCAAATTTAATTTGTACAATCCTAATAACACATAACTATCAATCAACTTTCCAAACTTAATACGGCAAGCTAAGAGTCACACTTACCATTTCATACTACGAATTACATAACATAAGTCAACTCATAAATTCAAGCTTACAAAAGTAAAAGGTAAAGTCATCTTAATAAAATTTACAAGTTCAAGCAAAACAAAGCTAAGAAAGCTCTTGACCGTTAGTCCATCCCCGATCTGTTAAGGAAAACAAAGGGAGTGGGGTGAGCTAAAGCTCAGTGAGGTTCCAAGTAAAGCAAGTAAACACATAGCCAGTTTAAGGCATAGAATAATCAAGTAAATACCGTATGATACAATAACAATTAATCACAATTCAATTCAAGGATACGGGTGGCTTTCAAAAGCCAAAATCCCCTTGAGCTTGATCATAAATGTCTCCGTTGACACTCCGTCAACACTTGTATACACAGAATATTAAGTCCGTAGAACACCACTTTCACCTGCCTCCGTCCACCAATCAACCCCCCACCTGGCCCGCACTTCATAAACAGTAGTTAGGTAATACTCGAGTATACCGGTTTCAGTGTATAGTAAACAGTCCTCAAGGTTTATCGGCCTTCTCGACCAAGCCCTTGCTGGCTCGATAGAACCGACTCACCTATGAGGTTGGGTACCCAAACAGTAGTAGTAGTTGATGGGATATCACCCAAACAACTCAAGCACAGTCACCTATGAGGTTGGGTACCCAAACAGTAGTAGTAGTTGATGGGATATCACCCAAACAACTCAAGCACAGTCACATATAGAGAATTCACATTTCACAATAACAGTATACAGAGCCTCAGTGGAAATGAAGGAGGACGAGTGCGATAAAGTACACCCTCGCCTCCACTTTTATCACATTAGGGTTTGGCTCAAACAGTCGTAAATCAAGTAATCAAATATTTCACATAAGCAGGTAGCAGGTAGTGGAACACTCACCTGTCAATCAAAAGAGGCAATCGATGTCAAACGTCTTAGTTGCGGTCACCTTCATTTCCCAAACCTAGGGTAACGAGCGAAATCGTTAACAATTAGATTCATGCCCCACTAGGTTAGGCTTAATAAGAGACCAAGTATGTAGTCTAAGCTACTTAATCCGTCATGCAAACAAGGCCCAAACCATGGTAAAAGTTCATGAGAAAACAAGTTTAGTAGGTGCATGAAAGTTTGGCAAAAGAAAAGTTCCAATTATGCTTAAGGATTTCTTCTCGGGTTGCACAGTCATGCCCTGGCAGTCTTAGGAAAACGGTCATAACTCACTGTAGAAAAGTCGAAATTAGGTGCCGTCAGTGGCGTTGGAAACTAGACTCGAAGGGCTTTCCAACAGTACCAAGCTCACACCGTGGTTCGTCTCCTATCAACAACAGTAATTCAGACAAGGTGGCTGTTTTTCCAACCCTGGATCAGCATTAATCTTATGCCAAACTACTCTAGTTCTAGGGCTAACTTCATTAGTTTTGATTCAAATTCACCCAATTCACTCCTCAAGTGATCATATACAAGGATTCAAGTCACTTAGAATCAATGGAGTTTACAATATAACATACAACATGATTTAAGGTAGCCATAATGATCCCATAACTACAAGAGTCCTAAAACAGTCTACTAATGGTTCAAAATCACCACTTTACTTGCTTCAACCCCATTCCAACTTGCTCATAGGCTTAACCAATAGTTAACCTAGTTTATTAGGCTTGATTAGGATATAATTTAACAACAAGATTGAGGGAAAATCCCTCCTACAAGAACCGGCCAGCCTAGACAAAGCAACCAGCCCACACTTTTCAACATTTGTTCAATCTTCACCCTTACATGTTTTCTACTCAATCATCATATCAAGTGGTAGTTCTAGCTCAAAAGAGGTTTAAAACATAATAATACCTCATAAACAAACATGAATAAGAATCAAACATTTCATCAAACACTTGGTATGCATACTAAGAAACCTAGCTACTACTTGTTTACTTCAAGAAACTAACTCAACATCTCAACCAAACAACTTGTATCTTTGCTATTAACACTTCAAGTGCATGATCTATCATAAAAAACCAAGATTTAAAGGACATATACCTCTCTTATAGTGAGCTTGCACCACCAAAATCACTTCACCAAAGTAAGTCTTCAAGCTTAGATCAAACACTTGGAGTTGTAGGAACTCTCTCACTAATTCAGATTTTTCTCTCTTGATTGTTGTTCTTGGTTTGCTAGAGTAAGAAAACAAGATTATGTGGCTCACTTTTTCTCTCTCTCTTGAACCAGAATTTCGGCCAGCACTCAAGAAAAAAAGAAGGCTTTGGCTAGTTTATATAGTCTTCTAATCTTGGTTCCAATAAGATACTTGGCTAAAGTTTAGCCACATGTCCACTTACTTGTCCAATTCTTTCTTAATCTTTGACTAATGGTGTCTTAACCTTTCCAAATGCACCAATCATTCTTTAACACCTCTAACTAATCTTTCCAAATGCACCAATAATATTTTAACACCTCTAACTAACCTTTCCAAGTGCACCAATAATACTTTAACACTCCTAACTAATCTTTCCAAGTGCACCAATCATATTTTAGCACCTATAATCCTACATGTAAGATTTCTACCACTAATATAAAGACACTTGGTAAAATGTAAGTGGTGAATAATTAAAATTAACTCTAAAAAAAATGCTTTACTACAAGTAAAAGGAATAAAGTGTAATGCATGAAAATTATTGTAACACCTAGAAAAGCTAATGTAATGGCATATAATATGTGATTTAAATCCTAGAATAAGGCAATTAATTTGGGGAATTTGTACTTTAAAAATGAGGGTTCTCACATCCATCGCCGCTGTCTCATGTTCAATTTCTTCTGGGAGAAAAGGTACCTAAGACTTTTGTGATCCGAGTACACTTCAAAGGTCACCCCATATAGGTAATGCCTCCACTTTTTCAGAGCAAAGACGACTGCAGCTAGTTCCAGATCGTGGGTCGGGTAATTCTGCTCGTGAAGCTTTACCTTCCTAGAGGCAAAGGAGATCACATTCCGGTTCTGCATCAAAACGCACCCTAGGCCTTCTCGCGATGCGTCTGCATACACCGCAAACCCGTCCACTCCATTTGGCAAAACTAGTACTGGAGCCATGGTCAATCTTCTCTTTAGTTCTTGAAAACTTGTTTCGCATCGGGCGTTCCAGATAAATCGACCATGCTTCTTCGTCAGGTCAGTTAAAGGTCCTGCTAATTTGGAGAAATCTTTAATGAACCTTCGGTAGTACCCAGCTAGCCCTAGAAAGCTGCGAATTTCCGTGGGGTTTTCTGGCCTCTTCCAATTTGTCACGGCCTCTACCTTCGGCGGGTCCACCGAAATGCCTTCGTGGGAGATTACGTGCCCTAGAAATGCTACTTTCTCCAACCAGAACTCGCATTTACTAAACTTGGCATACAATTGATGTTCCCGTAAAGTCTGCAACACCACCCTTAAATGCTCCTCATGCTCCTCGCGTGTCTTAGAGTAGACCAAAATGTCGTCGATGAACACAACAACAAATCGGCCCAGATAGGATTTAAAAACCCTATGCATTAGGTCCATGAAGGCGGCGGGAGCATTGGTCAGTCCAAAGGGCATAACGGCGAACTCGTAATGCCCGTATCTTGAGTTGAAAGCAGTTTTCGGAATGTCCTCCTTCCTAATTAACAACTGGTAATATCCTTGTCGGAGGTCCAACTTTGAGAAGACCACTGCTCCTTGCAGCTAGTCAAACAACTCGTCAATGTGGGGCAGTGGATATTTATTCTTGATCGTAACGTTGTTCAAGCCCCGGTAGTCAATACACATCCTCAAGGTTCCGTCCTTTTTCTTCACAAATAGGACAGGGGCCCCCCAAGGAGACCCACTCTCGTGAATGAATCCCCGCTCCAAAAGATCTTGTAATTGCAACTTAAGTTCCTTAAGTTCTGCAGGCGCCATTCGATAAGGGGTTTTTGAGATAGGTGAGGTTCCAGGTAATAGGTCTATTCGAAATTCTATCTCCCTTTCCGGAGGTAAGGCTACTAACTCATCAGGGAATACATCCGGAAATTCCCTCACTACGGCCACGTCTTCCACCTTTAATTTATCCGTAGGGGTGTTAATCAAGAAGGCCAAAAATCTTTACGCCCCTCTACTTATCAGTTTCCTAGCTCGGATGCCCGAAATTAAAGCAGATGAGGCTAACCTACCGCTTATATCCAACCTTAAGGTTGCCTCGCCAGGAATGCGAAATTCTACTATTTTCGTTTTACAATCCAGTTGGGCGTTATATTTGGCTAGCCAGTCCATACCCAGAATCACATCGTACCCCTTAATGGACAAGCTAATCAGGTCTCCTAAAAATCTCCTTTCACCTACCCATACATCACAATCCCTATAAACCATACTAGTCACCAAACATTGATTCCCCGTAGGTGTACTAACTTCTAGGTCATATGGTAAACTAGCAGGTTTTATATCGATGCCACACAAGAAATCAGGGTTAACAAACGAATAAGTGGCACCAGGATCAATTAAAACTTTGGCAAAGCGGTGAAAAATAGGGATCGTACCTTCTACGACCTCCGAAGACTCTGGGACCTGATGGGGCTCTATAGAGTACACCCTAGCAGGCACTTTAGGTTTGGACCCATCTCCCTTGGCTGGTCCAGTATTGGTCCTCGGCGGTAGTTGGCTTCCTTTTCCATCTTGTTTCAGGACCGGGCAAGTAGCCAATTGGTGATCCGCGCTTCCACATCGCAGACATTTACCCTGTTTCTCCCAGCAGTTATCTTCGTTGTGGTTTGACTTCCCGCAATGCCCGCAGGGACCGCGAGATGCTGAAACCGAGCCACTCTGAGCATTTCCCCTTTGTCCTCGCCCAGCTTGACCACCCCTGAATGGAGTCCCTCTGCCTGAACCAGAATGTCGACCACCACCCGTTCCTCGTCCAAATTTAGAGGGAGTACTCTTTTCACCCTGTCCAGAGCTACTCCCAGGGAAGCCACGCTTCTTAGCTTGGAAGTTCCGGACTTGCAACCGTGCACTCTTAGCTCGTTGAGCCTTTTCCACAACCTCGCTGAACGCATTGATTTGAGCCACGGTGAGGTCTTTCTGGATCTCAACATTCAAACCCTGAATAAAGCGCCTAATCCGTCTTTGCTCAGTCATGATTAACTCAGGTGCAAACTTGGACAGGCGGGTGAACTGACTCTCATATTCCGCCACAGTTTGAGTCCCTTGGCGAAGCCTAATAAACTCGTCCTCCTTCCTCTCCTGGACTAGAGGAGGGAAAAACTTTGCGTTAAACTCTCTAATGAAGTTCACCCAAGTCCTGGGTGTCTGCTCCCTTTCCCATTTGTCTAATTACGTTCCACCAGGAACGGGCTGCCCCCTCAAGTTGAAATACGGCAAAAGTCACCTGCCGTTCATCAGGGTAGTGTAGGGCTGCAAATATATCAACCATCTTTTCAAGCCATCTTTCGGCAACGTCCGGGTCGGGTTCCCCAACAAACTTTGGCGGAGCAAACTTTTGAAAACGTTCGAGAGCTCTATCTTCGCTCTCGATATGATGGCCAAGGTTTTCGGGGTTTCCAGGGTTAAGGTTTGGGTTCTGGGCTTGTTTCTGCACTACTTGTGCTAGTTGGTTTGTCATTTGCTGCATAGCAGCAGCTATTTGCACATTGGGGTCGGCTTGTGGTTCAAGATCGGGTCCAGTCGAGGTTTCCCCCGTACCCCTAACCGGTGTGGGTTGTCTAGTTCCGCGCCAACATCCCCGACCACTCCGAGTACCTTTCATAAGTTTTACTTGGTCTAGGCAAGAGTACTAAACCAAAGTAGTAACAAGGCATGTAAGTAACACTCGAAACTTTCACATAACACATATTTATACATTACAAACATGATCACAAACATATATACAAGCCAAGCAAGATCAAGCCACACACATATATACAATCAGTCAAGTCAAGTACAGGCCAGTCAGAAAAACATAGACGATCCCTCGAGGAATGGCCTTATCAAAAGAGATTTACATGTAGCTAATCCAACAACCAAAACGATTAGCTAAGGCTCTATTCCTATCCCTATGTACAAACAAAAACCACCAAACTATCCCAAAAGAAACCTAGAAGTCAAGGCCTAGTCAGTTGCCGGGGTCTGGGACCCAGGCGACGGGGTAGACTCCTCCCCAGCCTCGGCCCCCGCACACGAAGCCTCATCACTATACTCCTCAAGGCCATCGTCACAAAGATTAAGGATCGACTCAACGCGACCCCTGACCTTACGAGCTCGCTTAATCTCGCGCTCTCGTGCCTCCCTCAGTTGAGCGCAGAGGTCGTCAACCCTATCTTCGACCTCAAGCACGTCGTATTCTAGCTCTTTAATACGTGCAGCTTGCTTCTCGTTGGTCACCCTATCCTGGATCGCCTCGACCTCAAGTCGAGCATTCTCTCTAGCCAACACCTTACGCTCCTTGTCCAGAGCAAACACGAGAGCGTTCAGATAGGCATACTTCTCTTTACACGCGCACCGTCGGAGACGGTTAGACGGGCTCCAACGAATAACGGCCCCTCCTGGCCGTATCTAATATGGGATCACGGGGAGTGCTCTGCGAGGTCTCACTCCCGAAGGACTAGCACTAGGGTCACCCTGTCCGGCCATCCTACACCACAAGAACAATTAACCATAAATATAAGCTTACAGGCCATAAACAACAAATCCTCAAATCAAGCAGTCCTATAACACCCAGGCTAATTCAAACCTAGGCTCTGATACCACCTGTGACAGCCCCACCTTCCCCAAAGGCAAACCAAAGAGGTTAGCGGACTGCCTGCCCAGCTCTCGCCAGGACTAATGGGTCAGTTTACGTCGATCTAATACGTTCCGGAACATACCCACGCGCGCAAACAAGTCAAAATCACAAAATAAAATAAAATAGAAAAAAATGAAAAAACGCGCCGATGATGAACAATGCCGGACACGTCAGAATCCGAAGTTCAACCATACATCAATCCAACATATACATACATTGAAATTCAACATTTACAACCAAATGGCATGCCACAAAACCATTCATCATGAATATACATGTTTGGTTTGCCAATCAAAAGAAAACGAACCCGATACACATTAGGGTTTCATTCAAAGAGCTATTCAAAAGATACATTTACATGAGCTCAACTTGCTAGTACAACCTTTCCAAAAGTGATCATTTTCCTGTAAGGAAAACAAATGGAACGGAATGAGCTTAAGCCTAATGAGTTACTACCACATAAGCAACAAAGAGCATATAGCATGTCCTTTCAATTAAAGTACACAATTAAGGAATGAAACAAAACGATAAAAGGATACGGACGGCTCTCAAGAGCCCATTTCCTCGCTTATATTCTTGATCCAACCTCATTGACCCTCCGTCAATGTTAAAAGTACCAAACCGTAGACCTCACTTTACTTCCATTCCTTCCACCCAACATACCCCAACCCGGCCCGCACTCCAAGCAGTAACTTTAGGTGATACTCGAGTACACTGGAACCAAGGGTCTCATTACCACAAGATTCCCATTTCAGTCCCCGTGGCTAGTCAATTTTCACGACCAAACCCTCGCTGGCTCGATTCAAGTGACTACCAACGGGGTCGAGCTCAGTAATACAGTAGGGCCGTTGGATACTCGTCCAACTGACACCCAAACAATATCCCATGAATGGAATCCAATAACTCATATAGCAAGTACAGTAATACAGTGAAACGGTAAACAGTCATTCACAGGAATAAAAGGAATGAGGGCGGTCAAGTACACCCTTACCCTAATCATTTCCAATAGCCTAACAAGCCTTCAAGACATCACAATCACATATAGCAAAGCCACATTATAAACATCCAAGTGAGTAGTATACTCACCACTCACGTAGGTGAGGTTTCATGCACCGCCGTCCAAAGTACGTCGTGCACTAACGTCACGCCCTAGAACACGTAAACAAATACCATGAGACTCGACAACGAGTCATAAAGCCATGCCAATCACAACCCCAATAGGGTTTCATATGCATATATAAGCATGATAGCAAACCAGAAAATCAGGAAATGTAACTATATTAGCCCTAACAACAAAACAGTTTTGGCCTCCTTATGCGGTAATGGCACAAAATGCGGTACGCTTATCGGATGAGGGTGTAAGACCCACCATCTCGAAGCTAAAAGACAGGGCTACAACAATGTAGAAGGCCACTCAGTCCAAATCCTAGTACAACTAGGGCAAAAATGCAGAATACCAAACCAGAACCGTAATTGCAGGTTTACAAATGACACTATGCTGTAATTAGTCCAACTCAGTCTATACAGGTCCAAATGCATTGATTCCAAAGGCATGTGGTAGCCAAGACATCCAGCTACATTTCATTAGAAGACGCCAACATTCAAATCCAAAGCAATTCCAGTCAAAACAGACGATTGCAAGCGCAGTTCGAACATTCTGATCAACCCAGAACAGCAACAGTAAAATCGACATATCTCACTCTACACTACTCCAAAAGACCTGAAATTTTACAGGAACCTCAAACACATCAATACCTACAACTTTCATGTTTTAAGAAAAGGCCAATTCGGCCTCTAACCATATGATACAAAACCGGACAGAAAAGGGGGTTATGAAACCCTAACTTCCTCAAATTCCTTCCAAACCCAAAATTGGTTGCAATTACCAATCATTTACACCTACTAGAGTCATTACCCCTCATTACCAACCATCATAAATAACCACAACATCATGATCACATTAAACAAGAAAATTCATCAATAAAATAAAAACTTCACCAATTCATCTCAAACCAAGAAATAAACCACAAATTTCAGCACTTTAGCCACCACTTGGCACAAATTAAGCATCATTAGGTGTAGGAGGAAGTTCAAGCACCACTTACCTAGTAAACAAGGGAAAAGGAGTTGTAGAACACCTTAGCTTCCTTGAACACTTCCACAAAAACACTTACTAGCACCAAAGGGAGGGATTTTATGGAGTAGAAACTAGTTTATGTGATTGGTTTTGGAAGATTGAGCTAAATGGAAGCTAAAATGTTGAAGAGTTTCTTTCTTCTTTGCTCAAGAGAGAACCGGTCATGGAGGAGAAGAAAAGAGTGAATTTTAGTGATTTTTTTGGAGATATTTAACTCAATGGTAAAAAGTCAAAAAGGGTGAATAGTGTCCAACAAAGTCCAACCAAGGATATAGTGACACTTGGCACTTCATAAATGCATCTTTATCACTTGGTTCCTTCTCACATCAATCAAATCACCTTCTCTACTTATCTCTTAATGTGACAGCCCCACCTTCCCCTAAGGCGAACCAAAGAGGTTAGCGGACTGCCTGCCCAGCTCTCGCCAGGACTAACGGTGCAGTATAAAGCGATCTATCACGTTCTGAAACTTATAATGCGCGCAAACAAGGCAAAAGGACAAAATAACCCTAAATAAAAGAAATGAAATCCAGAGTCGGCCATGAATAGTAACCGACCCATCCGAAACCCAACCAAACATCGAAATACATATACAACATAACATTAACTATTTACAAGCCACAATGGCCTTTAAAAGTGATACAAAAGTCACTACATATGTGGGTTGCCAAAACAAAAGTGAAAACGGCCCTAATGATACATTTAGGGCCCCATTTTATATACAATACAAAAGAGGCATTCATCTAGTTCATTCGGCAACCATTTAACAAAATTCATTCCAAAAGAGTCATATTCCTGTAAGGAAAACAAAAGAAACGGGGTGAGCTAAATGCCCAGTGAGAATACAACCACCATAGCAGCTAAGATCACATAAGCATAACCGTTCAGTTCAAGTATGCAAATAAGAAGTAAATCAAATCAGTGAAAGGATACGGACGGCTCTCAAGAGCCCATTTCCGCGCTTATTTCTTGATCCAACCTCATTGACCCTCCGTCAATGTTAAAAGTAACCATCCGTAGACATCACTTACATCCAACCGTACAACTATCATACCCCAACCGGGCCCGCACTCCATTCAGTCATTTTGGTAATACTCGAGTTTACCGGAATCAAGAGTCTCATTACTACAAGATTCCCCAGTACAGTCCCCGTGGCATGTCAATTATCACGACCAAGCCCTCGCCGGCTCGATCCAATTGACTACCTAACGGAGTTGAGCTCAGTGATACAGTAAGGTCGTTGGACATTCGTCCAAACAACACCAAATCAGTTTCGATGAAATGGAATGCAATAACTCATATATCAAGTTCAGTAAGACAGTGAAACAGTAGACAATCAGTGATACTATAAAAAGGGGTGAGGGCGGTCAAGTACACCCTCACCTTAATCAATTACAATATCCAAATAAGCCTTCAAGGCAACACAACCACATATAGCAAAGCCACATTACAACATTTAAGTGAGTAGTATACTCACCAATCACGTAAGTGATATTTCATGCACCAACGTTAAAAAGGTCGTCGTGAACCCTCGTCACGTCCTAGAACACGTAAACAAAGACCATGAGACTCGATAACGAGTCATAAAGCCATACCAATTATAACCCTAATAGGGTTTCATATGCATAAATAAGCATCATAGGTAACCAGAAATTAAGAAATGGCATTAGCTTAGGCCTTAACAAAAAAAACAGTTTTCGTCATACTTTTGCGGTAATGGTACAAAATGCGCTACGCTTATCGGATGAGGGTGTAAGACCCACCATCTCGAAGCTAAAAGACACGGCTACAACAATGTAGAAGGCCACTCAGTCCAAATCCTAGCACAACTAGGTGAAAAATGCAGATTACCAAACCAGAACCGCAATTGCAGGTTCCCAAATCGCACTATGCTGTAATTAGTCTATTTCAGTCTACACAAGTCCAAATGCATTGATTCCAAAGGCATATGATAGCTAAGACATCCAGCTACATTTCATCAGAAGACATCAACAACAAAATCCAAACCAATTCCAGTCAAAATGGCCAATTACTAGTGCCGTTTTTGCATTCTGATCAACCCAGAACAGCAACAGTAAAATCGACATATCTCACTCTACACTAATCCAAATGACCTGAAATTTTTCAGGCACTTCAAACTCATCAATACCTACAACTTTCATGTTTTGAGCAAAGTCCAATTCAACCGCTAACCCTATGATCCAAAACCGGACAGAATTAGGGGTTTTGAAACCCTAACATTTCACATTTCAATCCAAATCCAAAATTGGTTGCAATTATCAACAATTCACATCCACTAGAGTCATAACCCCTCATTATCAACCATCATAAACAACCACAACACCATGATCACATTAAACCAGAAAATTCCTCAAAAAAATAAAAACTTCACTAAATCACTTCAAATCAAGAAATAAATCACAAAAGGCTTCACTATCACTACCATTAGGCACAATTTAAGCATCATTAGGTGTAAGGGAATAGTCAATCATCACTTACCTAAGAAACAAGAGAAGAGGAGTTGTAGACCACCTTAGCTCTTCCAAAAACTTCACCAAACTCACCACCAACACCAAATGGAAAAGTTGTATGGAATGGAAACTAGTTTATGTGATTGATTTAGATGATTCAAGCTAGTGGAAAGCTTGAAGTTGGAAGAGGTTTTTCTCCTTCTTTGTTAGAGAGAGAGGGCCGGCTATGGAGAAGAAAAAATGAGGGAATTTTAGTGAATTTTGGAGATATTTAACTAAATGGGTCAAAAGGTCAAAAGTGGAATAGTAACTCTTAAACTTCAACCCATAAAATGGTGACACTTGTCACACTATTAATGCAATCTTATCACTTCTTTTTCTCTCTCACATCAATCATTTCACACACTCTACTTATCTCTTAACACCCGATAAATTTTACACAGTATCCGGAATTTAACCTAATTGACCGAATTTTTCCGAACTTTTCGCACTAGTGGGTCCCACGTCCAATATATATTCTTAATTTTCTAAAAATTCTCCAATACTAGAAAAATCATCTAAAAACTATAATTACTCATAAAATTCACCAGGAAAATATTCCTAAACCAGAAAATGTAGAAAACATGCAATTAAGGGGAAAAACCCTAGGAAAAATATTAGGGAAATACGGGTTCTCACACTCTCTCCCCCTTAAAAAAATTTCGTCCTCGAAATTTCTCACCTTAATTTCCGAAAAGGTTTGGATACTTCTTTCGCATTTCCTCTTCCACTTCCCAGGTAGCTTCCTCTACTCCGTGGTTTCTCCATAGCACTTTCACTAGTGGAATCCGCTTGTTTCTGAGCTCTTTGACTTTCCGATCAAGCACTTGGACCAGTTTTTCTTCATAGGCAAGCGATTCGTCTACTTCGATCTCCTCCGATTGTAAGACGTGGGATGGGTCAGGATGATACTTCTTTAGCATTGAGATGTGAAACACATCGTGGATTCGAGAGAGACTGGATGGCAGTTCCAGTCGATACGCGACCGCTCCAACCCTCTGAAGGATCTTGTAGGGTCCGACGTACCGCGGTTGAAGTTTCTTTCCTTTGCTCGCTGTAAGACTTCGTAAGAGTGTGATCTTGAGAAATACGTAGTCTCCAACTTCAAACTCCAAGTCTTTTCTTCGATTATCAGCGTAGCTCTTTTGTCGGCTTTGAGCTGTTTGGATTCGTTGCCATATCAACTTGACCTTCTCGTGAGCCTCTTCCATCCATGGAATAGTTGCCGGGTCCAGTGCTTTCTTTTCGCCAACTTCGTCCCAGTAAATCGGTGACCGGCACTTGCGTCCGTAGAGAGCTTCATACGGAGCCATTTGAATCGACGAATGGAAGCTATTGTTGTACGCGAACTCTACTAAGGTCATGTGCTGACCCCAGTTGCCTCCAAAGTCCAGAATGCACGTTCGTAACATGTCTTCGAGAGTTTGAATCGTCCGCTCTGACTGTCCATCCGTCTGAGGATGATAGGTCGTGCTCAAATTGAGTTTCGTCCCCAGGGTTTCTTGAAACTTCTGCCAAAACCGAGATACAAACCGTGGATCCCGATCGGAGACGATGCTTACCGGAACACCGTGCAATCTTACTATCTCGTCCATGTACAGTCGGGCCAACTTGTCCATTGAATACTTCATGTTCACCGGCAAGAAATGGGCCGATTTGGTTAATCGATCAACGATCACCCAAACGGCATCATGTCCCCTTTGTGTCCTTGGTAATCCTGAAACAAAGTCCATTGTGATGTTTTCCCACTTCCATTCGGGTATCTCCAAGGGTTGTAACAAACCCGATGGTTTTTGATGCTCTGCTTTCACCTGTTGGCAAATGAGACATTTCTACACGTACTGAGCGATTTCCTTCTTCATATTGTCCCACCAATAAGTTCCTTTCAGGTCTTGATACATCTTGCTGCTGCCCGGATGGATTGTATACTTGGACCGATGAGCTTCCTCCAAAATTTCCATTTTCATCGACTATTCCTTCGGTACCACTATTCGGTTTCGATATTTCAAAATGCCCTCAAGACTCAAATTGAAGTCCGTAGTTTCTCCCTTTTCCATTTTCTCTCTCCACTTCTGTACCATCAAATCTTCGCTTTGCGCCTCTTTAATGTGTTCCAGTAGAGTGGAGATCACCCTAACATTGCTAAATATCACCTTATGGCTCCCAAGACAGGGTCTCCATTCGCACACGGATTCTAATAAATCCCACTCCTTAATCATCAATCCTGCTACTTGCACCTTACGACTCAAAGCATCTGCTACCACATTTGCCTTTCCCGGATGGTAATTGATTGTGCAGTCGTAATCTTACAGGAATTCCATCCACCTTCGTTGCCTCATGTTCAATTCCTTCTGGGAGAAAAGGTACTTAAGACTTTTGTGATCCGAATACACTTCGAAGGTCACCCTATATAGGTAATGCCTCCACTTTTTCAGAGCAAACACAACTGCGGCTAGTTCCAGATCGTGAGTCGGATAGTTCTGCTCGTGAAGCTTCAATTTCCTAGAGGCGAAAGAAATTACATTACGGTTCTGCATCAACACGCACCCCAGGCCTTCTCGCGACGCGTCTGCATACACCGCAAACCCATCCACTCCATTTGGCAAAACTAGTACCGGAGCCATAGTCAATCTTCTCTTTAGTTCCTGAAAACTTGTTTCGCATCGGGCGTTCCAGATAAATCCACCATGCTTCTTCGTCAGGGCAGTTAAAGATCCTGCTAATTTGGAGAAATCCTTAATGAACCTTCGGTAGTACCCAGCTAGCCCTAGAAAGCTGCAAATTTTCGTGAGATTTTCTGGCCTCTTCCAATTTGTCACAGCCTCTACCTTCGCCGGGTCCACCGAAATGCCTTCGTGGGAGATTACGTGCCCTAGAAATGCTACTTTCTCCAACCAGAACTCGCATTTACTAAACTTGGCATACAGTTGATGTTCCCTTAACGTCTGCAACACCACTCTTAAATGCTCCTCATGCTCCTCGCGTGTCTTAGAGTAGACCAAAATGTCATCAATGAACACAACAGCAAATCGGTCTAGATAGGGTTTAAAAACCCTATGCATCAGGTCCATAAAGGCGGCGGGAGCATTAGTCAGTCCAAAGGGCATAACGGCGAACTCGTAATGCCCATATCTCGAGTTGAAGGCAGTTTTCGGAATGTCCTCCTTCCTAATTAACAACTGATAATATCCTTGTCGGAGGTCCAACTTTGAGAAGACTACTGCGCCTTGCAGCTGGTCAAACAACTCGTCAATGTGGGGCAGTGAATATTTATTCTTGATTGTTACGTTGTTTAGACCCCGGTAGTCGATGCACATTCTCAAGGTTCCGTCCTTTTTCTTCACAAATAGGACAGGAGCTCCCCAAGGAGACCCACTCTCGTGAATGAATCCCCGCTCCAAAAGATCTTGCAATTGCAACTTAAGCTCTTTAAGTTCTGCAGGCGCCATTCGGTAAGGGGTTTTTGAGATAGGTGAAGTTCCAGATAAAAGATCTATTCGGAATTCTATCTCCCTTTCCGGCGGTAAGGCTACTAACTCATCAGGAAATACATCCGAAAATTCCCTCACTATGGCCACGTCTTCCACTTTTAACTTATCCGTAGGGGTGTTAATTAAAAAGGCCAAAAATCCTTGCGCCCCTCGACTTATTAGTTTCCTAGCTCGAATGCCCGAAATTAGAGCAGACGAAGCTAACCTACCCCTTACATCCATCCTTAAGGTTGCCTCGCCGGGAATGCGAAATTCTACTATTTTCGTTCTACAATCCAGTTGGGCGTTATATTTGGCTAGCCAGTCCATACCCAGAATCACATCGTACCCCTTAATGGACAAGCTAATCAGGTCTCCTAAAAATCTCCTTTCACCTACCCATACATCGCAATCCCTATAAACCATACTAGTTGTCGCGCCCCATTTTTTGATAAGAAAAATAAATGGTTTGAGAAAGATGTATTTTTGATTTAATTTGAATCGTGATTTAAAAGAAAAATGGGTCTAAATGGGGGTTTGAAAATGCGACGATTTGACCCAAAATTATAGTTTAAAAAGAGTTTTTGAAAAAATGGGAGTCGCCACTTGGTAATGAGTTAAGGTGTACCAAGTCACCTAAAAATGAATTTTTTAGGAAAAAGTTATAAGAAACCCCTTTTAAACGACTCCTAGTCCACGTAAACCAATGAAAAAGGTTCGGGAGTCACATTTGACGAAGGGGAAGGCAAGGATAAAAATCCAAGGCACCCCTTCGACCTAGCCAAGGCTAGTTGCATGATTTAATCAAAGATTTTCTTGTTTTAACCAAAGAATTTATTACATTTGGATGCACTACTACGTGAATGCAAACCCTAGACCTAGGGGTATTGGGGGAAATTTCCCTTCAAAGGTTGAGTGGTGCCAATCACATTAATTGTGAAGCCCAATAACGACCCTTTGAAGAAGTCACGAATAATGCGAGTGGGATGCAAATGAATGGAATGCATGTATGCAATGTGAGGATATGTGAAGTGAGAAAAATAATAAAAATAATAGGATGTAAGTGGAGGTGTGCAAATGTATTTACAAGTGTTTGTGTGCAAGTGAAGGGATAAAAAGGTGTACGTGTGCAAATGGGAGGAAAAGTGTTCGTGTGCAAGTGAAGGGATAAAAAGGTGCATGTGTGCAAATGAGACAAAAGTGAAAGTGTGCAAGTGAAGGGATAAAAGGTGTACGTGTGCAAATGGGAGGAAAAGTGAAAGTGTAATGATAGAGTGGATTTAGAATGCATGAGCCTAGGGAATGCATGCATATTGGGTACGGGGAGACCTAAATCGTGACTCAATTTGCCCTTTTATAGAGGGAATACAAGCGTGCTAAGGCTTAGAAAAAGCCACACTCGTCTATATCCCATATTTAAGGGGACTCTCAAGCAAATGAACCCTATAACTAGCATGAAATGCAAAAATCCTAAAATGGAGGGAAAAGGGGTTCGAGGGGCATGCAAAATGATAAAACTAAGAAAAATGCATGAAATGAAGTAAAACATGCAAACATGTACTAACGAGGGGAAATCCTAAGGGTCTAGCGTTGGACTAGCCCATTCTATGAATTCCGACTAGCGTTGGACTAGTGGAAACGTACATTCATCCATTCCATTCATTCATAGCTATGGAAAGCGAGTAGACATGCCAAACACTTAAAAACACATAGCACATAACATGTAGCATGCTCGACTAGATGCAAGGCCCTAACAAAGCAAATTAACACGTAGCAACTAAGCATGCAAGACACATAAGACAATTAAAGCCCTAACTATTACATTTGCTAGCTAGGCACATGTCTTCAAAAGGTCTTCATCAAGTGCTCCTCCAAGCCCTATCTATTACAAGCCAAGAGGTGTTTACATACCCCATAAAAACTAACTTAAATAAAAAGCAAAAGTAAATGACATAAATAAAAGAAATTAAAGAAAGGCTAGGAAAGCAAAGTAGACATGTATTTCGCACGTAGCACGTTGGATCACATAGAAGACACAAAAAAGATAAAAGAAATTATACCTCCTCTTCGATGGTAATCAAATGAAGTAAAAATGGCTTCAAAACAATAAAAGGGTCAAGGCACCAATTTATTTGACAAATAATCACAAAGGATAAAAATAAACATGAATTTGAATCAATTAAATCCTGTCAACAACCCACATTTAAGAAGTCAAGAGAAGAAAGGACTTGATTGCAAAGATTGGCAAAATTTTGGGGCCAAAATTAAAGAAAAATAAAGTTCAAGGACTTATTTGCAATTAAAGTAAGGACCGAAATGAAAGAAGTGGAAAATGTCCAGGGCCACAGTATAGTTAAAGAGAAACTCAGGGACTGATTTGCAAAATTATTTTCTTAGTCAAACAGGCCATTGGGCCTTATTCGTTTGGGCCAAAATTATCTTCAACCCATCAAATAAATCCGAGAAAACAGATGGGTTGGCCTGTCGATTGGTCCAACCAAAACATCTGGGCTTTTCCTCTGAAGCCCAGACCGAAAGCCTTAAAACACATCAGACCAGCCCATCGTTTAATTACTCCAGCCCAATCCGAATAATGCAAGGGCTTTGGCTATCTAAGATATATCAAAATCCAATCAAAAGTAATCAAAACCCATTTTGTTAGACCCAAACAAACATAATTCTTGATCCAAAAACATTTGTTTCATTCAACCCAACATGATAAAACCAACTAAAATTATTAAACCGCAATTATGACCTAAAAACCCAGAATTAATCTATTCAAAAAAAAAAAGTCACATAAAATATGCAAACAGAAAATTAAACTTAAAAGGGCAAAATTAGTTCAATTTTTCCAAATTTTGGGCCATATCAGAATAAAGGGGAAAGATTAAAGGGCTCCAACACAACAAAAGCAAGGATCTAATTGAAAGAATTATGAACATTTTGGGGCCAAATTATGAAGTTCTAAAAGTCTGAAGTTAAATTACAAAGCAGAGGAAATAAGCATCGGCGTCAATTCCTGTCGAATTCATACAAACACATTGTTCGGGCATTTTAACAAGCACTAAAAGTGCATAAAAAACACCATTGATTCTCGGCTCAATTGGAGCCATGATCGACCCAAAATTTTTCAGCATGAACAATTAGAAACAATCAATATAATTTCAATCCAATCAAGTACATAACGCATGCGTATTCTAAAACCCATGAACAAACCACAGGAAAATTGAAATAACAACTCACGGCAAGCCATGCTCTGGAAGATTGAACGTACAGGCAAAGGATGACTTACAGTGGTCTTCCACGGTGAAGATTCGCAGATGACAGCGGATTCCGGTGGTGGCAGCATGAGCGGCGGCGGCTCTGTGTTGTCCTTTCCAGCCGCAAGCTGCAATTGTTGCCCAGATTTCCTTTGCCAATTTTCTTCTTGTTCACAGCCCCTCTGTTTTCCCCTTGCGTTTTTGCTTTCTTTCCTCCTCTGGCCCGTCAGCCGCCAACTGCCTTTGCCATTCTTATCATGTTTTCTCCTTCATCCGTTTCAGCCCGAAGCCGCCCGAAGCCCATTGCTTTGCTTTTTCTCATTTTGCTCCTACCTTGCTCTGTTCTTCCGCTAGCCTTCCTTTTTCTCCAGTTTTTTTCCTTTTCCTGTTGCTCCGTTTCTTCTTTGGCTGCAGGCTTTACTCTCAGCTCAACCCTCTCCGCAGCTTGTTTCCCTTTCTTTCTTATTGTTTTCTTTTTCTTGTTCGCTGAAGCCCCCTTCCCCAATTTCCAGTTTTTTCCGACCCTTTTTGTTGCTCTGTTTTTGCCCTCCTTTCTCAAGCCTCTCCGATGGTTGCCTGTTTTTCCTGTTCGTGTTCAGCCCATCCGCCGCTCCCTTTGTTTTTCTTTCACTCCCCCGTAGCCTTTCTTCAGCCTTCCTCTGTTTTCTCTCAAGGCCGAAGCCCTTTTTCATCCGCGACCTCCTCCCTCTGTTTTCTTTGTTTTTCTCTCTCGCGGCCCTTTTCAACCGTCACTCTCATCCCTTTTTCTTCCCCAGACTCCCGCTGAAGTTCTTCTCTCTCTGTTTTTGTCGATGCCTCCCTCTCTCCCTTTACTCTCAGTTTCTTTTCCTTTTTTTTTTGCCCCTCTTTCTTTGTTGTTCTGTTTTTTTTCTTGTTCGCCACTCTCCTTTCTTCTGCGTTTCTCAAGCTCCGCCGCCACTGAAGCCGAAGCCTTCCGTTTTTCCATCCGCCGCCTTCTTCTTTTTTTTTTTTTCTCTGTTTTTCCTCCCCTTTTTGCTCTCAGCCCCAGCCTTGTTTTTTTGGCCGACCTCCTCCTTTTCTGTTTTTTTTTTTGTTTTGCTTTCTCTTTTTTTTTTAGTTTTTAGCCCTCACAAAATTCTACTTTGACCCCCAAAAATTCCTTAACTTCTCCAAATGTCCCTAACACCTCACCCCTTAGGTGCTTAGTTGTCTAAAACATAGAAAAGACACTTGTCCAAGTGCATGCAGTCACACTTGTCATTTTCACTTTTTCTTTCTTTTTCCTTTTCTCTTTTTTCTTTTGTTTTTTCCTGGAAATTAATGTGAAGCCAAAAATACACTACAACAAAAATAAAATAAATAACAATAATAAAAAAAAATAAAATAATAATAATAATAATAATAATAATAATAAAATAATAATAATAATAAATAATAATAAAATAATAATAATAATAAGAAATGAAAAACCTAAAATTGAAACAAATAAAGCTAAGATGAAATTAATTTAAAAAATCAAAAATTTGGTGTCTACAGTTTGCCCCTCTTTGTTTGAGTTTTGAAAAAACTTGAGACAAAAAAATAGACACCAAATACTTACCTGTGTTATTCGGCTGCGAACGATCCGGACGACGGACGCTTTTGAAACGAGGACTGAAATTTTTTTTTTTTTTTTTTTTTTTAAAATGGGATTGACCCAAATGAGAAAATTTTAAAATCGGGACTGACCCGAGACAGGAAATTTAAACGGGATAGACCCGGACAGATTTTTAAATGGGATAGACCCACGGGATAGACCCGGACAGAAATTTAAATGAGATAGACCCACGGGATAGACCCGGTCAGAAACGTAAATGGGATAGACCCACGGGATAGACCCGAACAGAAATTTAAATGGGATAGACCCAGACAAAAATTTAAATGGGATAGACCCACGGGATAGACCCGGACAGAAATTTAAATGGGATAGACCCCCGGGATAGACCCGAACAGAAATTTAAATGGGATAGACCCAGACAAAAATTTAAATGGGATAGACCCACGGGATAGACCCGGACAGAAATTTAAAATTAGATGAATTGAAGTGAGATGGAGTGTTGGTGGGATGAAAACACGCACATTAGTGAGATAGACTCGATGCTAACGGCGATAGAAATGAAAACACGCACGTTAGTGAGATAAACTCGATGCTAACGGCGGTTGAAATGAAACACGCACGTTAGTGAGATAAACTCGATGCTAACGGCGGTTGAAATGAAAACACGCACGTTAGTGAGATAAACTCGATGCTAACGGCGGTAGAAATGAAACACGCACGTTAGTGAGATAAACTCGATGCTAACGGCGGTAGAAATGAAACACGCACGTTAGTGAGATAAACTCGATGCTAACGGCGGTAGAAATGAAACACGCACGTTAGTGAGATAAACTTGATGCTAACGGCGGTAGAAATGAAAACACGCACGTTAGTGAGATAAACTCGATGCTAACGGCGGTTGAAATGAAACACGCACGTTAGTGAGATAAACTCGATGCTAACGGCGGTAGAAATGAAACACGCACGTTAGTGAGATAAACTCGATGCTAACGGCGGTAGAAATGAAACACGCACGTTAGTGAGATAAACTCGATGCTAACGGCGGTTGAAATGAAAACACGCACGTTAGTGAGATAAACTCGATGCTAACGGCGGTTGAAGTCAGTAAATTAAAATGTGGTTGTCAAGAAAAGAGGTATAAGGGTGCGCGGCGGACACTAAGCTTTGCCAATAAGAAATGAAAAATGGATTTTCAAGAAATAGGAATTTGAATTTGATTTGATTTTGATTTTTTTTCTGATTTTTTTTCTTTTTTTTCTTTTTTTTCTTTTTTTGTTTTTGTTTTTGTTTTCTTTTTTTTCTTTTTTTTCTTTTTTTGTTTTTGTTTTCTTGATTGAGAGAGACTTGTGGAAATAATTTGCCCCAATTATGAATTGGTCAGTGGGATTAACCTGAGCCTGCCCAATGAAATTTTTGAGAGGTTGGCGGCACCGGGTCCAGACCCAATAGGATTTTTGTGAAGTTGGCGGCACGAAATCCAAGCCCAACGAGATTTTTGAGATGTTAAGAGAAGGGGGGGAACAGAATGATGCGCGGCGTGCATTGAAGCTTCGCCCATAAGAAATCAAATTTGATTTTTCAAGAAACAAGAATTTGAACCTGAATTTTTTTTTTTGATTTTTTTTGTTTTTTGTTTTTTGTTTTTTGTTTTTGTTTTTTTGAGAGAATTTTTCAAAAATAATTTGCCCCAGCGTCGAGTCCATTTTTCCCTCCTTCTTCTTGCTTCTCTTTGCAGTATCGGCCTTCCGCCTCACTGGATGCTTTTCGTCATTTTGAACCATGAATACCTGTACAAGGGGGGTCATCAAAGTATGACATACATTCAAATTTCTTATTTGGAAAGAACAGCGTGATTGATTTGACATCCTCAAATGTATTACAAAAATTTTGCCCCAGTGTGGGCTATTTTGCAAAATTTTTCATGAAAATTTGCCCCAGTGTAGGGCTATTTAATTGCAAAAAATTTGTTTGGATGACCCTCCATTTATTTGAACAAAGTAAGCAATTGCTTTTCCTAACATATCATGTGAAGAAAATTGACTGTCTTGCTTAATTCATATAGCACATTTCATGATAAATTTCTCAAAATAATGCCAAATTACGAAAGATTTCTTCCCCACTTTAGCATCAATGCTTTGGGTGATGGGCCACCATTTCCGGTTAGTTCATCTTTTAGGACCAATCAAGTGACTTTATTATTTTTTTGAAATGGCTAAGGAAATAGGAGGTTAGAATTTGTCTGGTTCTTGTGCCCAAAATTGTAATGCATTCAACATCACATCTTAGTGAAAGCAAAGAGTTTGTCACTCTTATTTTTAAGAAAACTTAGTCAACATACAAGCTTTCTAGGCTTGTAACGTATGGACAGAAGTGATAGCTAAACATGTGGAAACGGGTTATACCCTTATGATCACAAATGATCTGATGAATTTCTTATGAGCATGATTCTCACTTTGGAATTGTCATGAAGGAATAAGTCAACGATGGACTTTATTAGCTTGTAATTTGGCTTGAAAACGATAGCTAAAGAATAAATCTTTCAAGGATATCGCACAAAAAATCGCATTTTTCCAAAATTGCCCCTATTTTGAACTCAAAAGATTTCAGACTTTGTTTGGATTTTCTCATCATTCCCCAGGGACTTCAGCGTCGAATTTTTCTGCATCTTCTTGCATTTACTTTTCTTGCCTTGCTTTTTGCCTCTTTTCCTTTCCCTCAATTTGGTGGGTTTTCACTTCGTGAGTAGCGTCAACCCCATACCCAAGCAATTCAGAAATACAGCTAAAATTTTCCGACATCAGAAATTTTCTTGACAGGACCATTGCAAAGAACAGAAGTCAGGACTTTCGGCTTTTGTAATGGGGTCAGGTGGGGTGTTTAGAAGAGTTAAGGCTTGAAAGCAGATTTCAAGAATGGTTTAAGTAATCTGAGATCGCATTGTTACACCAACCCTATTTTAGGGTTAAATCAGAATTTGCCCCAGTTTATGCTCAATTGAGGCTTTTTCTCTTTCATTTTCTTTCTTCTTTTGATTTTTCGGCTTTTTGCCATTCTTTTGAACTTTCACAAAATTTGCCCCAGTTTACTTTTGTACTGAGGTTCTCTTTTTTCTTTTCTTTTGATTTTGCGGCATTGTCACTTTTTCAACTTCTTGAATTTTCCTTTTAACTCCAACTTGCCCCAGTGTGGGGTTTGCGATTCTCAGGGGTTGCCAAACCAAGTATTTTATTCTGAAGGCTCAAAAGGGATAACTAGGGATAGAATGCTTGATTGGAAAAGAAGAGGGCCTGACTTTTATTCTGATCCTTACAATAACTCTGAAAGGAAACTTTCATTAACGCAAAATTTCTGGCATGTACCTGAATTAACTGACTGAGGAAGACCCTCGTTCATCTATATCTGTGAAAACATAGGCGGTCCGTGCAGACAAATCTCTTCCTTTTTCTTTTCTCTTCTTCTTTTTCCAAAATTGGGAACCCAAGTGGAACCAAATTTCCCCAATTTGCGGTTCCCTCCTTATTCTAGCATTTTTGCTTTTCCCTTTTTCTTTTTTTTCTTCTTTCTCAAAATTCCCCAATCTTCTTCCCCAATGTGGGGGTGCGATCATATGTGCACTCGAAAAGAATCACCAATTTTTAGCTCAAATGAGGAAGCAAGGGATGATCAGTGTTTAGGTTGTGGAAACGACGGCCAAAGTATCATTCTCACACTTCATGACAACCAAAGTAACCAGATGGTCATTGAAAATCCATTCCCCTTCTTGGATATTTGAAAATTTTCCAATATAGGTAGTGATCATTAGGGCTCGTATTTGAAACGAAATTATTCTTTCAAAAGCTTAAATGGGAGAGCAAATGATAAAATGTGTATAGGTAGAAAGAAGAATGCTCGATGTATCATTCCAAGTTTTTAAAACAAACAAGAATAATACACATTTTTGCTTTCACTAAGATGTGAACTGAATCGGTTAAACACAATGGATATTTTTCAAGCAAAGATTGCCCCAATTTATGATTTATCAATCAATGTGACTGATTTTATTATTATTTTTGTTGGGGTCAAATGAAGGAGAAAATGTATCTCATGAGGCCTTTGGAGTGACCATTCACCTTTTTCTGAGCACTCTTATTGTATGACTCGGATCACCAATCGAGTGTAAGGATTTTAGGAAGCATATACTTGTGAATTTTCGGGCTGGAGGTTGAAAACAAATCTCAATTTAGTCTTATTTCTTAAAATTCATCATGAAATCTCCAATGAATAAGAATAAAGAATGAAATGTACATAAATATACACAAAACAATGATTATCCAAAATTTTTATTGCTGAAAAACAATTTGAAACAAAATTTCCCGTTCAATTATGATACAAATGAGAAGAGAGAAACTCGTAAAGAGCTCCACATATACACCTTTTGTCTCCTTTTCTTTTTGGAACAAAATGTATTAACAAATCAAATATACAAAATTTTCCTTTGGAAATAATTACAAAATCTCTCAGATGCTTTAGCGTAGAGCTTCCAGATAGATCTTTTATGTTTTCATTGTAGGATCTGCCCAAGAATCATACAATACTTGCAATTTTGACACTTTATTAGATCCAAATTATCATCAGGTATAGAAAAATATTTTCACTTTATTGAAGCATTTTTTTTTTATGAATGCAGGGGAGGGGGAAAACAAAAGAAAAATACCCTGAGTTAGTAAATAAGAATATAAAATCGGTATGCATGTCCTATGGGGGGAACCCTTTTATGCCAAGGGTAGGCCTAGCATGAAAATGCAATCCTCCAGAGCAGGCACTATACAATACCTGATGGATCCAATCAGCTTATGGAGTGAAAAATAATTTGAAAAATTTGGCCCATTGGAATGAGAAGAGACGTTTGTCAAAATGAGGATCTCGTCCGAAGGGATTGATCACTTTTGATCGATACAAGAATTTGTAAAAAACGTACGGGTTTGACCTTGACGAACTTCCTATCGGAGAGATTGGAATTCGTTGACAAATTTTCACAGTGAAGTACGGGTCAAAACTCCAACTGATCAAATGGCCGGATGCCATGGATGTTTTTCTCAAAATCGACTAGGTTTTCCATTTTGAAATTCGACATTGAAATCCTAATTGGTCAAATGAAATTGACAATTTATTAAAAAATCGATCGGATTACCCTAAAAAGGGAAACAGGTCAAATGAATTGAAAGAAATTTAATTTATCCAAAATTAATCAGATCACCCTAAAAAGGGTAAATTGATCAAATAGATTGAACGAAACTTGGTTTATTCAAAATCGGCTCGGTTGCCCTAAAAATGGGTAAATTGGCCAAATGAATGAAATTGAATTAGTGATTTATTCAAAAATCGGCCGAACGACCCTAAAAAAGGGTAAATTGATCAAATGAATTGATGATTTACTCAAAATTGACCAGGTGACCCTAAAAAAGGGTAAATTGGTCAAATAACCCTAAAAAGGGTAAATTGGTCAAATGAATTGATGATTTATTGAATGAATCGGCAAAATGGATTGATTGAATTGTTCGGCCATTGGTTATTTCAAAATTATTGAAGTGCATTAGTCTATGACCTTCTAAAAATCAAATTTTGGCCTCAATTTATTTATCGTCTCAAAAGGAGGAATCATTTGTGAATTTCTTCAAATTAATGTCCTTCACGCAAGGGATTTTTACCAATTTTTGATAAAATGGCCAAAAAGTGATTATTAGATGCTCATATTCCAAAGATTACTCTATGAAAATGATCGGATCCTACCTTACCTTGTGCACTACCCCTTTGGATGGTACGAAATGTAAACGTGCAAGTCTCGTTGGATTAAGTATCCGAGACACAAGGTGGCTTATCCCCTAACACGGGATCGCCTAAATGGCATTCCCTTTCTAAGGTGGATGCATGATGCCATTTTTATCAAAGCAAGAAAAAATGCAATTCGAAATGAAACGTGACCTAAGGAACCCTTTGTCTGCCAGGGTAGGCCTAAAATAGTATGACATTATTAATTTATGAACGAAATATACCAAAACTGCTTAAACGTGCAATATCCTATCTACACGGGTAGGCTTCTAAAAGAAGGTCATGTCAGACCTCTTATTTGCTAGGGTTTGTGAATGCAATGGGGACATAAAACCAAGAAAAGTTAGTTCAGCCAGATAAATACACATAACACATTGTAGCAACGAAATCAATTCAAAGAAATAAAGCAATAAAAGGGAGAAAGAGGTTGGACCCCTCCCCTCGTGAATAGTGTCCCTAGCTCAGGATAAGGCCGACTCTACCCTAGGCAATTCTAATATGGATGCATGAGGCTGGGGGTTCGCTAATGCATCTAGACTCGATAAGCTCAGGTCCCCGAGCCTTCAGACTTAGAAACCAAGGGTCATCAATCCCAAGGTTCTTTGTCGGTGGCTCGAGCGATTCCCCAAACACCGCTACGCACACATCGTGTCGCGGCTACGTGTTTGAGTGAATCTATCAAAATCCTCAACCTTCGACTAAAAGCTAAAGGTTATCAACCCATAGCTTAAAGCGGAAGATTGAGTGACCCATCGGATCGTGCTACACACACATCGTGTCGTGATCACACGTCCAAGTGGGTCACCTAATCCTAATAGGGTGGAGTGGCGTGACAAGCCACTAAAAGAAAAAATAAATGGGGGGTAAAAATAATTAAAGCGTATGCACGTATGCTAGTGCTCGTTTGGAGGGGAGGGATCAAGAACCAACGCGAGGTTCTAAGGTGATGTCCCCCACCCAAATGCAATGCAAGCGCGAGATAAACAAGTAAACATACATCCAATCAACCAATCATACATTTCGCGAGCGAGAGAGTAGTTGGATACGCGTGAAATGCAAAAATCCTAATAAAAGGAAAAATGCAATCCTAAACACCCAAATGTAATATATAAAAAGGTTAAAAGAAGAAAATGGTTGATTAAATCAAATTTGCTCGGACTCTCGAATGTCCCCAGTGGAGTCGCCAACTGTCGCGCCCCATTTTTTGATAAGAAAAATAAATGGTTTGAGAAAGATGTATTTTTGATTTAATTTGAATCGTGATTTAAAAGAAAAATGGGTCTAAATGGGGGTTTGAAAATGCGACGATTTGACCCAAAATTATAGTTTAAAAAGGGTTTTTGAAAAAATGGGAGTCGCCACTTGGTAATGAGTTAAGGTGTACCAAGTCACCTAAAAATGAATTTTTTAGGAAAAAGTTATAAGAAACCCCTTTTAAACGACTCCTAGTCCACGTAAACCAATGAAAAAGGTTCGGGAGTCACATTTGACGAAGGGGAAGGCAAGGATAAAAATCCAAGGCACCCCTTCGACCTAGCCAAGGCTAGTTGCATGATTTAATCAAAGATTTTCTTGTTTTAACCAAAGAATTTATTACATTTGGATGCACTACGTGAATGCAAACCCTAGACCTAGGGGTATTGGGGGAAATTTCCCTTCAAAGGTTGAGTGGTGCCAATCACATTAATTGTGAAGCCCAATAACGACCCTTTGAAGAAGTCACGAATAATGCGAGTGGGATGCAAATGAATGGAATGCATGTATGCAATGTGAGGATATGTGAAGTGAGAAAAATAATAAAAATAATAGGATGTAAGTGGAGGTGTGCAAATGTATTTACAAGTGTTTGTGTGCAAGTGAAGGGATAAAAAGGTGTACGTGTGCAAATGGGAGGAAAAGTGTTCGTGTGCAAGTGAAGGGATAAAAAGGTGCATGTGTGCAAATGAGACAAAAGTGAAAGTGTGCAAGTGAAGGGATAAAAGGTGTACGTGTGCAAATGGGAGGAAAAGTGAAAGTGTAATGATAGAGTGGATTTAGAATGCATGAGCCTAGGGAATGCATGCATATTGGGTACGGGGAGACCTAAATCGTGACTCAATTTGCCCTTTTATAGAGGGAATACAAGCGTGCTAAGGCTTAGAAAAAGCCACACTCGTCTATATCCCATATTTAAGGGGACTCTCAAGCAAATGAACCCTATAACTAGCATGAAATGCAAAAATCCTAAAATGGAGGGAAAAGGGGTTCGAGGGGCATGCAAAATGATAAAACTAAGAAAAATGCATGAAATGAAGTAAAACATGCAAACATGTACTAACGAGGGGAAATCCCTAAGGGTCTAGCGTTGGACTAGCCCATTCTATGAATTCCGACTAGCGTTGGACTAGTGGAAACGTACATTCATCCATTCCATTCATTCATAGCTATGGAAAGCGAGTAGACATGCCAAACACTTAAAAACACATAGCACATAACATTTAGCATGCTCGACTAGATGCAAGGCCCTAACAAAGCAAATTAACACGTAGCAACTAAGCATGCAAGACACATAAGACAATTAAAGCCCTAACTATTACATTTGCTAGCTAGGCACATGTCTTCAAAAGGTCTTCATCAAGTGCTCCTCCAAGCCCTATCTATTACAAGCCAAGAGGTGTTTACATACCCCATAAAAACTAACTTAAATAAAAAGCAAAAGTAAATGACATAAATAAAAGAAATTAAAGAAAGGCTAGGAAAGCAAAGTAGACATGTATTTCGCACGTAGCACGTTGGATCACATAGAAGACACAAAAAAGATAAAAGAAATTATACCTCCCCTTCGATGGTAATCAAATGAAGTAAAAATGGCTTCAAAACAATAAAAGGGTCAAGACACCAATTTATTTGACAAATAATCACAAAGGATAAAAATAAACATGAATTTGAATCAATTAAATCCTGTCAACAACCCACATTTAAGAAGTCAAGAGAAGAAAGGACTTGATTGCAAAGATTGGCAAAATTTTGGAGCCAAAATTAAAGAAAAATAAAGTTCAAGGACTTATTTGCAATTAAAGTAAGGACCGAAATGAAAGAAGTGGAAAATGTCCAGGGCCACAGTATAGTTAAAGAGAAACTCAGGGACTGATTTGCAAAATTATTTTCTTAGTCAAACAGGCCATTGGGCCTTATTCGTTTGGGCCAAAATTATCTTCAACCCATCAAATAAATCCGAGAAAACAGATGGGCTGGCCTGTCGATTGGTCCAACCAAAACATCTGGGCTTTTCCTCTGAAGCCCAGACCGAAAGCCTTAAAACACATCAGACCAGCCCATCGTTTAATTACTCCAGCCCAATCCGAATAATGCAAGGGCTTTGGCTATCTAAGATATATCAAAATCCAATCAAAAGTAATCAAAACCCATTTTGTTAGACCCAAACAAACATAATTCTTGATCCAAAAACATTTGTTTCATTCAACCCAACATGATAAAACCAACTAAAATTATTAAACCGCAATTATGACCTAAAAACCCAGAATTAATCTATTCAAAAAAAAAGTCACATAAAATATGCAAACAGAAAATTAAACTTAAAAGGGCAAAATTAGTTCAATTTTTCCAAATTTTGGGCCATATCAGAATAAAGGGGAAAGATTAAAGGGCTCCAACACAACAAAAGCAAGGATCTAATTGAAAGAATTATGAACATTTTGGGGCCAAATTATGAAGTTCTAAAAGTCTGAAGTAAAATTACAAAGCAGAGGAAATAAGCATCGGCGTCAATTCCTGTCGAATTCATACAAACACATTGTTCGGGCATTTTAACAAACACTAAAAGTGCATAAAAAACACCATTGATTCTCGGCTCAATTGGAGCCATGATCGACCCAAAATTTTTCAGCATGAACAATCAGAAACAATCAATATAATTTCAATCCAATCAAGTACATAACGCATGCGTATTCTAAAACCCATGAACAAACCACAGGAAAATTGAAATAACAACTCACGGCAAGCATGCTCTGGAAGATTGAACGTACAGGCAAAGGATGACTTACAGTGGTCTTCCACGGTGAAGATTCGCAGATGACAGCGGATTCCGGTGGTGGCAGCATGAGCAGCGGCGGCTCTATGTTGTCCTTTCCAGCCGCAAGCTGCAATTGTTGCCCAGATTTCCTTTGCCAATTTTCTTCTTGTTCACAGCCCCTCTGTTTTCCCCTTGCGTTTTTGCTTTCTTTCCTCCTCTGGCCCGTCAGCCGCCAACTGCCTTTGCCATTCTTATCATGTTTTCTCCTTCATCCGTTTCAGCCCGAAGCCGCCCGAAGCCCATTGCTTTGCTTTTTCTCATTTTGCTCCTACCTTGCTCTGTTCTTCCGCTAGCCTTCCTTTTTCTCCGGTTTTTTCCTTTTCCTGTTGCTCCGTTTCTTCTTTGGCTGCAGGCTTTACTCTCAGCTCAACCCTCTTCGCAGCTTGTTTCCCTTTCTTTCTTATTGTTTTCTTTTTCTTGTTCGCTGAAGCCCCCTTCCCCAATTTCCAGTTTTTTCCGACCCTTTTTGTTGCTCTGTTTTTGCCCTCCTTTCTCAAGCCTCTCCGATGGTTGCCTGTTTTTTCCTGTTCGTGTTCAGCCCATCCGCCGCTCCCTTTGTTTTTCTTTCACTCCCCCGTAGCCTTTCTTCAGCCTTCCTCTGTTTTCTCTCAAGGCCGAAGCCCTTTTTCATCCGCGACCTCCTCCCTCTGTTTTCTTTGTTTTTCTCTCTCGCGGCCCTTTTCAACCGTCACTCTCATCCCTTTTTCTTCCCCAGACTCCCGCTGAAGTTCTTCTCTCTCTGTTTTTGTCGATGCCTCCCTTTCTCCCTTTACTCTCAGTTTCTTTTCCTTTTTTTTTTTGCCCCTCTTTCTTTGTTGTTCTGTTTTTTTTCTTGTTCGCCACTCTCCTTTCTTCTGCGTTTCTCAAGCTCCGCCGCCACTGAAGCCGAAGCCTTCCGTTTTTCCATCCGCCGCCTTCTTCTTTTTTTTTTTTCTCTGTTTTTCCTCCCCTTTTTGCTCTCAGCCCTAGCCTTGTTTTTTTGGCCGACCTCCTCCTTTTCTGTTTTTTTTTGGTTTTGCTTTCTCTTTTTTTTTAGTTTTTAGCCCTCACAAAATTCTACTTTGACCCCCAAAAATTCCTTAACTTCTCAAATGTCCCTAACACCTCACCCCTTAGGTGCTTAGTTGTCTAAAACATAGAAAAGACACTTGTCCAAGTGCATGCAGTCACACTTGTCATTTTCACTTTTTCTTTCTTTTTCCTTTTCTCTTTTTCTTTTGTTTTTCCTGGAAATTAATGTGAAGCCAAAAATACACTAGAACAAAAATAAAATAAATAACAATAATAAAAATAAAAATAAAATAATAATAATAATAATAATAATAATAAAATAATAATAATAATAAATAATATAATAAGAAATGAAAAACCTAAAATTGAAACAAATAAAGCTAAGATGAAATTAATTTAAAAAATCAAAAATTTGGTGTCTACACTAGTCACCAACCGTTGTTTCCCCGTAGGTGTACTAACTTCTAGGTCATATGGTAAACTAGCAGGTTTTATATCAATGCCACATATGAAATCAGGGTTAACAAATGAATGAGTGGCACCAGGATCAATTAAAACTTTGGCAAAGCGGTGGAAAATAGGGATTGTAACGACCCCACCTCCCCCTAAGGCGTACCAGAGGGTTCGGCGGGCCGCCTGCCCGGCTCTCGCCGGGACTCAGTCGTTCCTTAATCAAATCCAGAATAAATCACAAGAATAAATAGGGCAGCAATCCAAACTTAAAGCGGAACTTATATATATTGCTATCTCAAAAGGAAGTACAGCCATCAAATGTACAAAGGTTCTCACTTCACCATACAACCAGCCCGTGCCAAGCACTAGGGCGAGAACCATTACAAAAGAAACAAAATACCTAGACTAGGCTAGTCTATGCTCTCATCCTGCTCGCCGTCCCCTGTTAAGGAAAACAAAACTAAAGGGGTGAGCTAAAAGCTCAGTGAGGTTCCGAACAGATAATCAACAATCAATTCAATACATTAAACATGGAGTATTAATAATTCAAGGAACATTTACAATGGAAAGCGATAGTAACATTCATTAAAAGGATACGGGCTCACATGGAGCTATTCGTTTGTTCGTTCGTTCCCCTGACATTTCCCCTTATTCCTCCAATCGTTTGAAAATACATTTTTTGTAAGTAGAATCCCTCGTTCATCCTTTTGTTCGTTCATCCCCTTTTCCGGACGTTGACCGGACTCCACCCATCCGACCATTGCCCGGACTCCACCCATCTGGACGTAGCCGGACTACAAGGTAATACTCGAGTATATCAAATTCACCCAGGGTCACCATATCGCCCGACCGAGTCCGCTTCTGGCTCGAGTCGATCGGTAACGAAGGGCAGGGCCTAATTCAGCCAAAAGGCTTACATCATGCGCAACTAATGTTTCCATCATTAAATCATTGAAAATTTCACGTTTCATTAAGGTCGAGCGCGATAAAGTACACGCTCGCCTAGAAAACTCGTTTTAGAAATCCTTGAAAGCACTTAACACATTATCAAACAACAACAACAAGTCATGAAGTCCGGGAGAATATAACAAACAAGGAACACTCACCTAGATATGCAAAATAACGTGCAAAATATCCTTCTGGATATTACCCTTAGTCACCAATGAAACCTAAGGTTGAACAAGAGAACATATTACAGTTTATCGAGCAAAACATTTAAGGGAAACAAAGAAACCCGACTAATTAGGAGTAAAACGTGTAAAGATGACTTTCAAGTAAGAAGAGGGTTGTTTGAACCCCAGGATGAAAATCATGTTTTAAAATGGAAAACCGGTCATGGTATTGGCCAAACAAAAGTATACAAGTTCAAATAGAAACCTAGCCCTCGAGCGAAAATTTGGGCAGCACGCCCTTTGTGTTTACCTAATTTTCCAGCCATTTTGGCTTCATTATTTTTCCTCAACCACAACCCAACATCACACATAAGCAATTCAAGTCAAGAGCCATTCCATAGGCTCACAATATCATAAGAATAAGAATTACAACAATCACAAGTGCAGAAATTCAACTTAGCACAAGACAGATTTGACGTACGAATGCGGAAATAACATATCTGAAGCTACGCTTATCGGATTGAGACGAAACCTATGCCGTTTCGAAACTAAGACACAGAGTTACAACATTCATGAAGGTCACTTAGTCCAGTTCCTAATGTAACTTAGTCAAATTCTCAAATTACTAAACCAGAAACCAATTCGTCGGCTGTTTAAACGCAGAAAACTGTAATGGACATATCTCAGAGTACACAAGTCTGAATCAGGTGTTCTTAGAGGCATTTGAAAGCTAATTCAGAATACTACAACTTTCATGTTTTGGCAAAAAGCTAAATCAGCATGGATCCTAGTCGAAAAACGTGATAAACTGGACTTAACTGATCACACGGACTGCTTGGGAAATACTTAAAACAGTAAGGGTATTTTGGACTTTTCACGTCCTACGTTGCTCCGATTGAGCTGAAATTTTGTAGGCACCTATAAAATACCATTCTATACAACTTTCATTCTTTGATCTAAGGCCAATTCGGCCTCTAACATGAGGTTACAAAACCGGACAGAATGGAAGCAGAATTTTCCAGAAATCTAGAATTTTTTGTAAACAATGGAACTTTCTCAATTTTCTGGTTCTAATCACCACCAAACAACCTTATATAACCTTAATTACAACATTTACAATCATACAACAAGTTTAGGCGGAGAGCTATGAAACCCTAGCTTGCTTATTCATCCCAAAATTCATCACAACCACTTGCATAATCATGAAATTAAGCCAAAACTTAAGCTAAAAATCATCTTAAACCCAAAATTTAAGCAACAAGGATCATGACCAGATTTGTACCTCTAAAGCAAGACTTGGATGAGTGATAGTTCACTCCCTTTGAAATTTCTTGGTTCCTCAAGCTTCCCAACTCACACTTAGTACTTTAATCGGTTTAGAATTGGATTTGTTACTTGGGTTGAAGCAAATCAAGAAGATGGAATGTTTTTTTTGTTGCTCTCACTTTCTCACACTCTTTGGTTCGGCCAGCAGCAGAAATATGGAGAGGAAAGGTGAAAAAAATTGGTTAAGAAGCCAAAGTGTCTTGGTCAAGATGCTCTTAGGTGGCGACACTTGTCGCCACCACCACCTTTCTTTTTTTTCTCTTTCTTTTCCTTCTTTTCTAGCCACTAGTTTTGGTCAGCCTTAACTGTAATATAAGAAGATATTTTGCTCAAGTATCAATGAACTTGTAGGGTAAGAAAGTGGTGGTCAAGTGGTGCGTTCAACCGGTAATGCGCGGGACCCGCCGGTTCGCGCCGTTTTTCTTAAAAACACCCGTACTAGGGTTTTTACTTCCCATTTACTAACCTTATCTCATTGCTCCTAATCACATATTATTTCTCACTTAAAAGTCACTTTTAATCACCAAATTTGATCCTTGCTCCATACCGAAATTTCATCCGGCGAAAAATCGCGAAAACCCTAATTTTGCTCCAATTTTGAAAACGAAGAGTGAAACCCTACTTTCTAGATTCATTTGCACTTATTGGAGAATGATTGGGTAGTAGGGCTATAATAAAGGAATAATTTGCAAATAAAAGAGTATTTTTGAGAAAAATACAAGAAATTTGCGAGTCCTCACAGGGATCGTACCTTCTACAACCTCAGAAGACTCTGGGACCTAATGGGGCTCTAAGGATTACACCCTAGCTGGAACTTTAGGTTTGGATCCGTCTCCCTTGGCTGGTCTAGTATTGGTCCTCGACGATGGTTGGCTCCCCTTTCCGTCTTGTTTCAGGACTGGGCATGTAGCCAATTGGTGGTCCGCGCTTCCACATCGCAGACATTTGCCCTGTTTCCTCTAGCAATTATCTTCGGTGTGGTTTGCTTTTCCGCAATGCCCACAGGGACCACGAGGTGCCGAAGCCGAGCCACTTTGAGCGTTTCCCCTTTGTCCTCGCCCAGCTTGACCACCCCTGAACGGAGTCCCTCTGCCTGAACCCGATTGTCGACCACCACCCGTTCCTTATCCAAATTTAGAGGGAGTGCTCTTCTCACCTTGTCCAGACGTACTCCCAGGAAAACCACGCTTCTTAGCCTAGAAGTTTCGGACCTGCAGCCGTGCACTTTCAACTCGTTGGGCTTTTTCCATTGCCTCGCTAAACGTAGTGATTTGAGCCGCCGCGAGGTCTTTCTGGATTTCAACGTTCAAACCCTGAATAAAGCGCCTAACCCGTCGGTGCTCAGTCATGATTAATTCAGGCGCAAATTTGGACAGGCAGGTGAACTGACTCTCATATTCCGCCACAGTCTGAGCCCCTTGCCGGAGCAGGATAAACTCGTCCTCCTTCCTCTCCTGGACTAGAGGAGGGAAAAACTTTGCATTAAATTCTCGGATGAAGTTCACCCAAGTCCTAGGCGTCTGCTCCCGCTCCCATTTCTGTCTAATTACGTTCCACCAGGAACGGGCAGCCTCCTCAAGTTGAAACACGGCAAAAGTCACCTGCCGTTCGTCTGGGTAATGTAGAGCTGCAAATATATCAACCATCTTCTCAAGCCATTTCTCAGCAACGTCAGGGTCGAGTCCCCCAACAAACTTTGGCGGGGAAAACTTTTGAAAACGTTCTAGAGCTCTATGTTCGCTCTCAATATGATGGCCAGGGTTTCCGGGGTTAGGGTTTGGGTTCTGGCCCTGTTGTTGCACTACTTGTGCTAGTAAATTGGTCATTTGCTGCATAGCAGCAGCTATTTGCATATTCGGATCTATTTGCGGTCCAGGATTGGGTCCAGTAGAGGTTTCCCCCGTTTCCCTAACCGGTGTGGGTTGTCTAGTTCCGCGCCCACGTCCCCGACCACTCCGTGTACCTTCCATGAGTTTTACTCGGTCTAGGCAAGAATACTAAACCAAAGTAGTAACAAGACATATAAGTAACACTTAAACTTTGCACAATAACACATATTTATACAGTCCAAGCATAATCACAAACACACATACATACAAGCCAAACACATATATACAATCAGTCAAGTCAAGTATGGCCAAAGCACGCACAAACACAAACGATCCCCCCGAGGATTGGCCTATCAAAAGAGATTTACACGTAGCTAACCCAACCCAAAACGGTTAGCTAAGGCTCTATCCCTATCCTTATGTACATACAAAAACCACCAACTATCCAAAAGATGCCTAAAGATCAAGGCCTAGTCAGTCGCCGGGGTCTGAGATCCAGGCGACGGGGTGGACTCCTCCCCAGCCTCAGCCCCCGCACATGAAGTCTCATCGCTAGACTCCCCAAGGCCATCGTCACACAGATTAAGGATCGCCTCAGCGCGACCCCTGACTTTGCGAGCTCGCTTAATCTCGCGCTCGCGTGCAGTCCTCAGCTGATCGCAGAGGTCGTCAACTCGGTCCTCGATCTCAAGCACGTCATACTCTAACTCTTTGATACGTGCGGCTTGCTTCTCATTGGTTGCCTTAACCTGAGTCACCTCAGCTTCCAGCTTAGCAACCCCAGCTTCCAACTTAGCGTTATCCTTAGCAAGCTCCTCACGCTCCTTTGCCACAGCCAAAACTAAGGCGTTCGGGTAAGCATAAGTATCACAGCACTCACACCGTCGAAGGCGGTTGGCCGGGCTCCAACGCACCACGACCCCCTTCTGCCCGATCTGATATGGGATCACGGGGAGTGCTCTGGGAGGTCTCACTCCCGAAGGACTAGCACTAGGGTCACCACTCGCATCCATCCTATAGCAAAGGAAGAAATAACATGAATACACTTAATAGGCATAAACAAAAGAATCCTCAAGTCAAGCATTCCTATAACACCCAGGCTAATTCAAACCTAGGCTCTGATACCACTTGTGACAGCCCCACCTTCCCCTAAGGCGAACCAAAGAGGTTAGCGGACTGCCTGCCCAGCTCTCGCCAGGACTAACGGTGCAGTATAAAGCGATCTATCACGTTCTGAAACTTATAATGCGCGCAAACAAGGCAAAAGGGCAAAATAACCCAAAATAAAAGAAATGAAATCCAGAGTCGGCCATGAATAGTAACCGACCCGTCCGAAACCCAACCAAACATCGAAATACATATACAACATAACATTAACTATTTACAAGCCACAATGGCCTTTAAAAGTGATACAAAAGTCACTACATATGTGGGTTGCCAAAACAAAAGTGAAAACGGCCCTAATGATACATTTAGGGCCCCATTTTATATACAATACAAAAGAGGCATTCATCTAGTTCATTCGGCAACCATTTAACAAAATTCATTCCAAAAGAGTCATATTCCTGTAAGGAAAACAAAAGAAACGGGGTGAGCTAAATGCCCAGTGAGAATACAACCACCATAGCAGCTAAGATCACATAAGCATAACCGTTCAGTTCAAGTATGCAAATAAGAAGTAAATCAAATCAGTGAAAGGATACGGACGGCTCTCAAGAGCCCATTTCCGCGCTTATTTCTTGATCCAACCTCATTGACCCTCCGTCAATGTTAAAAGTAACCATCCGTAGACATCACTTACATCCAACCGTACAACTATCATACCCCAACCGGGCCCGCACTCCATTCAGTCATTTTGGTAATACTCGAGTTTACCGGAATCAAGAGTCTCATTACTACAAGATTCCCCAGTACAGTCCCCGTGGCATGTCAATTATCACGACCAAGCCCTCGCCGGCTCGATCCAATTGACTACCTAACGGAGTTGAGCTCAGTGATACAGTAAGGTCGTTGGACATTCGTCCAAACAACACCAAATCAGTTTCGATGAAATGGAATGCAATAACTCATATATCAAGTTCAGTAAGACAGTGAAACAGTAGACAATCAGTGATACTATAAAAAGGGGTGAGGGCGGTCAAGTACACCCTCACCTTAATCAATTACAATATCCAAATAAGCCTTCAAGGCAACACAACCACATATAGCAAAGCCACATTACAACATTTAAGTGAGTAGTATACTCACCAATCACGTAAGTGATATTTCATGCACCAACGTTAAAAAGGTCGTCGTGAACCCTCGTCACGTCCTAGAACACGTAAACAAAGACCATGAGACTCGATAACGAGTCATAAAGCCATACCAATTATAACCCTAATAGGGTTTCATATGCATAAATAAGCATCATAGGTAACCAGAAATTAAGAAATGGCATTAGCTTAGGCCTTAACAAAAAAAAACAGTTTTCGTCATACTTTTGCGGTAATGGCACAAAATGCGTTACGCTTATCAGATGAGGGTGTAAGACCCACCATCTCGAAGCTAAAAGACAGGGATACAACAATGTAGAAGGCCACTCAATCCAAATCCTAGCACAACTAGGTGAAAAATGCAGATTACCAAACCAGAACCGCAATTACAGGTTCCCAAATCGCACTATGCTGTAATTAGTCTATTTCAGTCTACACAAGTCCAAATGCATTGATTCCAAAGGCATGTGATAGCTAAGACATCCAGATACATTTCATCAGAAGACACCAACAACAAAATCCAAACCAATTCCAGTCAAAATGGCCAATTACTAGTGCAGTTTTCGCATTCTGATCAACCCAGAACAGCAACAGTAAAATCGACATATCTCACTCTACACTAATCCAAATGACCTGAAATTTTTCAGGCACTTCAAACTCATCAATACCTACAACTTTCATGTTTTGAGCAAAGTCCAATTCAACCTCTAACCCTATGATCCAAAACCGGACAGAATTAGGGGTTTTGAAATCCTAACATTTCACATTTCAATCCAAATCCAAAATTGGTTGCAATTATCAACAATTCATATCCACTAGAGTCATAACCCCTCATTATCAACCATCATAAACAACCACAACACCATGATCACATTAAACCAGAAAATTCCTCAAAAAAATAAAAACTTCACTAAATCACTTCAAATCAAGAAATAAATCACAAAAGGCTTCACTATCACTACCATTAGGCACAATTTAAGCATCATTAGGTGTAAGGGAATAGTCAATCATCACTTACCTAAGAAACAAGAGAAGAGGAGTTGTAGACCACCTTAGCTCTTCCAAAAACTTCACCAAACTCACCACCAACACCAAATGGAAAAGTTGTATGGAATGGAAACTAGTTTATGTGATTGATTTAGATGATTCAAGCTAGTGGAAAGCTTGAAGTTGGAAGAGGTTTTTCTCCTTCTTTGTTAGAGAGAGAGGGCCGGCTATGGAGAAGAAAAAATGAGGGAATTTTAGTGAATTTTGGAGATATTTAACTAAATGGGTCAAAAGGTCAAAAGTGGAATAGTAACTCTTAAACTTCAACCCATAAAATGGTGACACTTGTCACACCATTAATGCAATCTTATCACTTCTTTTTCTCTCTCACATCAATCATTTCACACACTCTACTTATCTCTTAACACCCGATAAATTTTACACAGTATCCGGAATTTAACCTAATTGGCCGAATTTTTCCGAACTTTTCGCACTAGTGGGTCCCACGTCCAATATATATTCTTAATTTTCTAAAAATTCTCCAATACTAGAAAAATCATCTAAAAACTATAATTACTCATAAAATTCACCAGGAAAATATTCCTAAGCCAGAAAATGCAGAAAACATGCAATTAAGGGGAAAAACCCTAGGAAAAATATTAGGGAAATACGGGTTCTCACACTTAACACCCGATAAATTTCACACAGTAGCCGGAATTTAACCTAATTGGCCGAATTTTTCCGAACTTTTCGCACTAGTGGGTCCCACGTCCATTATATACTCTTAATTTTTCAAAAACTCTCCAATACTAGAAAAATCATCTAAAACTATAATTACTCATAAAATTTACCGGGAGAATTTTCCTAAGCTAGAAAATGCAAAAATTATGCCTTTAAATGGGAAAAATCCTAAGAAAATTATTAGGGATTTACGGGTTCTTGCACGAGGTCATGGGTATTATTCAGGAGATTGCTTAGGCAGGTGCGGAGGAGGACCCGGAGCAGGATCCCAAGGAAGACGTTGCCCCTGGCAGCCCTGTTGAGGGTTAGACTAGGCTCGCTTTGCTTGTAAATAGGTATCCAGGGCTAGTTAGGGTGACACTAGTTTAGGTCATAGCATTTTGTCTAACTAGATGGCCTACTTTTGAGGCACTATATCCCTATTTTTGGTTTAAGGGATTGTTTGTATATATTTACTAAGCTTGTGTGTGCCATACTTTTGGAAGGCACCTTAACCTGCTAGTTGTATGAACTTTGGTATGTGAATATATGTGCTAAGTGTTTTATCTTCATTTCCTTAACATTCATGTTGATTTTACTTACAGAAGAAAAATATATATAATAATAATAATGATAATAAGTAAATAAATAACAATATCTTCGATTAATTACTCTATTTACATATAGGCATAACTAGGCTATGGATCGGCAAGTTAGAAGTAGAGAACGTGGGAAATCAACTAGACAACACCCCCGAGGGTTGTGGTGATAGGGAACCTGAGGTCAATCAAGACCATGGTCAGGGAAACGTGGCCGGAGACCCAGTGGCCACCGCAATCAATAGAATAACCAATGTTCTAGAGCGTATGACTGAGCACCAAGCCCCGGGGGCAGTGCATCATCAAGGAGGCCCAATCGATACTGAGGATTGGGCATTAGAGAGATTCCTGAAGTTTTGACCACTTAAGTTCTACGGAGGTCCAGAACCTGAGATAGCCGAAGGATGGTAGGAGAGGTTCTCTGATATTTTTGCCGCTTTAAATTATACGGAAGAGAGGCAAGTGACTTTCGCGGCGTTCCAGTTTGAGGGAGTTGCTCGTTCCTGGTGGAACCTAATTAGGGTCAATTGGGATAGGAATCACACTCCCAGGACCTGGGCGAACTTCACAAGGGAGTTCAACGCCAAGTTTCTACCCCCTCTCATCCAAGAGAAAAGAGAGGACGACTTTATCAAGTGTAGGCAGGGGGCGGTGAGTGTTGCCGAATATGAAATTCAATTTACAAAATTGTCCTCGTTTTGCTCCTAAATTGGTAGCCACGGAGCAAAGGCGTGTAAGGAGGTTTGTGCAGGGATTGAACGTGGAAATCCAAGAGGGATTGGCTGCCGTTCGATTAGATACCTTTCCTGATGCCGTTGAGAGAGTTCAGAGAGTGGAAATTGCTAGAGCTCAAGTAAAATCTTTTCAAGCTAAGAAAAGATTTGCCCCTAGCAGCAGTCGGGAGCCGACTTATGGAAATGCTCCACCGGCCAAAGTGGGTCGAGGAACGGGTGGAGTAAATAATCCTGGAGCACCACGAGGTGCTCTAGCAAGAGGAGCTGGAGCAAGAGGTATCGGAAGAAGAGATATCGGTACTAGAGGAGGATCAAGTAGGAGGAATCAAACTAGGAACGCCTCACAAGGAGGTCGTGTGACAATTTCACAAGGAGGTCGTGTGACCACCCCTCAGGTAACTCGTGGGTATTGTAGGAGGGCTGGCCATACTGAGGATGAATGTTGGAGGAAAGAAGGAAAGTGCTTGAAGTACGGAAGTAGTGAGCACCAGATTGCCGGCTGTCCAAGAATACAAGAAGGTGGTACCCCGAATGCTAGACAAGCCACTTCTGGAGGAAATAGGCCGAAAGCTCCTGCCAGGGTGTACGCTATAGATGATCAACCTGTACCTGATTCCTCGGAGGTCGTGAAAGGTACTCTTCCAATCTTTCATCGATTAGCTAGAGTACTAATTGATCCTGGCGCAACTCATTCATTTGTGAACCCAAATTTTATGTTCGGAATTGATGTACAACCTGTTAGATTACCCTTTGATCTTGAAGTTAGGACATCTATGGGTAATAAGAGTATAATTACTAGCCTGGCTTATAAAAACTGCGAGTTTTGGGTTGGAGAGCGTAAAATGCTAGTAGATCTAGTCAGTTTGGACATAAAAGGATATGATGTTATCATAGGAATGGATTTTCTAGCTCATTACCATGCTAAGCTTGATTGTAGAGCAAAAGTGGTAGAATTTTGGATTCCCGGGGAAGCAACCCTAAAGTTGGATGTGAAAGGTAGGTTAGCATCATCTGCTATGATTTCGGGAGTTCGGGCAAGGAAAATGTTGTATCGAGGAGCACAAGGTTTCTTAGCTTTCCTAATTAATGTTTCCAGTGATCAAGTGAAGTTGGAGGATGTGCCAGTGGTAAGGGAATTTCAGATGTGTTTTCCGAAGAATTAAAAACATTACCTCCAGAGAGAGAAGTGGAGTTTAAGATTGAACTAGTGCCGGGAATGGCCTCGATTTCTAAGACTCCGTACCGGATGGCTCCTGGAGAGCTAAAAGAATTGAAAATACAATTACAGGATCTATTAGAGAGAGGTTTTGTTAGAGAAAGTGATTCGCCATGGGGCGCACCTGTACTATTTGTTAAGAAAAAAGATGGAAGTTTGCGGTTGTGTATAGACTATCGAGGATTAAATGAGGGTACAATTAAAAATAAATATCCTTTACCATTGATTGACAGCTTGTTTGATCAACTGCAAGGATCAGTAGTTTTCTCCAAGCTAGACTTGAGGCAAGGGTATTATCAATTGAGAATTAAGAAGGAAGACATACCTAAGACTGCTTTCAATACAAGATATGGACATTTTGAGTTCGCAGTCATGCCATTTGGATTAACTAATGCACCAGCTGCTTTCATGGACTTAATGCAGAGAGTCTTTAAAAAGTACTTGGATCAATTTGTATTAGTTTTTATTGATGATATCTTAGTATATTCTAAGACTCGAGAAGAACATGTTCAACACTTGAAAGTGGTTCTGCAGATCTTAAGAGAGCATAATTTGTATGCCAAATTTAGTAAGTGTGAGTTTTGGCTGGAAGAAATTTCTTTTCTGGGGCACAAAGTTTCTAAAGATGGAATTGCCGTGGATCCGGCAAAAGTTGAGGCAATCACAATGTGGAAACAGCCAGAAATTCCAACCGAGGTTAGAAGTTTCTTAGGTCTAGCAGGTTATTATAGGCGGTTCATTAAGGACTTTTCAATGATTGCTGGACCTATGACAGAGCTGACAAAGAAAAATAATAAGTTTATTTGGTCTCCAAAATGCGAATCCAGTTTTCAAGAGTTAAAGAAGCGCTTAACATCAGCTCCTGTTTTGACATTGCCTGATGGAGTGGAAGGTTACGTCGTATACTCTGATGCCTCTAGAGAAGGTCTAGGATGTGTACTAATGCAAAAGGGTAAGGTAGTTGCTTATGCCTCTAGAAAGTTGAAGCCTCACAAACAAAATTACCCAACGCATGATTTGGAACTGGCCGCAGTGGTTTTTGCTTTAAAGAAATGGAGACATTGCTTATACGGTGTAACCTTTGAAGTCTTTACGGACCACAAGAGCCTTAAATACCTGTTTTCTCAAAAGGAATTGAATTTGAGATAAAGGCGATGGGTAGAATTTTTGGAGGATTATGATTGTTCAATCAGCTACCACCCAGGAAAAGCCAACGTGGTGGCAGACGCTTTAAGCAGAAAGGCCCAAGTAGCGGGGTTGATGGTAAAAGAATGGGACATGTTAGAAGAAGTTTGTGTTTGGAACCCTCACTTGGAAAGATTGAAAATTTTATTTGGGAACTTGCCATTGAAATCACCGTTATTGGAACGTATTAAGGAGGCACAGAAAACAGACCCTACAATCCAGGAAAAGTTGAAGAAGTTACAAAAAAGGGAAAACCTAGACTTTAAGTTAGGATCTGAAGGAGTGTTAAGGTTTCGAGATCGAATTGCGGTTCCGAATGATGAAGAATTAATGAAAGAAATTCTACAAGAATCACATCGATCGAGGTATACTATACACCAAGGAGTGAACAAAATGTATCATGATGTGAAGGAATTATACTGGTGGGACGGTCTAAAAAGGGAAGTGGCAAAGTTTGTGCAAAAATGTTTGATATGCCAACAAGTGAAAGCTGAACATCAAAAACCCTCTGGTTTACTGCAGCCACTAGAAATTCCTGAATGGAAGTGGGAACATATAACCATGGATTTTGTGACAAGATTGCCTAGAAGTCAACAAGGATTTGATGCGATCTGGGTGATAGTTGACAGGCTTACCAAGTCCGCACATTTTCTACCTGTGAGTATGAGCTTTTCTTTGGAAAAACTAGCCAAGTTGTACACAGAAGAGATCGTGAGATTGCATGGTATCCCTATAAGCATTATATCTGATTGAGATCCAAGGTTTGTTTCACGATTCTGGCAAAAATTTCAAGAGACATTGGGGACCAAGTTAAAGTTTAGTACCGCTTATCATCCCCAAACAGATGGACAGTCAGAAAGAACAATTCAGACTTTGGAGGATATGCTAAGGTCGTGTATATTGGATTTTGGAGGTAAATGGAGTCAGTATATGGCTTTAGTAGAATTTGCTTATAATAACAGCTATCATGCTTCAATTCAAATGGCACCTTATGAAGCATTGTATGGGAGAAGGTGTCGATCTCCAATTCATTGGAATGAAGTAGGAGAGAAGAAAATTTTAGATCCAACGGTTATACCTTGGATGGAAGAAGTTCATGAGAAAGTGAAACTAATTGGGGAGAGGCTTCAGACTGCCCAGAGTCGGCAAAAGAGCTACGCCGACACAAGGAGGAAAGATCTGGAATTTGAAGTAGGAGACAAAGTGTTCCTAAGAGTCAAACCAGTAAAAGGCGGAGTAAGGTCCGAAAAGGGTAAACAGTTAAAGCCAAGGTATATTGGACCTTTTGAAATTTTGAAACGAGTCGGAAAGGTGGCGTATCAATTGCAATTGCCTTCGAGCATGGCCAAGATTCAACGAGTTGGAAAGGTGGCGTATCAATTGCAATTGCCTTCGAGCATGGCCAAGATTCACAATGTATTTCATGTTTCTATGCTCAAAAGATATCGTTCTTGTGACGTCCCCACTTCTCCCTAAGGCGAACCAAAGGGTATCCGCGGGACGCCTGCCCAGCTCTCGCCAGGACTCACTACAATCCATCATTCAAAAACTCGAAATACTTTAAATCACTTCAATACATAATTAAAGTACTTCAAATATCTCACACTTACAATTGTGCAGCTTTCAAGCTTAAATACAACCTAATGGAAAAGGGGTACAATAGCCATCCGTTATAATATAACTTAAAATCTTCAAAAGAAAGCAATCTAGTACTACTCACGAGCACCCTTGGTCTCGAACCCTGTAAAAGAAAACCACAACGTGGGATGAGCTACACAGCCCAGTGAGGTTCCAAGACACTCTAACAGTTCAAATAAATCAAGTAGATTGGGCATATCATATGCATGGTTCAAGGTTACACAATGGCATGTTATCATGAGGTGATAATCATTGTACGGTAATTTGAGACATTTATCATGAGACAGTTATTATAGTTCAAGACATTGGCATGTATAGTTCACGAGTGATTGGAGCTTATTACAGGCATAGCTCAGGATTTCATATTGGCATTTTAGCATGAAACAATTATCATGATACCAGGTAAACATATACTGTAGGATACGGTATTCCAGTGGAACTCTGTCGGTCATCTGCACCTTATGACTTCCGGATCCCCTCGGTTTGACTGGCCATCACCTTATCCCTCCAGTGGTAATACTCGAGTATACCGAAACGGTGGCCCAGGGTTCCAACCTACCCGACCGAGCCCAGTCTTGGCTCGAGTAGGTCAGTAACCAAGGACAGGGCCCAAGTTCAGCTTAGAGCTTACAACATGCACAGGTAACCAAGTAATTCGACAAAAGGTAAAATTCATCATTTGAGTAGGTCGAGTGAGGTAAAGTACACACTCGCCTAATAATGATGGACAGCTTCATATAACATGTGATTCATGATAATCAAGTAATCAAGTAGATACTTAGCACGTAAGCACCTAAGCAATACAAGTTGATTTCATGGGAGCATGTAATTCACGGATATCGAATAGTCATGTAGATTGGAAATCATGTGAGCAAATAGTCAAGTAATTAGGTAGTCATGTGGTTGGTAAACGGTTCACGGTTAACGGTTGACGGTTGACGGTTAACGGTTAACGGTTAAGTAGTGACGATTAATTGACAGGCATTTGTCATATGAATAGGCCATCATTGGCCGTTATCCCATTTTTACCATGTGAGAGTCGAGGAGATTCACTCCAACGACGTATGCAACCTTAGCATACCAAGTCATGTTATTCGAGCATTTCCAAGCCTGAGTTATTCATCTCAAAAGAGAACGAGTGCGATAAAGTACACACTCGACTCCATTTCTCAAAATCAAGTAGGCTAAGTAAACAATCTAGCAAGTTAAGCATGTATCGAGTTCATATGGTCATTTGATATGGTTAATCATTTAACCAATTCATGTAGATATACAATGCAAGTATACATTCCTTAAATAGGCATGAGTATGGTAAATACTTAACACATAGCACTTAACACTTAATAATCATGAAATAAGCGTGTCCTAGACTTATTCAATTACGTATTCCTATATGGAACACTCACCTAGTCAAAACAAACGAGTAGTTTTCAAACAAGCGTTTAGGTGTCTGCTCCGAGTTCCTCTTGGAGATTCCCTCGAGTGCCTGAGTAAACAATAATCAAGTACCACTCAATATCACTACGAATCTCTAATTATCGAGGAAGATTGTATGCTACTGCGATCTAAGGAAATCTTATGAAAATGAACCTCAATTACTCGTAAATCGAGATTCAAGTGGAGTTTCTTAAAGTACATGAGCAATCGAGATTTCATTTTAGAAATTAGGTATAAAATGTTCGAGTAATATCGAAGGAATAAGGAGTATTTGAAAACTACCTTCCCTTGGAAATTTGGAAAATTTTCAGGTTTGATACGATACTTTGAAAAATCGTATCTCACATTCTACATGTCAAAAATGGGAAACCTTGGTACCATTGGAAACCTCTTTGAAAGTACTAAAAGTTCTTAGAAGGCACTTTTCCATGAATGTAAGTGAAAGGCACTAAAATTTTGGCTCAAAGTTGGTAACTTGAATTACCAAGACAGATTTAAGTTGGTTTTTGGCCAACTTTGGAAATTCGGAAAAATTCACTTGTTTTGAACTAACCTTTGAAATTTGGAAATCAATTAGTGTTGCAATCCAAGAGTATAACAAAATAAGCGGAACGGGAAACGGAGTTTCGAGCAGCAAGATATAGTAGCTTCAAGTTGCTGAAAAAGTTAAGACTGTTGGGCTATTTTCCAGGTTTAAATCACTGACTTTGGGACGTTGGTTGAACATTGAAACGGACTTGGAACGGCACCAAATTTAGCAGTATTACACTACCATATAGGGGCTATTCCTTTGCAAATTTTCACGCAAAATCTAGCACGAAGAGTCAATTAACAAAACTGTTGAAGTTTTCAAGAATTTCTAAGGCAATCTGCCTTGTACCTTTGTTTTCCTTTTCTCAAACATTTGGCCACTAAAAACCTCTCAAATATGGTTCATTTGCATAGATAATGTCTAAGAAACATCCAAGCTGCATTTGGTAGGTGATTTATACCAAGAATTTCGAATAACAAGTCCCAAATCAAGATTGGCTAATCGGCTAAGAGAAAAGGAAAAGTTTTCCAGATTCGAAGAGCAATTTTCGGGGCATCATTTGCATATCAAAATGGTCTTAGAATATCACCAAATTTTGCACAATTAAACCTCCATATGAGGATTACTCTTCTTTCAAATTTTATTTGAAAATTCACACGGGAAGGTAGTTAACTAAACCATCAAAGTTCAAGAAATTTTCCAAGGTAAAACTGTCTTCTAGCTCTTCTTTCCTTTTTAAACATTTTATCCAAAGCAACCAACCCAAATCTGGTTTATTTGAAAAACAAAGTCCAAGGAACATCTGATATAAAGTTTGGTAGATGTTGGACATCAAAGTTTCCAAAACAACAAGTCCCAAATCATTGTTAGTTACAAATCTGTCCAAGTGGAAAATTCTATCACTGTAGCAGTTTCAAACTTTGGCCACAACTCACTCAATTCAACTTGGAATTGGGTGTGGTTGATGGCGTTGGAAATCTCTCTTATAAAGCTGAATTTTATCAGAAGAAACCATTTTCAAATTCTATCCACAAACAGCTCGTTTTTGAGCATCAAGATACAAGTCCTGTCCTGTCTCCTGGAGAGAAACGAAACAGGACAGTGATGTTTAATCGAATGGTGTGGCTCACTCAAGTGGAACCAGAACATGAAATTGGTACCAATGGAAAGCTGGGAATGTCTAGTTTCCAATGCCACAAACGGGACTTGATTTCGACATCGGAGCAAAGAGTTATAGCCGATACAAAATGACTGCCTGGGCAATACGGGATTCATTTTCCAGTTTTGCTAACTTTGGAAATCAACTCATTTGACCAACTAAATCATGTTATTTTTCAATGAAATTTTGTACACACTCACAATAACATGTAGACAACATAATCAAGTCATTAGAACCTCAAAATTGTGCACAAAATGGTCGGACAAGGCAGGGGTAAAACGGTCACTTTTGCTCCAAGCACCTCCTTTGATTTTCTACCAACAATACATCATTAATCTTCTAATATAAGCACTAAACCACCATTAATTTCATCATCCAACATCAAATCAGTCCTTCCATCAAAAGTGGGAGTTCATAGAGCCCACACAACACAAATCCACCATAAATAAGACCACCCACAAGCATGCAAGAGTTTATACGTGTAATAGAGCTTCCGTAAACTAAGATTTAAGGAGTTGATCGTCCATTACCTCCCTTGATGAATAGACAAAAATTTCGGCCCCTTAGATGCTCAAGAAAACCGTGGATAGCAGCCCTCTTTCTTAGCTTGATGTAATCTCCAAGTAATTAGCTAAGAGTGGCTGAAATTTGAAGTGAAATGGAGAAGATTTGGTGAAGAAATTAGGATGGAATTGGAGTTATTTTTCTCCTTTGTTAGCCGGCCAGATGAGGGAGCAAGAGAGAGATTGTGATCAGATTTCTAAGCTTCCAAGAGAAGACATTAACTTGTGGCCTCAAATCACCCATTAGTCAACTCACATTAGGGTGCGTTTGGCGCGATTAGGGCTCGATTTTCTCGCGCGTTTGTTTCACTAGTGCGCTAAACCTCTAATGCACTTATATTCATATAACTATTATTCACTCTTAAATTATCCCAAAATAAGGGTCTAAAGTTCCTAAATTAAATCGCGCGCGTAAAAACGCGTACTTCCAATTTATGCGCGATAAGACGAAATTTCTGAAAAATTCTTATAACGATAGTACTAATAACTATCACTTGAGTATTTAAACATTAAAATGCCTAATTTAGGTCCATTGTACATGTCTCCAATATTTCAAACCTATTGTACTCTCAATCGATCAAGATTTCCAAAGACGTGTTCACTATTTTCACTAAACGAGCTTTCGAAAATTAATTTTTGAAACAAGTCATTTTAAAAATATAATGAAACTATATCTCCATGTAATTAGGTCTCAAGAGCTTAGAAAATAATATTTGGAGTAAAAGACCAAATAAATAATTAAATAAGCTAGAAATAGGAGATTAAATAAGTAAATTTTGCGAGTCCTCACAGTTCTGATCCAAGCCACGTGTTGCAATTGGAAGAAATTGAAGTGGGTGAATCATTAACCTATGAGGAAGGACCAATTAAGATTTTGGAAAGAAAAGTGAAAGAATTGAGAAGTAAGAAAATTCCCTTGGTGAAGATACTATGGAGAAATCATGAACTAGAGGAAGCAACTTGGGAACTGGAAGAAGATATGCAGAGGAAATACCCTGAGTTATTTCATTAGAAGGTGACAATTTTGAGGACAAAATTCATTTAACGGGGGGAGGATGTGAGAACCTTGAAAAGTATAGATATACATATATACATGTATGTACGCGTTGCATGTGCATTTTAGACTTTTAATAAACTTTATTATTATTTGATCTTAAATAAGTGTGCAAAAATAATTTGTTTTAGGTCACAAATAATCCAATTGTGTAAAATATTAGGTTTATTTGAATTTTTGCCAAGTTAAGTTAATAATTATTGACGCAGAATGTGTTGTTGTTTTTTTTTTTTATTAATTCCTTGATTTCAATAACTAATTTTAAGTATTAATAACATTAGGTGTTAACGGGAACTAGAATCAAGACGAATCGTTTTAAGTCAAAACTTCTTATAATTACATTTGGGGTAAATTCTGGAATTAGTTTAGGATTGAGGGCTTAAGTGGAGATTCGGATGAATTGTGAAAAGACCAAAATAGCCCTCCTCCAATTTAAATTCACCATGCAGCCATGGAAAAAAAATTTCTTGAACGAACTTAGCTTCAAACACTTCCAACTTCTGCCGGTTCCAATTCCCACTTCTCATTCCAGCACCTTCCATTTCTATTGCCGACCCAACCCCACTCACAATACCTCAATATATACATTCCACTAACCACACACTCCACTCTATACCATTTCCAATTCACCACAATATCACACTTCCATTTTCTTTTCTGCCGTGAGTTGCTTGCGAGTGGAGCGCAAGAGAGAGCCGAGCTTCCATTCCTTTTCCTTTCTGTCCATAAGCTAAAAAAAAAAGAGAGAGAGACCTGTTGTTATCCTTTCTTCCATTCATGAGCTGGTGTAGTCTGAGAACCAAACTTCCTCCATTCTAGTCGCAAGCTTGGGCAAGGGAGAGGAAGAGTTGCGGACTGCAAATTCTGGACAGTAGAGAGTGGAGGATTGTTGCAGCTGCTAGTCGTGTGTATTAAGCTTCAAGCTGAGGTAATTTCTGGACTTAGATGAGTTGTTTATGGGTTGATGAAGCTGTTTATAAGCATGCATGTGGGGTTGTGCGGTTGGATGACAAAATTAAGTTGCCAGAAATCTGGTTGTGAAGGAATCGGAATTGCCGAGAGCTTGAGCTGGAATTTCAGCTTTAACTTGCTAATTTGTGATGATCTGAGCTTAGTCTTGGACCCAATCTGATAGATAGCTCTTTATTTGGTGTTGCATGTGAACTTTGTGGCCAGGAATTCGGTTGCATGGCTGGAAATTTTTATTGGAAGTTGCTGGACTGCTAAACCAATTTTCCAGCTTAGCCGATGGAGTTGTTTTGGGAATTGTATGGGTATTTTAGTATGAAATTTGCAGGAAAGTGTTTGATTCTCACTTGGTTGCGTGTTTAGCTAACTAAATACGGGATGATTAAGCCCTGCATGAGATTTATTAGCAGTGTGTAAACCAGAAATTTGAAGGAAAGCAAAATCTGGATGCATGCATGTCAACCAAGTAGGTTGGATGATTTTTTTTATGATGTCCGCACTTGGATTGGATCAAAACTGATTGATAGTTAATTAGTTTGATCATGCCTGAAGCTGAGATGAGTCGTGTTTAATAAAAAAAAGAAAAGAAAAGAAAGCTGAATTGCGGCCGAAAGAAGAGGTTGAGCATTTAATTAGTTTTTCTTTGAATTTTAGCTAAGATTTTCATATGGAATGTTTAAGATTTACTTGTAGCCTGCTAATCACCTTTTGCATGTTGAATTAAGTAAAAATTGAAGAAAAATCTGAATTTTAGAATTATTTGGAAGTCAAGTTGGCTGTGGTTTTTCTTTTTGTTTTGGGTTGAACATTTAACTAGTTTCTCTTGAATTTTTAGCTAAGACTCTCGTATTGGATGTTAAGAGTAGTTTGTGGCTGGATAATCTTCTTTTGCATGTTAAGTGTTTAGTGTTTAAAGCAAGCTAAGGATAGAAACCTTGTTAAAAATTTTGAAGTATCTTTGCTGGAAAATTTGTACATGGTTGCTAGCAGTACTAGTTGAAATTTTTAGTGAGATTATTTTCTGGATTCGTGTATTATTTGTTTTAGTTTAAGTTGAGCAGACTATAAGCTATATGTTAAGTGTATTTAGCAAGTAAGAGATGGAGATTTAATAGACATCTTGAATTGACATTTGTTAGAATTTTTCTTGACTATCAAAGCAAGAAAAGAAAATATGAACTTCTAGAGTTATTTGAATGTAAGCTAGCCGTGACTTATCTTCTATACTTGAGTTAAATTTCTGTTGTTTGTGGCAAGGAATGTTTGTTTGATACCAAGAGCTAATGATTGATGAAACTCTTGGCCATTTGAGTAGTTTTTGCAAGAATTTAATTTTTGGTGAATTTGTTCAAGTGGTTGGCTGAAATGTACTTGGAAGGTCCATGGTTTGTGATTTGGAATTTGTTTTGGATACCTTGGACTTCCTTTGCTGAATTTTGTTTGGAATAAAGTCTGCTGAGACCTAGGGCTAATGATTGATGAAGCCCTAGCGAGATTTATATTTGAATTGTGTTTTAGCTATATTAGCAACTTGGAGTACAATGTGCAAATGAATTGGAATCTGAAGTCCGTTTTAATCTTTTAAATTCAAGTATCTTTAAATCAAGCCTTGTGGAAATATTTGGCTTTAATATTAAGTTATATATACATTGAGTATAGTACGTTGATATTAAAATTTATATATCGGGACTTTTCAAACCTTGCCGACTAGCTAATGCTTTTCTTTGCTTAACCTAGTTTTAGTATCTTTAGGGAAAAATTGCATTAGCTTCCAAACTTTAAGTTTTCATGAAATTATCCTTGACTAGTTGTTTTAGAAGAAATTTGTTAAAAACACTGGATTTGAATAATTTCAAATGAAAGACATAAAAAGCTTGTTCGGCAAGAAAACTTGTTTGAACTAATTTGGTCCTAGTTTGCCCTCTAGAAGGGAAATATCTTTAAAAAGAGACCACACGAAACATTTTAGTCCTTTTGCAGCCTTAATTTCAAGAGAGTTATTGATTTGTTTCGAGGAATTAAACTGGTTTCATTATGAGTGAGTGAGTCCCAGTGAGAGTTGGGCAGACGGTCCGCCGAACCCTCTGGTTCGCCTTAGGAGGAGGTGGGGCTGTCACATCCCGTACCAGATCCAGCCCAGAGGGGCCGTTGTGCGTTGGAGCCCGGCTAACCGCTTCCGATGTTGCGAGTGTCGACACACGTACGCTTATCCAAACGCTTTGGTGTTGGCCGTGGCAGAGGAACGGAAGGAGTTGGTCGCCGATAATACTAGGTTTGAGGCCGAGGTGACCCAGCTTAGGGCGGCCAATGAGAAACAGGCTGAGCGCACTAAGGGACTGGAGTACGACGTGCTTGAGGTAGAGGATAGGGTTGATGACCTCTGCACTCAACTTAGGAAGCACGTGAGCGCGAGTCTAAGCGAGCTCGAAAGGTTAAGGTTCGAGCCGCATCGATCCTGAACCTCTGCGCGGACGTGGTCGAGGGCATGAGTGACAAGGACTCGTGTGCGGGGCCCAGGGCTGGGGTTGGATCCACCCCGTCGGGTGGGTCTACTAGCCCGTCGACGGACTAGGTCACGACTCCTAGGTTTTTTTTGGGATAGTTTTGTTTCTGTATATAGGGCGGATAGGGAAAATAGCCTTAGCTAATCGTTTTGTACGTTTGGATTAGCTACGTGTATATTTCTTTTGATGAGGCCATTCCCTCGTGGATTGTCCATGTTTGTACTTGACTTGAATGTACTTGACTTGACTGGTTGTTGATATGTGTGTTGTTTGACCTTGTTTGGAATGTATATATATATTATTGTAAAAGTTTTGGGTTTTACTTACATGCATTGTTATTATATTGGTTTAGTACATTTGCCTAGACCAAGTAGAGTTCATGGAAGGTACACGGAGTGGACGGGGACGTGGGCGCGGAAATAGACAACCCACACCGGACAGGGGTACTGGGAAAACCTCATCTGGACCTAATCCTGACCCCAACGTGCAAATAGCTGCCGCTATACAGCAAATGACCAACTTGCTAGCACAAGTGGTGCAGCAACAGGGCCAAAACCCAAACCCTAATCCTGGAAACCCTGACAACCACATTGAGAACGAAGACAGAGCTCTCGAACGATTTCAAAAGTTTGCTCCACCCAAGTTTATCGGGGGGCCCGATCCGGATGTCGCCGAAAGGTGGCTCGAGAAGATGGTCGATATTTTTGTGGCCTTGCACTACGCCGAAGAACAGTAGGTGACTTTTGCCGTTTTCCAACTGGAAGGGGTGGCCCGTTCCTGGTGGAACGTAATCCGGCAAAAATGGGAACGGGAATAGATTCAACGCGAAATTCTTCCCTCCTCTAGTTCAAGAGAGGAAGGAAGACGAGTTCATCCGACTCCGCCAAGGGGCTCAATCTGTGGCGGAATACGAGAGTCAATTCACCCGCCTGTCCAAATTTGCTCCTGAGCTGATCATGACCGAGCAGCGGCGGATCAGGCACTTTATCCAGGGCTTGAATGTCGAAATTCAGAAAGACCTCGCAGTGGCTCAAATCAACGCTTTTAGCGAGGTAGTGGAGAAGGCCCAACGGGTAGAGAGTGCGAGGTTGCAAGTCCGGAACTTCCAGGCGAAGAAGCGTGGCTTTCCTAGAAGCAGTTCAGAACAGGGTGAGAAGAGTACCCCCTCCAAGTTTGGACGAGAAATGGGAGGTGGACAACAGTCGGGTTCAGGCAGAGGGCTCCGTCTAGGGTGGCCAAGCTGGGCGAGGCCAAAGAGGAAATTTTTAGGGAGGCTCAACTTCAGCACCTCACGGTCCCTGTGGGCATTGTGGGAAGCCAACCATATGGAAGATAACTGTTGGAGGAAGGAGGGCAAATGTCTGCGATGTGGAAGCGCAGACTACCAGTTGGCTACTTTCCCGGTCCAAAAACATGATGGAAGGGGGAGTCAACCACCGTCGAGGACCAATGCTGGACCAGTTAAGGGAGATGGGTCCAAACCTAAGGTGCCAGCTCGAGTGTATTCATTAGAGTCCCAACAGGTCCCAGATTCCTCAGAGGTCGTAGAAGGTACGATCCCTATTTTCCACCGCTTTGCCAAAGTTTTAATTGATCCTGGTGCCACTCATTCCTTTGTTAACCCAGATTTCATGTGTGGCATCGATATAAAACCTGCTAGTTTACCATACGACCTAGAAGTTAGTACACCTACGGGAAATCAACGTTTGGTTACTAGTATGGTTTATAGAGATTGTGAAGTGTGGGTAGGAGAAAAGAGATTGTTAGGAGATTTGATAAGCCTGCCCATTATGGGGTATGATGTGATCTTAGGTATGGACTGGCTAGCCAAGTATAATGTCCAACTAGATTGTAAAACAAAAGTGGTAGAATTCTGCATCCCCGGTGAGGCAACCTTAAGGTTGGACATAAGGGGTAGGTTAGCCTCATCTACTTTGATTTCGGGCATTAGTGGTAGAAAACTGCTAAGTAGAGGGGCGCAAGGATTTTTAGCCTTTTTGATTAACACCCCTACGGATAAATTAAAGGTGGAGAACGTGGCTATAGTAAAGGAATTTCCAGATGTATTTCCTGATGAGTTAGTAACCCTACCTCCGGAAAGAGAGATAGAATTCAAGATAGACCTGCTACCTGGAACCTCACCTATCTCCAAAACACCATACCGAATGGCCCCCGCGGAGTTCAATGAGCTAAAGTTGCAATTGCAAGACCTTCTGGAGCGGGGATTCATTCAAGAGAGTGGGTCTCCTTGGGGAGCTTCTGTCCTGTTTGTCAAGAAAAAGGACTGAAGTTTGATGATGTGTATCGACTACCAGGGCCCGAACAACGTCACGGTTAAGAATAAATATCTACTGCCCCACATTGATGAGTTGTTCGACTAGCTGCAAGGAGCAGTAGTCCTCTCAAAACTGGATCTCCGACAAGGGTACTACCAGTTGTTGATTAGGAGAGAGGATATTCCAAAAATCGCCTTCAACTCGAGATATGGGCATTATGAGTTCGCAGTTATGCCCTTCGGACTAACCAATGCTCCTGCCGCCTTCATGGACCTAATGCATAGGGTTTTTAAACCCTATTTAGACCGATTTGTCGTTGTTTTTATTGATGACATTTTGGTCTACTCCAAAACACGCGAGGAGCATGAGCAGCATTTGAGAGTGGTGTTGCAGACCCTAAGGGAGCATCAGTTGTACGCCAAGTTCAGTAAGTGCGAGTTTTGACTGGAGAAAATCGCTTTCCTAGGACACGTAATCTTCCACGAAGGCATCTCGATTGACCCGGCAAAAGTAGAGGCCGTGACCAATTGGATGAGGCCAGAAAACCCCACAGAGATCCATAGTTTTCTAGGATTGGCTGGGTATTACCGACGTTTTATTAAAGACCTCTCCAAATTAGCAGGTTCTTTAACTGACCTGACAAAGAAACATGGTCGGTTCATATGGAATGCTCGATGTGAGACAAGTTTTCACGAACTAAAGAAAAGATTGACCATGGCTCCAGTGCTAGTCTTGCCAAACGGAGTGGACGGATTTGCTGTGTATACTGATGCGTCACAAGAAGGCCTGGGTTACATTTTAATGCAGAACCGTAATGTGATCTCTTTTGCCTCTAGGAAATTGAAACCCCACGAGCAGAATTACCCGACCCACAATCTGGAGCTAGCCGCTGTTGTTTTCGCACTGAAAAAGTGGAGGCATTACCTATATGGAGTAACCTTTGAAGTGTACTCGGACCATAAGAGTCTTAGGTACCTCTTCTCCCAGAAGGAATTAAACATGAGGCAACGACGGTGGATGGAATTTCTGGAAGATTACGACTGCACAATCAACTACCATCCGGGAAAGGCAAACGTAGTAGCTGATGCCTTGAGTCGTAAGGTTCAAGTAGTAGGGTTGATGATCAAAGAGTGGGATTTGTTAGAATCCGTTTGTGAGTGGAAACCCTATCTTGGGAGTCATAAGGTGAGTTTTGGCAATTTAAGGTGACCTCTACTCTACTGGAACGCATCAAAGAAGCGCAAAAGGAGGATTTGATGGTACGGAAGTGGGGAAAGAAAGTGGAGAAAGGAGAAACAACGGATTTCAATTTTAGTCCTGAGGGTATTTTGAAATACCAGAATCGGATAGTGGTGCCGACGGAAGAAGTGTTGAAAACGGAGATTCTAGAAGAAGCTCATCGGTCCAAGTATACAATCCATCCGGGTAGTAGTAAAATGTATCAAGACCTGAAAGGAACCTATTGGTGGGACAATATGAAGAAGAAAATCACTTTGTACGTGCAAAAAATGTCTCATTTGCCAACAGGTGAAAGCGGAGCATCGAAAACCATCGGGTTTGTTACAACCCCTTGAGATACCCGAGTGGAAGTGGGAGAACATCACAATGGACTTCGTTTCAGGTTTGCCGCGGACGCAAAGAGGGCACGATGCCGTTTGGGTGATCGTCGATTGATTAACCAAATCGGCCCATTTCTTGCCAGTAAACATGAAGTACTCCATGGACAAGTTGACCTAACTGTACATGGACGAGATTGTAAGGCTACATGGCGTTCCTGTGAGCATCGTATCCGATAGAGATCCCCGGTTCGTATCTCGGTTTTGGCAGAAATTCCAAGAAACTCTGGGGACTAAACTCAACTTGAGCAAGACTTACCACCCTCAAACGGATGGACAATCGGAGCGGACAATCCAGACTCTCGAGGACATGCTACGGACTTGCATTCTAGATTTTGGAGGCAACTGGGGTCAACACATGACCTTAGTAGAGTTTGCGTACAACAACAGCTACCATTCGTCGATTCAAATTGCTCCATACGAGGCACTATATGGACGAAAATGCCGGTCACCGATCTACTGGGATGAAGTTGGCGAGAGAAAGGCGCTAGATCCAGCAACTATTCCATGGATGGAAGAGGCGCGAGAAAAGGTCAAATTGATACGGCAACGACTCCAAACATCTCAAAGCCAACAAAAGAGCTACGCGGATAATCGAAGGAAAGACTTGGAATTCGAAGTTGGAGACCATGTGTTTCTCAAGATCACACATTTACGGAGCGTCATAGCAGGCAAAGGAAAGAAGCTCCAACCGAGGTTCGTTGGGCCTTACAAGATCCTCCAAAGGGTAGGAACGGTCGCGTATCGATTAGAGCTGCCGTCCAGTCTCTCTCGAATTCACGACGTCTTCCACGTCTCGATGCTCAAGAAGTACTATCCCGACCTATCCCATATCTTACAACCAGAGGAGATCGATGTAGACGAATCGCTTGCTTACGAAGAGAAACCTGTCCAAGTGCTTGACCGGAAAGTCAAAGAGCTAAGAAACAAGCAAATTCCGTTGGTTAAAATACTGTGGAGAAACCATGGGGTAGAGAAAACTACCTGGGAGGTGGCAGAAGAGATGTAAATGAAATACCCTGAGCTTTTCGTGAATTAAGGTGAGAAATTTCGAGGGCGAAATTCTTTTAAGGGGGAGAGAGTGTGAGAACCCGTAACTTTCTCATTTTCTAGGTTTTATTCTCTTTAATGGCATGTTTTCTGCATTTTCTTATTAGAAAATTTTTTCCGATAATTTTTATGAGTAAATATAGTTTTTAAATGATTTTTCTAGTATCGGTTAGGTTTTGAGAAATTAATAGCGTATACCGGACGTGGGACCCGCTAGTGCGGAAAGTTCGAAAAATTCGGCCAACTAGGTTAAGTTTTGGATACTAGGCTTAAATTATCGGGTGTTAGGAGATTATTAGAGAATACCTTATGGATTAGAGTGAGAGGGAACAAAAGGATATTCATGCATTTAATGGGATGACAAGTGTCACCATGTGATTAAATCTTGCCATTTTGACCACTATTCATGCCTTTACCAAATTAATATCAAAATTCACCATTTTCTCCCTCTCTTGGCCGGCCCTCTTTAAGTAACAAAAGAAAAGAAAACTCTCCACAATCTTGTCTTCAATCTTGCCCAATCTCTCAATTAAACTGATTAATCTTCCAATTACTCCATAAAACCTCTTAGTTTGGTGGAGTTAAGCTTGGTTGTGAAGTGGTTTGGAAGCTTAAGGTGTTAAGTTGCTTCTTTCTTGACTTGGTAAGGTGAGTGGTGGAGGAACTCCTTTTCTCTTTTCAATAATGCTTAATTAGTGATTAATGTGAACTTAAGTGATGATTTTAGTGGTTATTTTGTGATTTTTGGATGAAATTGGTGAAATTTTATATTTATTTGTAATTTTTCTGTTTTCATATGATTATTATTGTGTGGCCATGTATGATGATTGGAAATGATATTGAAGGAAGCTAGAAGGTGGAAAGTGTGGTTAATTGCAGAAAATTTCTGTTTTAGAAGGAAATTTGGAAAGTTAGGGTTTCATTTCCTTCATTCTGTCTGGCACTGTTCATCATAGTTAGAGGCCGAATTAGCCTTGGGGTAAAACATGAAAATTGTAGGGAATGATATTTTAGAGTTTCCTACAAAATTTCAGGCCAATCGGAGTAGCGTAGCTTGTGAAAAGACCAAAATACCCCTGCTTCCCTGTTTTTACCCGAACTTGAGAATTGCTTCTGTAATTGGTTAATTTAGTTGGGAATACTTCTGATTTGGTTGTTGAGGTCTTCTGAATAAATGTAGGCTGATGTCTTAGCTTTCATATGGCTTTGGAATCACTTGATTTGGACTTAGGTAGCCTGAATTACAGTTTGTTAACTAAAATGCGGTTTGTTCACCTATTTTTGCGGTTCTGGTTTAGTATTCTGCATTTTTGACCTAGTTGCACTATGAAATGGAGTGACTGACCTTCTGAAACATTGTATCCCTATTTGTTAGCTTCGAAACGGTGTATCTTGCACCTCCATCCAATAATCGTAGTGCCAATGGTGCCAAAATCGCAAAATTATGTCAAAAACTATTTTTTTGGATTGGAGCTGAATTCCATTTCCGGATTTCCCTAGTTTACTCTAGTGCATATACATTCTAGTGGAACCTTATTTTGGTGGTATGTGGATTTGGTTATGACTTGTAATCGAGTCTTATTATGCTTATTTGAATGTTTTAGGACGTGACGGTGGTCTAAGACGCTCATTGAACGGAAGTTGATGAAATCTCATTTGCTTGCTTGGTGAGTGTACTATTCACTTGTTTGTTTACGATGTGGCTTTGCTATACTTTAACTTGATACCTTGAAGGTTTATTTGGCCATTGAAATTGATTAACGTGAGGGTGTACTTGATTGCCCTCACCCTCTTTTGTATTGTATATGACTGTTCACTGTTTACTGTGGTACTTGAATGGTACCTGAAAACTGGATTTTGGTGTCGTTTGGATGAGTATCCAACGGCCATTACGGTTACTACTGAGCTCAACCCCATTGGTAGTCAATTGAATCGAACCGGCGAGGGCTTGGTCGTGAAAATTGACGAGCCATGGGGACTGTTATATGGAATCTTGTAGTAGTGAGACTCTTGATTCCGGTATACTCGAGTATTACCAAATTTCTACTATTTGGAGTTCGGGCCCGGTAGGGGTATGTTGGGTGGAAGGAATGGAAGTAAAGTGGAGCCTACGGTTGGTTACTCTTAAACATTGACGGAGGGTCAATGAGGTCAGATCAAGAATGCAAGCGAGGAAAGGGGCTCTTGAGAGTCGCCCGTATCCTTTTATCAACACTATTGATGTGTGCCTTGGCTTACTTTTGATGTGTATTGGAATGAGAAGCTTGAGGCTTATATGAACTTTGCTGCTTGAGTGATAGTATCTCATTGGGCGTAAGCTCACTCTATTCCTTTTGTTTTCCTTACAGGAAATTGAATACTTTTGGAAAGGCTTTGAATATGGATTGCCGAGTTGAGCTTATGTATATATATATATTTTGAATAGCTCCTTTTGGGCAGAACCCTAAACTCATTTTGACCCAACCCATCGTCACATTGTAATTTACAACCGTACATGTATAAACTTATGGGATAATTTTGTATGCCATTTTGGTATGTAAATGTTGAATTTCAAGATGTGTATGTTTGCATGAAGTTTGGCCGGATTCTGACGTGGCCGATACTATTCATGGCCGGCTCCGATTTTCGTTTTTTTATTTTGTGATTTTGACTTGTTTACGCGCGTTGGTATGTTCTGGAACGTTTTAGATCGATGTAAGCTGAACCGTTGTCCTGGCGAGAGTTGGGCAGGCAGTCCGCTTACCCCTTTGGTTCGCCTTAGGGGAAAGTGGGGCTGTCACAGAACTAAAAAAACTCACAATCACTGACCAAGGCATTGCTTCACCAGAAAATGATTCAAAGGAAAATGAAACTCAAGACAGTCCAGCAAGGGAAGACAGTGATTGAGACACTAGTACACCTAACGATCTTCCAAGAGTTTGGAAATTTGCTCAAAGCCACCCTAAGGACCTCATCATTGATGATCCATCCGAGAAGGTCAGAACTCGTTCCTCCTCTAAACAACTAATGGATAATTTTGCATTCGTTTTACACTTTGAACCCAAAAATATTGTTGATGTTTTGAAAGATGAGAACTGAATTTTAACTATGGAAGAGGAGTTAAATCAATTTGAACGGAACAAGGTGTGGACATTAGTTGCTAGATCAAAAGATCATTCTATCATTGGCACAAAGTGGGTTTTTAGAAACAAAATTAATGGCAAAGGTGAAGTAGTAAGAAATAAGGCCAGACTTGTAGCCAAGGGATATACTCAAGAAGAAGGAATTGATTTTGATGAATCATTTGCACCCGTAGCTAGGCTGGAATCAATTAGAATGTTTTTGGCCTTTGCATGTTTCAAGAACTTTAAATTATTTCAAATGGATGTTAAAAGTGCTTTCTTAAATGGATTTATTGATCAAGAAGTATATATTCTGGTTCTGAAAATGAAATTTATTCAAATCATGTATTAAAATTCTCAAAAGTTTTGTATGGACTAAAACAAGCTCCAAGAGCATGGTATGAACGTTTGAGTGATTTTTTTGATTGAAAATGGTTTTAAAAGAGATATTGTAGATACTACTCTTTTTACTAAGCAAAGTTCACGTGATCTTTTAATTGTGCAAATATATATGGATGATATTATATTCGGTGCTACTAATGAGAGTTTGTGTAAGGATTTTTCCAATATCATGCAAAAAAGTTTGAAATAAGCATGATAGGAGAATTAAATTTCTTCCTTGGACTCCAAGTGGTTCAAACCCAAGATGGAATGTTCATCAACCAAACAAAATACACCAAGGAGCTGCTCAAAAGATTTGGAATGGAGGATTCAAAGTAGGTCAGAACCCCTATGTGCACATCTACCAAACTTGACAAGGATGAAGAAGGTGCAAAAATTGATAAAAAGAAGTATAGAGGTATGATTGGTAGTTTATTTTACTTAACAGCTAGTAGACCAGATATCATGTTTGTTGTGTGCTTATGTGCTCGTTTTCAGTTTTCTCCAAAGGAATCTCATTTAAATGTAGTAAAAAGAATTCTTAGATATCTACAAGGAACCTTGAATTTTGGTTGATGGTATCCTAAGTGTCATGAACTTCCTCTGTGTGGATTCTTTGATGCTAACTTCGGCGGTTGTAGGGTCGATAGAAAAAGTACAACATGTATATGTAACTTTCTTGGAAATTGCTTAGTATCCTGGTCTAGCAAGAAACAAAATGCTATTTCATTAGCGGCAACTGAAACTGAATATGTTGCCGCTGGAGCTTGTTGTGCTCAATTATTATGGATGAAAAACACATTGAATGATTTTGAATTGATGTATGATTGTGTGCCTATGTATTGTGATAACACTAGTGCAATAAATTTGACAAAAAATCCCATCCAACATTTTAGGACAAAGCACATAGACATAAAGCATCATTTCATTCGCGATCTTGTCCATAAGGGTGAAATTTATGTTCAATATGTCTGTTCAAAAGATCAAATTGCTGATATTCTCACAAAAGCCTTATCACTGGATCAATTTGTGTCTTTGAGAACAAAATTGAGCGTTTTAGAGAAAATTTTCTAAAAATTCTCTGGTCACTCTTTATCGGACGTCCGATGTGTTAGAATGGACATTCGACAGTGTTCTTGATCATCTACTTAGAAAATTTTGGTTCGGATAGAGGTGTCGGACGCTCTACTTAGTTTGGCTGTCCGACACTCAAAAATTGCGTCTTATAAGGAAGCCCTCTGTGTTATTCAGTTCATTCTTACCCTTTAGTCTCGGACGCAACTCTTCATATTCCCTCAATTTCAAAATTCAAATTCATCTCTTCCCGGAACAAGTACCAAGAAATCACTCTAACCGACACCTTCACATACCTATTGCGAGTTTATTGTGCATCATAACTTCTTCCAACCGCCAACTGCACTATAAATTCCAATTCTTATCCGAAACCCTAACCACAAAAATATCTCCCTCTGTGGACAGTTCGTGCATTCACTATAGTTCATACAGCACTCCTCATCGTTTGACACTTATTTGTATCACATTACACAATAAAATCACACTACATTGCAATCATGGTGAGAATTAGAGGAGGATCCGTGAGTGCCGGACGCACCTTCAAGCTTCGTGATGAGGAGGATGAAGATGTTCAAGTTATCAAACCTTCCACCAAATCACCCAAAAAGAAAACTAAAAATTGTGGTGGAAAACGAAGCAATTTGCAAGAAAAAAGCAGAATGCGCAAACCAGTGAGCCATCTGTTGAACTATCTGATGAGCAGATGGAGGAGCATCAATCTGAAGGGCTTCCAGGAAGTGGCAATGAAAAGGAACTAGAGCAGCCTACCAATGTAGATGTAACCACCCCGAAATTACCCAAGAAAGGAAAAAGGGCTGCCAAAAGAAAGAGCATTGCTCAACCCAAGGGAAGGCAAACTGCTGATCCCTCTGGAAAACAACAGGATGCAAATAAAAATGCTGAGGAACAGCAGACTGATGAACCATCTACCAGGAAGTCACCAAGGACAAGGTCTGGTGTTCAGGGTGCTGCACCAACTACTCAGCGCAGTGGAAAAAGAAAGCATCTAGAAAATGAACAATCAGGGACCCAAACTGCTGTTGAACCAACTCCCCTGCCCAAGTTCATCGATGATGAAACCAGGGAGAGGTTTGAATGGATCTCGCAGAAAGGTTTCATCACTCAAAGGACCATCATTCCCTACGAATTTCGTAAGCATGACCTTGAATCTGTTCTCAACCTTTTTGAATTTAAAAAATGGACACATCTTCTGACCATTCCAAACACCTACTATCCTGACATGCTTCATCAATTTTTGCAAACCTTAGAAAGGGTAATCACATACAGATCTCATTTCACGTGTCAATTCTGTTAACATAGAACTGAATCCTAAAATTGTCAACTCTGTTTTGGAAATCAAAATTGAAGATGGTTTTAAAGGTAAAATTATAAATTTCTTTCCGTACGAAGAATTTTCCTCTGTATACCATCACTTTCATGTTACAAAATTGATGCTCCTGCTGAGGCAAGATTGGAAGATCTTAGTCCTCAAAACCTTATCATTTTTACCATAATTTCAAATCTGTTTTTTTTTTTTAACAACCAAATCAGCTTTTATATTTATTCCAAAATCCCGAAAAATAGCAGAAATACAAAAAGACTACCATCTACCTTGGATACCACTAACTACCCTGATACTAATCTAATGGACGGGCATTCCCTAGCATCCATGGCCAGACACCCGCGAACGTCCCTGGGCAACTGCCGAACTGACTCAAAAACCGAACTTGTCCCACCTTGTAAGGCCGCTAACCTATCTGCCACCATGTTTGCTTCTCTGTAAATGTGGGTAACTGTGCCAACCACCTGCCTCAGCAGACGGCGAATCCGCCGCAGCAGATTGCAAAGCACCCACCCTCCCAAAACCGACGAGTTGACCAGAGATACCAGCGCCGCCGAGTCTACCTCCACCAAAACCCCCTGAACCCCCCGTGTCACACATTCCCGCAACCCTTCCTGAAGCGCCAGCGCCTCAGCCCCCAAGACCCCCTTCTCCCCAAACTCTTTGTAAAACGCAAAAATTAACCTACCTTCCGAGTCCCGCAAAACCCCTCCTCCAGTCGCCCTGCCATTGATCACGCTGGCATCTGTGTTTAATTTGCTCCGATGGGGCGGGGGTCTGTGCCAGGACACTACTGTTGGCCGCCGATGACGGATGCCCGGTCTAGCCAGCCGTGCCCAAGTGTCCTCCATATCTCCATAGAATTGCACCTTTCTCAGCCTCCCCGCCCGGCCCATATCCTGTACGAAGTTGTCCACCTCCCAACTGACTTGCTGCGCAGAGAATGCCTGACCTTCGAAGCGAGCCTTGTTTCGTCCCTTCCAGAGGAACCACCATATCAGAACCGGAAGGATACATCGGATATGAAAGACCGGCAACCGTGGAAGTGATGCAGCCCATTTCTTCCACAAACTTTCCAGCCCCTCAATTGGTTGCCGCCCTACCCCAAACCTGTTCCCAAAATGCCCCCACACCTCCGTTGCCACGGGGCCATTGACAAAGAGATGTAGGACCGATTCTTCCTCTTCAAGGCAACAAGAGCAGCGAGAGGCGAAAGGGATCCCTCTCTGCCGGATAACCGAATCCACCGGTACAAAATCTCTCAACAGACGCCAAGAAAACATAGACATCTTTAACATTACACCCCTATTCCATACCATCCCGTACATGGAGGATCTACCTTGACGCCTTCGACAACTCTCCCAAGCCGAGCTTAGCGAGAACCCCGCCGAAGACGAAGGAGACCACATGATTTGATCCTGACCCTCCAGGTCAAAGGGTACCTCAACTACCTTCTCCACAAGGTGCATCGGCAGCCACTGCAGGAGACGCTCCTTGTTCCACCCTTCCCGTCTCAAAAACTCAGCCACCAAGAAGTGAGGCCGGTCACCATCTGCTATTACCAGAGGCTGAAGAGGTCCCTGCTCGCACCAGGTGTCCAACCAGAAATCTACCATCCCTGGGCCAAGACTCCATACAATATTCACCTCCGCCATCTCGCGTATACCGATAAGACGCTTCCATGTCCCTTTCGGTCTGATGGCTATCGCGTGACTCGGATGCTGATCCCCTATATACTTTGAGAACATATACTCCGCCCAGACCGACCTTCGCTGCCTCAGCTTCCACCACAGTTTACAAGAAAAGGCCTTGACCATGTCCTCCAAAGACCTCACCCCCACTCCACCCTCCTCCGTTGGAAAACACATTGACTCCCAGGACGCCCAATGAATTCTTTTGTCCTGCTGATTTTTGTCCCAAAGAAACGCATTAAATACCCTTCCCAGTGTCGTCAAGACTGATTTGGGGGGTTTGAGCACTTGGAGTAAATACAATGGCATTGAATTCAGCACATGTTTAATAAGAATTAATTTCCCCCCTATAGACAGCAATCTCGTACTCCAATGACTTACACGCGCCCGCACCTTTGCGACAATCCCATCAAAGGCTATTGATGCACTCCTGCCTCGAGAGATAGGGACCCCGAGATAAATCATCGGAAAGAAATGGCGTTGAAAACGTAGGATGCTAGTCACCAGTTGTACGTGCCCATCCGGTGTCCCTGACGGACAGACAAAGCAACTCTTGTCCACATTAATCTTCTGCCCTGAATACTGCTGGTAGATCTTAAAAAACTCTGCCACCTCCTCCAACCCTTCTCTCAACAATCTTGTGAACACAATGACATCATCGGCGAAAGCCAAATACGGGACTTTCATACCTCCGGTGTGGAAAAACCTATGACGACCCGCCTGGAACAAGGCCTCCAATCCCCTCCCGAAAAATTCCGCGACTAGTAGGAAAAGCGAGGGAGAAATAGGATCCCCCTGTCTGACCCCCCTTGTCGATTTGAAGAATCCCGCCTGCTCCCCATTGATGAGCACGGAAAACCAGTTGTTTGCCACCAAGCGAAAAATCAGATCCACCACGTTTTCCTCAAAGCCGAACTCCCTGAGCATGAATAGAAGAAAAGACCACTCCACTCTATCATACGCCTTTTCCATATCTAGCTTTAGCATTAGATTCGGAATTTCCAGTCGGCGATCCAACTCCTGCGCATGTTCCTGAGCCAACAAAATGTTGTCCATGATTTGCCGGCCCGGCACGAAGCCGGACTGCCACGGGGAAATTAGTGCTGGCAGCAACCTGTTCAACCTGTTGGCCACAATTTTGGAGACAATCTTGGAGCTTACATTGCACAAGCTGATTGGGCGAAACTCCTGCCATGATGATGCCCCCTGCACTTTAGGTATCAACACAATCGACGTGCTGGTGATTCCCTTTGACAGCCATCCGCCTCGAAAGAAATCCTGGACCGCCGTCACCAAGTCAACCTTAATTATCTCCCAACACGCTTGATAAAATCCCGACCCGAACCCATCAGGCCCAGCGGCACTATCGGTATGAATAGAGAAAACCACCTCACGCACCTCTTCCATGGCTGGCAGAAGCACCAAGCTCTCGTTGTCCTCCCGCGAGACCCTCGGCAGGGGGAAAGTCAGTGCCGGGTGACGATCCGTACTTCTGTCCGAAGTAAAAAGTTGCTCAAAGAACTGCGCTGCCGACTCCTTAATATCCTCCGTCGATGTCAGCCACTGCCCTGCCGGACTTCTTATCCTGCCAATATAGTTAGCTGCACGTCGCTGCCTTACCACGGCATGGAAAAAAGCTGTGTTTGCATCCCCCTCTTGAATCCATTTAACTCTTGATCGCTGCCTCCAGAAAGCACACTCAATTGCCAACTGATGCATGTATGCAGCCCTAGCCTCATGATAGTCAATCTTGGCCGCAGTAGTATGTTCCCTGTCATAACGCTCCTCCTTTGCCTTCATAGTTTGGCCAAGCTCCACCACCCTGTCCCCAATGTTCCCGAAAACCTCCTTATTCCATACCCGCAACTTGCTTCTCACGGCTGCGAGTTTTCTATGTAGCTCAGGCATTGTTCGTACTGGGATACCCTCCTCCCATGCCCGTCTCACCAATCCCAAGAAAGCATCATGCCGCGTCCAAACATTAAGAAATCTGAAAGCCGCTGATCCCCGTCCCGCCATGCCACACTTAATCACTAGTGGAGCATGATCCGACCGACCCCTTGCTAGGTGCAGCACCTTTGAAATAGCATATTGTTCAGTCCAAGCGCTATTTGCCAACACCCTGTCCAGCCATTGCCACACTGTCCCATTCGTCCATGTGAAAGGAGTCCCCTCGAAGTCCACCGGCGCAAGGCCACTATTAAATACTGCCTGATTAAACTCCTCCATGTTCCGAGCATTCGGAGACGCCCCCCCTTGTCGTTCCGAGGCCTCCGAGATCACGTTGAAGTCCCCAGCCAACATCCAGGGAGATTGCCGTTCCCCCGCAAGCATCTCCATGATACCCCAAAGGGGTCTCCGAGCTACACCTGTGCAGCGTGCATAGACCGCTGAAAAATACACTTTACCCGTATGGAAATTGAGTTCCATATCTACCAACTGATCCGCATGTGTGTTGAAAGCTATATGAAGCGGCAGCTCCCATAACACCCATATTTTCCCCTCCGCATAGGATGCTGCCGATGAGCACCCTAAAAATCTTTGCACATATTCCAAACGTCCATCCTCCAACATAGGTTCCAACAAGACCAGAATTTTTATGTTATAATCATGCTTCATCTTTTTTAAATAACGAAGTGAGTCCTTTTTTGACGCACCCCGTATATTCCAAACCAAAAAATTAATGGGACTTAACATTAGAACGGAGTGCATACCTATTTCTTGAGCCCCTACCCCTTGTCGCCGGGCCTTGTTGCCTCTCCTTATCTGCCCCCATGCTGCTGTCCAGCGTGTTCTGAAGCTGCCCCTCCGCCATCTTGCCCGTCCCTGCACTCCAGAACCTCTCCAACCTGCCCGCCTGCAAGCGACGCGTCAACTGCATCTGCGCCTGACGGAGTTCCTGCATTGACACCCACCTCTTAGCCTCTCCCCGCACTGGACTCAGCGACCTCGCTCCCCTGGGATTCCCCATCTCCAACAGCTCCTCACTCTCCCCTTCCAGGGCTGCAAAGGTATTACTGAGAGTCATCTCATCCCCCTTCCTCCCATCAGGCGCTAGCAGCAATGCTTGCAGCCCCCGTGAATCTGAATCCCCTGCTCCTGCCTCCTCTATAACCGCCACTCCTAGCATATCTGTTGCCTGCCCCGCCTTGTCCCCTTTGCACCCCCCCTCCACTGTAGTCTGTTGAAACCCCTCCACTACCCCATCCTCACCTGTCCCCGGATTCACCCACCCCTCACCTGGAGCCGCCTTCTCATGTTGAAACCCCTCCACTACCCCAACCTCACCTGTCCCCTTATGCACCCACCCCTCACCTGGAGCCTTCTCCTCCGACAACTCCCTCTGCCTCCCCCCTGTTCCCCCTCATCCTCGTCCCTCCCTTTCAGCCTACCATGGTCCCCGACAGCCCCCGAGGACGCCATGGCCTGCGCTGCAACTGGCTTGAGATCCGGAAACTTCTTGAAACAGTCCTGCTGAACATGCCCGAACCTCTCACAAAAGGAACAGAAGGCCGGCCACTTCTCATACTCCACTGATTGCCAGAACCCATACTCGTCGTCACCAATCCATAATCTCTTGACTGGTAAGCGTGAAACGTCAATCTCCACCAGCACTCTCGCCACCGACGGCGGCCGTAAATTTCCCGTGGCCGCATCAATCTTCATCAGACGCCCTAGCACCGACGCCAGCTTCATGAGTGGATTCTTGCCAAAGAAAGGTAATGGCAGGCCAGGGAAGCTTACCCATACGGGGGCAATGGAAGCCTCCTTATTCGCTGTGAAATCCAGCGACCATTTAGAGATTGTCATGGGCGAACTCTTGATAAACCATGTCCGGCGCACGAACAGACGAGTATAATCCTCCTCTACTGTTGGTCTGAGCAAAACATGCTTAGTATCCAACAAGGCCACCGCACAGTCCCCCTTCAAACCAAGCGATAAGATGAACTTGCGCACCACCTCCATCGGCGGCCTGCTATACGCAAATCTGCCCACCAGCGCATGCTCAAATGGACGTGCTAATTCCAAGATCTCTGCCCTCGAGATTCTGAAGGCTGGTTCTCCACGATATGTGGCAACAGCCCCCGGATTGAAACCGTCGACTTTGCCTCTGTCGGCTACCACCGCCGCAAAACTCAACGGCGGCTTCGACCTCCCCCCTGCGTCAGAACAGCCTCCGTGGCTGTCGCCCCCCCTGCGGCACAGCAGCCGCCATGGCTGCGCTGTCTGCCAGCGTCAACCCTAAATTACCTTATTTAGCTGCAAAGAGTGTTTTGGCCGAGAGTGTTTTTAACTTTTTCCCAGCCGTGCTCTCTTTCCCCCTATTACCCACTTATGGTGAAGATTGATGACATTTTCTATTTAATCATGAATTTTCTATAATTTCAAATCTGTTAGTGCCCACTAATGGTTACAGAACTGATGCAAACAAAATGGAACTTTATCTATTTTACTGTTTTCTTGAAAAAATTCGAATTGATTTTGATTTTATTATGGGCAAATTTCTACTCAAAATCAGCACTGACAGCCGTAGGAAACTGTCCTATGAAAAATTTTTTACTCCTATTTTTACTCATTTTGAAATTCCCTTTACTGGCAAAATTCCAAAAGAGAGTACTTCAACTGTGTTTTCAAAGACTTACTTTGAAAGAAAAAATCTGAAATTTTTTGAGGGTCATTGGTGCTACAAAAAAACTATCTCTGAGTCTAGGAGAAAAAATCTTCATGAAACTCCTATAACCCCTACGACTCCTCGAAACTAGTCTATGTATGTGACACCCTTCACCATTCACCCTAGAAGGTCAATCTCTATGCATACTTCATCCAATCTTGAGGTCATCTCTCTGCTTAATGACCTCAAACAACATATCATGCTTCTTGAAGATGGCTTGATGATGACCATGACTTCTGATCAACAAGCCACCTTCGTTGTCAAAAGGAATCTGCTTGTACCTCCTGTGAGGACTCGTAAAAACTATTATTTTTAAGCCTAACTTATGGCTTAATAAATTATTTAATTGGATTTTTACCACGAGGAATATTTTCTAGTCTTATTAGACCTAAATACATGATAATATAACTTCGTTATATTTTTAAAGTGACTCGTCTCAAAAATTAATTTCCTTGAGTGCGTTTAGTAAAAATAGTGAATAGTGCTCGGAGATTTTGCCGCGTGAGAGCACAATAAGCTTGGAATATTGGAGACTTGTACTATGGTCCTAAAATAGGTAATCTTATGAATAAATACTCAAGTAATGGTTAGTAGTACAATCGTTATAAGAATTTCTCGGAAGTTTCGCGTTATAGCGTTAAAATTGACGGTACGCATTTTCACACGCGTGACTTTATTTGAGGGACTTTAGACCCTTATTTCGGGACAATTAAGAGTGAATAATATTTACATGAAAATAAGTGCTTTAGACTTTATGTGACGACCCCACTTCTCCCAAGGGCGAACCCAAGGGTATCGGCGGGCCGCCTGCCTAGCTCGCGCCAGGACTCAAAACTTAAAGTTCGAAAGAGCACTAAAAACAATATATACAATCCCAAAGGAGTTATAATTACATTCTCCAAAAGTATCGAGTGAAACCACCAAAACAAAAACAAACATCCTAACTGTTCAACTATTACAAGCCAATCTTACTATACTAGTATACGAGCCAAAAGTCCCCGCGTCGGCCCCTGCTAAGGAAAACAAAAGGAATGGGGTAAGCTATATGCTTAGTAAGTAAACAGGGGCGAAAGCATAAATTTCACGTAACAGTTACACAATAAGAGTAAAGCAAAAGCAGAAAAGTAACATCACATAATAAGGATACAGGTGGCTCCAAAGCCAACTCATGTGCCATGCGTGATCTCCTGCCGACACTCCGTCGACTGCAAATAATAGTCCGTAGAACTTCACTTGTACACCCACCGACACCTTATCACCCTCACTGGCCAGTCACCTCACAAACTTGCCCAGGCGAACGAAATCACAAACTTGAGCTTGAGTCACAAGCTCAGGTTACGAAATTGGTTCACATACTCAGCGAACCGGGTTCACAAACTTGGTGACCTCAAACCAAGTTGGACTGACTTCGACCAAGCCCTAACCGGCTCGAATAGTCCATCTAGGTATTGAGTTCAACCTCAAACTCACAAAATTCACAAAATTATTCAAAAGTCACCCTGAGCCACCAGCTCAAGGGTTTTAGTTCCAAAATTGCTCATATACATAAGCGATGTACAAATATGTGTGCAAATTAGGGTTTAGAGCGAGTGCGATAAAGTACACCCTCGTCTAAGTACCCTCTTCATACATATCGAAGCACATAAGCAACTAACATACAAAAGCGGCCTGAATACTTACTCCAAATACAAAAGTAGTACAAAAGCGGAAATCACTTCGTTGGTTGGCTAGTAGTGGGCCCTACCGGCTCCGCCTAGTTCACCACCGTCTGAAATCGAAGATTGTGTCACATCATATCACAAACGACTATTAACATATCCAAAACAAGCAAAACGGCAAAAAGGGGCACACGCGCGCACGTAAACATGACGAACGGAAACGGCAGATTTGACACTCGTTTCTAGCTTACTCATAAGTTGAGCTACGGATATCGGATTAAGGCGTATGAAATGCCATATCGAAGCTTAAAGGATGAACAACAACTGTTATGAAGACATCCAGAATTGAAACTGAAGGCTTCAATCCCAAATGAACCAAACACAATCACTTACGAAATCTGGCCAATGCACAAATGGTCAGTTTTGAGTGTAAACTGTTTTCTATGCTACACAGGGTCAAAAGAGCTGAAAATTGGCAGTTAGATAGTTCATTCCAAATGGAACAACTTTCATGAAGGTCAGCAATCTAAATTCAGAACGGAAATTGGTCATCAGGACCAAAATAGATCTGACCAGAAAATGGTCATTTTCACGGGCAAGCCTTGTTTGCTCGGCTATATCTCAGGTTTTATAAATCCGATTCATGAAATTGCAAGGGCGTTAGAAAGCTCTGATATAGGGCTATAAGTTTGGTGTTTTGGTCGCAAGCCTAAACAGCTTGTAACCTAGTCAAATGTGAAGCCAAAGTTCCAGTCATAAATTTTCCAAAACACATAACAGAATCACAAACCGTATTGGACCTCAATATGCGGTAATGGCACCAAATTCACTACGGTTATCGGATGGGGGTATAAGACCCACCGTTTCGAAGCTATGGAACAGGGCTACAACAATGTAGAAGGTAACTCAGTCCAAATCCTAGCACAACTAGGTCAAATATGCAAGATACTAAATCAGAATTACCAAAACAGGTTTGCAAAACACAGAAAACTGTAATCGGTATATCTCACTCCATACAGGTCCAAATGCCGAAATTCCAAAGGCATATGATAGCTAAGACATCCAGCTACATTTCATCAGAAGACACCAACTCCAAAATCCAAACCAATTCCAGTCAAAATGGCCAATTACTATCGCAGTTTTCGCATTCTGATCAAAGCAGAACAGCTACAGTAATTTCGTCATATCTCATTCTACATTAATCCAAATGACCTGAAATTTTGTAGGCACCTCAAACACATCAATACCTAAAACTTTCATGTTTTGAGCAAAGTAAAATTCTGCCTCTAACCCTATGATCCAAAACCGGACAGAATTGGAGATTTAGGAACCCTAACTTTTCAATTTTCACACCAAATCCAAAATTGGTTGCTTTTATCCACATTTCACACTCACTAGAGTCATTATAGGCTATTACCATTCATCATATTCAACCACACCATCATAATCCAATTAAACCAGAAAAATCATCATAAAATGGAAAACTTCACCAAATCACTTCAAACCAAGATTAAAACCAGAAATTTCAGCACTCTTATCACTAATAAGCACAACATAAGCATCATTAGGTGTAGTAGGGTGTTTCAAGCTTCACTTACCAAGAACCAAGAGAGAGGAAGATGTTGGGCACCTTAGACCTTCAAACAAACTTCACCACAACCCTTACTAGCACTAGAAGATAGGATTTTATGGAGTGAAATCTAGTCTAAGCTTTTGTTTATGGAAGATTGAAGCTTATGGAAGCTTGAGAGATGGAAAATTTCCTCCCTTCTTTGAGCTTAGAGAGCTGGCCACCAAGGAGAGAAAAATGGTGAATTTTGAATGATTTTTGAGATATTTAACCTTTGGTCAAAAAAGTCAAAATTGTGAATAGTAATTCTTAAAGTCCAACCAATCATATTGTGACACTTGTCACACTCATTAATGCATTCTTATCTTCCTTTTCTCTCTCACATCAATCACTTCACACACACTACTTATCTCTTAACACCCGATAAATTTTACACAGTATCCGAAACTTAACCTTATTGGCCGAATTTTTCCGAACTTTTCGCACTAGTGGGTCCCACGTCCAATATACGTTCTTATTTCTCAAAAACTAACTAATACTAGAAAGATCATCTAAAAACTATATTTACTCATAAAAATTATCTGGGGAATTTTTCTAATAAAGAAAATGTGGAAAAAGGCGGGCGATAAATAAAACTCCACTTAAGCTTTCTAATATAGTAACACTAGAGGTTTGCTAATCATTCAAACTTACTAAACCTTTGTAATTAAAACAAATCCTATATTTTCCTATGTCAAGGCACACACTAGAATACCGAATATAAATTATAGCTTGAACCTTATAATCATAATACGTAAACTAGGATTTTCAAGCTCAACCGAATTAGGGTTTCCTTCCTAGCCATAAAACCCTGATTTTTTTCTATACCGAATATCAAATAACCCTAATATCGACTTACGAACAAACTGGGGCCTCACACTTTAGACCCTTATTTCGGGTTTAGTGCACTAGTGAACCAAACGCGCGAGAAATCGAGCCCTAATCGCGCGAGAAATCGAGCCCCCTAATGTGAGTTGACTAATGGGTGATTTGTGGCCACAAGTTAGTATCTTCTCTTGGAAGCTTAAAAATCTGATCACTCTCTCTCTCTTCCTTCTCAAGATTGCCGACCAGCCCTCTCTCTCTCTCTAACTCCATTGTTTCAAAAATTTCTTCACCAAATCAACCACAAAACTCCAACCAATCTTCACCAAACTTGTAGAGCAACTAGCAAACTACTTGGATGTTGGATCTAGCTAACCAAAGGGCTGCATTTCACGGTTTCTTGGAGCCTCTTGAGGACCGAAAATTTCTGATCTAAAGCACTAAGGAGGTATAACATGATCCATCACCTTAAACTTGATTTATAGTAGCAGATATGCATCTCTAAGTACTTGCATGAAAGTTGATGACTTGATATTGTTTCTCAAAATGTGAAAGTGGGCTCTATGAACTCCCACTCTTGGGTTGTTGCTGATTTGATGATTGATGGTGGATATATTGTTGGTTTAGTGGTTAAAATGATGGATTAATGGTGTGTAATTGATAGAAATTTCATTGGGTGCAAGAAGCAAAAGTTTCCGATTTTACCCCTGCCTTGTTCGGCCATTTTAAGGCCAATTTTTAATGATCTAATGGCTTGAATCTGATGTTTATATGACGTATTAGATGTGTGAAAAATTTCATTGAAAAATAATGAGGTTTGGTTGGGCAAATGAATTTTTTTTGTGAAACTAGGAAATCTGGAAACTGTTCACGTATGGCTCTGACCAGCGGTGGTGTTTCGGCCATAACTCCGTCCTCGGATGTCGAAATCATGTGCCGTCAGTGGCGTTGGAAACTAGACATTCCAGGCGTTAATTTGAGATAAAATGCACGTTCTGATTCTTTGTGAGTGAGCCGAACCAAACATTTTAAGATCGCTGTCCTGTTGCTCTGTTCAACTGGAATGAAGTGATAAGGCAGCAAATTGATGCCCGATTTTGAACTAGTTGGGTGCCAAATTTTGAAATGATTTCCTCTGTGATATTATAGCCCTATGAATTTATTTTTCAACGACATAAACCATGCCACATTCTGAGTTAAATTGACTGAGTTGTGACCAAAACAAGAGGACTGCCCTGTTTTGGAAAAACCGAAATACTTGGACTGGTTTGGGACAAAACTTGGGAGTGATCTTATTAATTGAAGTTCTTGATGCTAAACACTTACCAAAGGTATCATGGATGTATCTTAGACCTTTATTTCACAAATGAACCATGGTTGGATAGCTTTCTTGATTAAACGATTTGAATTGGGAAATGAAGTCAAAAGACAGGTTGCTTTAGAAATTTTCCTGAACTTTGGATGATTAATTAACTATCTTTCCGAAGGTATTTTTTCCTGAAATTTGATAGAGCAGTACCTTTCATATAGGAGTAACATACTGCAAAATTTTATACCAATCCAAGTTCGTTTTGACACTTAGCTAATGTTCCAATTTTTGGAAACTCAAATCTGGAAATTGTTCACCGGACTTGAATTTTCCCAATTTCGAGCTACCGTATCTCGGTGCTCGAAACTCCAATTCTCAATCCGCTTGTTCTGCCCTAAACCTTACTTGCACCTCTAATTGAGTTATAAATTGCAAGGGATAGTTTGCAACGAGTGAATTCTGCCAAATTTCCAAAGTTAGCGAAAAACCAACCCCAGCTCAATCCTGAACATTCTGGAACAGTGATTTCAAGCTCATTTTTTGAGTACTTTTCACTTAGATTCATGGAAAAGTGTCTTCTAAGAAATTTTAATACTTTCCAAAAGGTTTCCAACGGTATAAAGTTTTCCAATTTTGGGCTTATATCGAGAGAGATACGAATTTTCAAAAATTTATAATAAAATTGAAAATTTTCAATATTCAAGGCAAAGGAGTTTTTCCAAAACTCTTAATTCTCTTAGTATTATTCAAACGTTTTGCCCTCGATTTTCATGATAAACACTCAAATAATATTGTACTTAATAAAATGCAAGTTGAATCTCGATTTATGAGTAATTGAGGTTCATTTTTGAGAAATATTCTTTAGATTGTACTAGTGTACAATCTTCCTTGATAATTGGGATATTTGAGTGATTATCCACTATTAATTGCTAGGTACACAAGGAGACCTTCAAGAGGATCTTACAGTGGCCACTTGAACTTCCAGAAAATAATTCTTATTGAATTGCTCGGTGAGTGTCAAGTGTGTGAATCCTTGGTACCTGTTTTTTTTTTTTTTTTTTTTTGAAGAAAGTTTGATCAAGATCATTGCTCACTTTTTTTTTTTAAATACTGTTATTTCATTCGAAAAAGACAAATACACAACAGGCGAAAAGGAAATAAGGAGTACTTACTGTGACGGCCCCACCTCCCCCTAAGGCGAACCAAAGGGTTCGGCGGGCCGCCTGCCCATCTCTCGTCGGGACTCAGTCGACCACTACAATCCTCAAATATATTACAATATAAATCTCAAATATTACATCAAATGTTCCCACAATTACACATCCAAGTCTCCAATAATTACATGTCATAAGCGAAGCGAAAACAATTTCCAACTATACCTAAAATGATTCCAAATCCAAATTGTACAAAATATAGGCCATCCATTCACGTGAATAAGCACAACAAGCCCTTCCTTCGCCTTGAGCCCTGTGGAGGGGAATAAAATATTTTTTTGGGGTGAGCTAGAAGCTCAGCGAGTAACCAGAAAATCAGTAATCAAATCGGTTTCACAATAGTTCATTTCAATGATGTCATATATCAATGATGTCATAAATCGAATGATAAGTCCAGAAACAACTACAGCATTTGCAAAACAGTAAATATGGAGTATCAATAATTCAAGAAACATTTATAATGGAAAGCGATAGTAACATTCATGAAAAAGATACGTTCGTTCTCCTGACATTTCCTCCTTCCTTCAAACTTTTGAAAAATGTATTTTCTTTTCTTTTATAAATAAACCCCTCGCTCATTTGGTCATTCATTTCATTCACCAGACTCCACCAACCTCCACCAACCTACAAAGGTAATACTCGAGTATACCAAACGTTCACCCAAGTCCCTAATCGCCCGACCGAGACCGTTTCTGGCTCGAGACGACCGGTAACAAGGGGGAATGGCCAGTTCAGCCCAAAAGGCTTACATCATGCGCAACTAGTATTTCAATAATTAAATCCTTGAAAAGTGCACAGTTATTTAGGTCGAGTGCGATAAAGTACACACTCGCCTAGAAAGCTCGTTTTGGAAATCATTCAAAGCACTTAACACGTTATGAAGCAATAATACAAGTCATGAAGTCAAAAAACTATAGCAAATAAGGAACACTCATGTGCAAGCACGCATGATATGCGAGAAAACAGTTCAAAAGTAACTTTGAAAACAGTTTAAAGGTAAATAATGCAAGAAAACGGTACAAAAGTAACTTCAGAAATAGTTTGAGGTCACTCACCTCCACGGCTCCGAAACTATCCATTATATAGCATTGCCTTGCTCAAATCCAAGCCTTAGATCACAAACTCAATGCAATCAAGTCCTTTCAAAGCTCGGACAACACTTCCCCTGAATTTGCTAACTTTCCCAGTCATCATGGCTTCATTATTTTTCTCATTCAAACCCAAAGGTACACACACAACAATAAGTTCATCCAATAGTCATTCAACAAGCTCCAAGTAGTACTAGTACAAGTCAAGTTAGGAAAAAGTCCGGAAATGAAAGTTAAGCTCAAAACCAGAAAAACAGGTTTTGACGTCATTTTATGGTAATGGTACCAAAGGCACTACGATTGTCGGATGAAGGTCCAAGACCACCGTTTCGAAACTAAGAGACAGGGCTACAATATTGCAGAAGGTCACTCAACCTAGTTTCAAGTGTAACCAGGTCAAAAATGCAAGAAACTACACCAGAACCGGAAAAACAGATTCACAGAACGCATTCTAGCGGAAACATCATAAATCAGGCTATCCAAGTCCAAATCCAGAAATTCCAAAACCAGCTGAAAGCTAAGAAACAGGGCTAAATTTCATCAGAAGACCTCAACAACCAATTCGGAAGCAATTCCAGCCAAAACAACCAATTACAGGCGCACTTCTCAATTTCGGGTAAAACCAGAACAGCAGTAGTAATTTCGACTTTTCTCATTCCACACTACTCCGACTGATCTAAAATTTTGTATGCACCTTTAAAATGTCATTACCTACAACTTTAATGTTTTAAGTCAAGACCAATTCGGCCTCTATCTATTAGCTATAAATTCGGACAGAATGAAGAACATTGAAACCTAGTTTTCCACTTTTCCTTCCAAAACAGAAATTGATTGCAATTAATCATTTTTTCCACCTCCTAGAGTCATTAAACATCATTTCCAATCATCATACATGACCCCATAATCATATCCATATGAAAACAGAAAAATCCCCAAAAATAATAAAACTTCATCATTTTCAACCAAAATCAGGAAATCAACCATAAAATCACTTATTCAACCACCACCAATCACTAATTGAACATTATCAAGATCAAAGGAAAGGTTCCTTAGTCACTTACCTTACAAACCCAAGAAAAGAAGCAACTTAGCTCCTTGGTCTTCCAAACCACTTCACAACCAACCTTAATACCACTAAACTAAGAGGTTTTATGGAGGAAATCCAAGTTTAATCGGTTAAATTGTTTGATTGGAGCAAGAAATGAAGAAGTAAGATGAAAGCTTTCCTTTCTTTTCTCCTTGTGAAGCTCAGCCAAGATGATGAAGAATGAAGGTAATTTTGGATCAATTTGGTACTTATTTGGTAAAGGTAGTAAGATGGTCAAATGTCAAAGTCCAACCTTCAATAACAAGGTGACACTTGTCACCCTTTAAGCTTGAGATTATCTTCTTGTCTCTCCAAGACAAATATCTTAACACCTTGTAAAATAATATCACTTAATACAAAATTCCAACAAGTTGTCAAAATATAATGCATTTACCGCACTAGCGGGTCCCACATTCAAAATACGCTCTTAATTTCTCAAAAACTAATCGATACTAGAAAAATCATTTTAAAACTATCTTTGCTCATAAACTTTATCTGGAGAATTTTTCTAATCAAGAAAATGTAGAAAAGGTGGGCGATTAAAAAAATAAACCCTAGAAAATTAGAAAATTTTTGGGTTCTCAAACTCATTTTTTTTTTCGGGGCGTCACAAACTCCCCTCCTTAAAAGAATGTCGTCCTCGACATTCCATCTTGTACCAATCAAGTCGAGATATCCCGCAAGAATCACTAATATTGCAAACCAAACCCACAGTCCGGCATCCTAAACTTCAAGCCTAGGATACACTACAGAGATCTGAAACCTAAGCTCTGATACCAACTGTGACGGCCCCACCTCCCCCTAAGGCGAACCAAAGGGTTCGGCGGGCCGCCTGCCCAACTCTCGTCGGGACTCAGTCGATCACTACAATCCTCAAAATATTATAATATAAATCTCAAATATTACATCAAATGTTCCCACAATTACACATTCAAGTCTCCAATAATTACATGTCATAAGCGAAGCGAAAACAATTTCCAACTACACCTAAAATGATTCCAAATCCAAATTGTACAAAATATAGGCCATCCATTCACGTGAATAAGCACAACAAGCCCTTCCTTCGCCTTGAGCCCCGTGGAGGGGAATAAAATATTTTTTTGGGGTGAGCTAGAAGCTCAGCGAGCAACCAGAAAATCAGTAATCAAATCGGTTTCACAATAGTTTATTTCAATGATGTCATATATCAATGATGTCATAAATCGAATGATAAGTCCAGAAACAACTACAGCATTTGCAAAACAGTAAATATGGAGTATCAATAATTCAAGAAATATTTACAATGGAAAGCGATAGTAACATTCATGAAAAAGATACGTTCGTTCTCCTGACATTTCCTCCTTCCTTCAAACTTTTGAAAAATGCATTTTCTTTTCTTTTATAAATAAACCCCTCGCTCATTTGGTCATTCATTTCATTCACCAGACTCCACCAACCTCCACCAACCTACAAAGGTAATACTCGAGTATACCAAACGTTCACCCAACTCCCTAATCGCTCGACCGAGACCGTTTCTGGCTCGAGACGACCGGTAACAAGGGGGAATGGCCAGTTCAGCCCAAAAGGCTTACATCATGCGCAACTAGTATTTCAATAATTAAATCCTTGAAAATTGCACAGTTATTTAGGTCGAGTGCGATAAAGTACACACTCGCCTAGAAAACTCGTTTTGGAAATCATTCAAAGCACTTAACACATTATCAAGCAATAATACAAGTCATGAAGTCAAGAAACTATAGCAAATAAGGAACACTCACATGCAAGCACGCATGATATGCGAGAAAACAGTTCAAAAGTAACTTTGATAACAGTTTAAAGGTAAATAATGCAAGAAAACGGTACAAAAGTAATTTCAGAAATAGTTTGAGGTCACTCACCTCCACGGCTCCGAAAATATCCATTATATAGCATTGCCTTGCTCAAATCCAAGCCTTAGATCACAAACTCAATGCAATCAAGTCCTTTCAAAGCTCGGACAGCACTTCCCCTGAATTTGCTAACTTTCCCAGTCATCATGGCTTCATTATTTTTCTCATTCAAACCCAAAGGTACACACACAACAATAAGTTCATCCAATAGTCATTCAACAAGCTCCAAGTAGTACTAGTACAAGTCAAGCTAGGAAAAAGTCCGGAAATGAAAGTTAAGCTCAGAACCAGAAAAATAGGTTTTGACGTCATTTTACGGTAATGGTACCAAAGGCACTACGATTGTCAGATGAAGGTACAAGACCCACCGTTTCGAAACTAAGAGACAGGGCTACAATATTGCAGAAGGTCACTCAACCCAGTTTCGAGTGTAACCAGGTCAAAAATGCAAGAAACTACACCAGAACCGAAAAAACAGATTCACAGAACGCATTCCAGCGGAAACATCATAAATCAGGCTATCCAAGTCCAAATCCAGAAATTACAAAACCAGCTGAAAGCTAAGAAGCAGGGCTAAATTTCATCAGAAGGCCTCAACAACCAATTCGGAAGCAATTCCAGCCAAAACAACCAATTACAGGCGCACTTCTCAATTTCGGGTAAAACCAGAACAGCAGTAGTAATTTAGACTTTTCTCATTCCACACTACTCCGATTGATCTGAAATTTTGTAGGCACCTTTAAAATTTCATTTCCTACAACTTTCATGTTTTAAGCCAAGGCCAATTCGGTCTCTATCTATGAGCTATAAATTCGGATAGAATGAAGAACATTGAAACCTAGTTTTCCAATTTTCCTTCCAAAACAGAAATTGATTGCAATTAATCATTTTTTCCACCTCCTAGAGTCATTAAACATCATTTCCAATCATCATACATGACCCCATAATCATATCCATATGAAAACAGAAAAATCCCCAAAAATAATAAAACTTCATCATTTTCAACCAAAATCAGGAAATCAACCATAAAATCACTTATTCAACCACCACCAATCACTAATTGAACATTATCAAGATCAAAGGAAAGGTTCCTTAGTCACTTTCCTTACAAACCCAAGAAAAGAAGCAACTTAGCTCCTTGGTCTTCCAAACCACTTCACAACCAACCTTAATACCACTAAACTAAGAGGTTTTATGGAGGAAATCCAAGTTTAATCGGTTAAATTGTTTGATTGGAGCAAGAAATGAAGAAGTAAGATGAAATCTTTCCTTTCTTTTCTCCTTGTGAAGCTCAGCCAAGATGATGAAGAATGAAGGTAATTTTGGATCAATTTGGTACTTATTTGGTAAAGGTAGTAAGATGGTCAAATGTCAAAGTCCAACCTTCAATAACAAGGTGACACTTGTCACCCTTTAAGCTTGAGATTATCTTCTTGTCTCTCCAAGACAAATATCTTAACACCTTGTAAAATAATATCACTTAATACAAAATTCCAACAAGTTGTCAAAAATATAATGCATTTACCGCACTAGCGGGTCCCAAGTTCAAAATACGCTCTTAATTTCTCAAAAACTAATCGATACTAGAAAAATCATTTTAAAACTATCTTTGCTCATAAACTTTATCTGGGGAAGTTTTCTAATCAAGAAAATGTAGAAAAGGTGGGCGATTAAAAAAATAAACCCTAGAAAATTAGAAAATTTCCGGGTTCTCAAACTCATTTTTTTTCGAGGCGTCACACTTACTCCCTTACACTGTGCACACAAACAATCGGAATAATCTGTGCATCAAAAACTAGAGCTGCACTACTTAATGACGGAAGATTGTAAAACATGATTACGCACATGATCACCACCGGAACGGCAGTCGAGTTAACCTCCTTATATACATACCCCCCAGATTTCCCCAAGGCCTTTCGTCCAAAAATGAATCCGATAAAGTCCTACCGTAAGGCCTTATAACTACTAACCTAACCTCCCTCGTTTAACCACCGTACCCCCGGCACCCCATGCTAGTCCAGTAAATTGGCAGACCGAACAATCGCCGGCAGTTGGTGACCATGCTCATAAACCTGAGTGCCTATTGACCCAACCGCTGCAAGCCTATCTGCAGGTACGTTGGCCTCACGGTAAACATGTGAGATGGAAGAAGAAAAACCCTCCAGAAGACCTCTAACCTTCCTTAAACTATAACATAGAGGCCACTTCGCAATCGCCCTAGAGACAACCAACTGTACCAACGCCTTGGAGTCTACCTCAACCAACGAAGGACGCAACCCCCTTTGTAAACACAACTGCAAGCCAAACAGAAGTGCCGTACACTCTGCCTCTAACACTCCCTATTCCCCGAATTCCTTGTAGAAAGCAAAAATCAATTTCCCCTGACAATCACGCAGCAGCCCACCACCCGTGGCCCTCCCTTGGATCACACTGGCGTCTGAATTAAACTTAAGCTCACCAAGTGGCGGCTTTACCCAGGCAATCGCACATGGGGACCTCCGCCTAGGAGGGGCTCTGATCAACCGGAGCAACTCACAATCTGCGTCTCCCGTGAACTGGGACCGACGAAGCTTATTTGCCCTCCCAAGCTGCTCCATAAAATGATCCACATCGCGGATTATCCTGTCGACCTCCCAACGCCCTCCTTGAAATCGCTCCTGGTTCCTTGCTAACCAGAGAAACTAGCACACCACAATTGGCATTAACACCCGAACATGATTTTTCGACGATGCCTCTGAAGTTAAGAACCAAGAGATAAAAACCGATGCCATGCTCGAGCAATTCCGCAACTGAAATCCAAAACGGCTAGAGACTCTCCTCCACACTTGCGAAGCAATCGGCCCAGATACAAACACATGCAAGAGAGCCTCCTCCTTCCTGTAGCAACACCCACATCTTGAAGGGACCGACAAACCCCGCGACCTCAATGCCACATCCAAAGGGATAAAATTCCGCACCAATCTCCAAGTAAAAAATGACATTTTTGCTGGCAAAGCTGGCTGCCAAAGTAATGAGTCGACCAAAGAGGGAGGCTTCCGTTGCCGTAGCACCTCCCATGCCGATTTAACCGTGAAAAGACCCGATGGCGAGGGCAACCAAACCAACCTATCCTTCTGAGATAACTCAAAGGGAATGTCCGTGATCGCCCAGATGACAGAGTCCGGAATCCATTGGGCAAGACGTACCTCATCCCAGCCGTGGCTAGAAATAAACTCCGAGACAAGAAAATGCGGCTTCTCAGTTCTACCCACCACATCCTCTAATGGCTCATGAAATACCCATCTATCCTTCCAAAAATCCACTAGGCCTTCCCCTATACACCACCTAATGTTCAGCTCAACCAATATACGTATCGCCTCAAGACGTCTCCAGGTAGGTGAAGGCCGCACTGACGAAGCTTCCAAAGGATGACTACCATTACTGTATTTGGCATGCATGAACTTTGCCCAAATGGAATCTCCACTCCGAAACCGCCACCATAGTTTAGCTGCAAAAGCCCTTGCCATGTCCTTAAACGACCTAAAACCCAGACCCCCTTCATCAATAGGAAAACACAACTTATCCCAGGAAGACCAATGTATGCGCTTCTCCCCCATACGATCCCATAAGAAGGAGTTACAAATGTTACCCAATCGTGTGAGCACAGCCTTTGGAGGGTTCAGCACCTGAAGTAAGTACATAGGCAGCGAAGCTAGGACATGCCGTGCTAAGACCAGTTTACCCCCAAATGAGAGCAACTTAGTACTCCAGTGCCCAAGATGGGCCCGCATTTTAGCCACAATACCGTCAAACAGAAAACTCAGCCGCCGCCCTTTATATATAGGAGCACCCAAATAAGTAAAAGGGAAAAATTGCCTGTGAAAACCCAGGACCCTCGTTACCATCTGCTCCTGCCCCATAGTAGCCCCTGAAGGCAAGAAGAAGGCACTCTTGTTGACATTAACCCGTTGGCCTGATGCCTGTTGTTATTCTTCTAGAAAAGCCTTGATTGTGTTCAGGCATTCTTCGGAACATCTTGTAAAAACAAGCATGTCATCCGCGAAGGCTAGGTAAGGCACCTGAGTCCCGGCCGACACAAAGTACCTGCCCGGCTGACTATCTAAAAGGTGGTGTAAAAACTCGATCACTAACACGAAAAGTCCAGGGGAAATCGGGTCCCCCTGCCAAACACCCCGTGAAGATTTGAAAAAACCAGCAGCCTCACCATTTACCAAAACTGAAAACCAATTATTAGACACCAGCCGAAAGAAAATATCAACCACCCGTTCCTCAAAACCAAATTTCCTAAGCATAAACAACAGAAATGGCCACTCGACCCTGTCATACGCCTTTTCCATATCCAATTTTAACATGATGTTCGGGTGACGCAAACGCCTATCTAAATCTACCACCAGCTCCTGCGTGAGAAGAATGTTATCCGTTATCCCCCGTCCTGGTACAAAACCTGTTTGCCACGGTGAAACTAATGCAGGGAGCACTCTCCCCAACCGAACAGCGACCAGCTTCGAAATAATTTTGGAGCAGGTGTTGCAAAGACTGATTGGCCGAAAATCCTTCCAGCACATGGCACCCGCCAGCTTAGGCAGGAGAATAATAGACGTGCTAGTAAAACTCCTAGGCAAACGCATACCCTGAAAAAAGGCCTTCACCGCCTTCAGTAAATCTGTCTTGATAATCTCCCAGCAAGCTTGATAAAAACCTGCCCCAAACCCATCTGGCCCAGGAGCACTATCGGCCTCCAGGCCAAATACCACCTCCCGTAATTCTGCCAGATCAGGGAGCGCAGAAAGCATCCCATTATCCGCTGCAGACAGCTGAGGCAACGTGAAGGGAATCCCAGAAGAGTGCCACCCATGTTGTTCAGAAGCGAACAAGGAGGATACAAACTCCACTGCTGACCTCCAGATGTCTTGTATATCCTCCAACCATGGACCTGCCGCATCTTTAATGCGAGCCACAAAGTTATAATTACGGTGCTGACAGTAACGAGAGTGGAAATATGCCGAATTAGCATCCCCAACCTGCAACCATTTAATGTCCGCCTTCTGTCTCCAATACTCACATTCCGCAGCCAAGTTCCTTGCATAAACCGCCTTTGCCTCCTCCAGCGATGCCCTGGAACCAAGATCTCGTCCCTTGTCAAAATCCTCCTCACGCTGTTTCATAATGGCCTCAGCTTCCTTCACCTTGCTAAAAATATTTCCAAAAACCTGGACATTCCATATTTGTAGACCACCCTTCACCTCCCTCAATTTATTATAGAACTTCGTCATACCCTCGCCCTCCACCGGCTTCTCCCAACTTCGCTTTACCATCTCCTTAAAACCTGGATGCCACCGCCAAACATTTAGGAATTTAAAAGAGCGTTTGTTGTGACTCCCATTCTGACAGCAAATCAAAAGAGGAGCATGATCCGAACGGCCCCTGGCCAAATGCGAGACATGCAAGAGGTCATACTCGTCAGCCCACTCCCGATTCATTAAGGCCCTATCCAATCGCTGCCACACCCTACCATTCGTCCATGTAAATGCAGCACCATCGAAAGGCACCTCCGACAAGCCACAATTGCCAATCGACTCATTAAATTTCTCCATATTTCTTCGATTAGCCGGGGACCCCCCCACACGCTCTTCCATATTGGAGATGACATTAAAATCCCCTGCCACTAACCATGGCCCATGTACGTCTCCCGCCAAACCTTCCATTGCTGACCACAACTCGCGGCGCCCCACCCTCGAGCATCGAGCATAGACTACCGAAAAGTGAACCGAACACCCAAAAGAAAAAACGATGTGCATATGAAGAAGTTGTTCGGCCATTTCCCTGAAGCTCAATGCCATCTCATTAAACTAGAAAACCCACACCTTGTTATTTAATGCACCCCAAGCCTTATCAAATCCCAGTGATCGACGTACCACCCCCATTTGTGGAGAATCCGACAATGGTTCCAGAAGTACCAGTAATCAAGTCTTATTAGTTTTACAAATGTTATGTAAATATCTTATTGAATCCTTGCGTGAGGCCCCACGAATATTCCACACAACAAACTTAATGGGATTTAACATTAGACCGCAAAGAGTAATGATTTTGTGATTGGGGAACCTGTTTGAGAGAAGCTTTAGCCGGCCGACCGCCCTTTTGCCTAGCTCCATGCGGACCAAACTCCGTGGCCAGTTGCCGCTCTAACCCTTCCGACTACTCCGTCCCACACCTCGGCCCCTCGCTTGAGCCTGTCGGTGCGTCGGGCAGGCGTTGATGCAACAGTTTCTGAAATTGCCTTAACTGCTCCCATGGCGCAGTCTCCCCCGGTATATCCCCCTCCGAGAATTGTCGTCTATGTCGCTGTCCAGCAGCCCGAGCAAAACACGCCGAACTGGATGGAATGCGCTCAAAATTCTGAACCTCCATACTTGATAGTGATTGCAGAATCGCAAAGGAGTTGGACGATGCCGTATCCAATTCTTCAATCTGCCCGCACTCCCCCCTCGTCCAGCCATGCTCCACCTCCATAACTGCCCTTGCCGATGCCTCGGGTTTATCAGCCAATCTGTCCGAAGCTATTACCAATCCAACAGGCGCAGCACCACCTATCCCTTCATCACCTTCCGACTGGACAGCAGTAACCGCCACCAGATTCGATAACCCCGGGGCCTCCTTACCCCGATCCACCGCTGTGGTAAGTGCCTCCCGCTCCATATCCTTCTCCACCCCCTCCTGTTCCGAGGATGCAATAACCCCAGATTCAATATTATCCAACTGCCCCCCAGGGCGTTGATGACACTTCCCACTCTGCAGGAGCTTATCTCCAATCCCCTGCAGGTCAATGGTACCCTTAGGCCGGTAAACCTCCGTGGATTTCCCTACTGCCCTAACCATCCTTTTGTCCAGTTTGAGCTCTGGATGCTTCCTAAAACAGTCTCCATCTTCGTGTCCAAAACGATTACAGAACCCACAAAACTTTGGCCAACTCTCATACACCACATCCTGCCAAAACCCCTCCTGCTCCTCCCCAATCCAAACACGGTGGGGGGTTTTTTTTGAAACATCCATCTCAATCAGCACCCTCGCAACCGAAGGCCGCCTGAGTGTCAATGTCGCCGAGTCAATCTTCAGACATCTTCCCAACAAACCAGCCAGTTTAGCAATATACACCGCATTAAATAAAGGCAACGGAAGAGAAGGCATGGACACCCACACAGGAGCATACGTAGAGTCCTAATGGGCTTTGAAATCCAATGTCCATTTTGATACCAGCATCTGCGCACCCTTCACAAACCAGGAGCGGCGCACAAATAGTCGTGTGAAATCCTCCTCTGATGATGGCCTGATCAGAACGTGATTCAAATCCAGCAGGCCGACCTCACATCCCCCTTGAGCCCAAGCGAAACAAAAAAACCCCTAATGACCTCCATTGGAGGCCGACGAAATGGAAACCGACCCACCAATGCATTTTGAAATGGTGACGAAAGCAAGTTCAGCTCTTGCTGGGATAAACGCAGCGCAGGCTCTCCTCGATGTGTCGAACAACAACCCAGATCTGGAACAGCAGCAACCTCCAACCGACATGATCCAGCGAGCGCATCGGCAAAGGACTTGGACAATGCTGCTCCTCCAGAGGTACCCCCTAAGGCCGGCGGGCCCTCCATGCAATCCGGGTTAAACCCTAGTTTAGCAGACGTAACAAGGCTAAACCCTCGAGTCAGAGCTTTTTTGCCTTATCCTTGGTACCTGCTTATTTGTTGTAATTGTTGGAGATTTTAAAAATGAAGGTGGGTGGGTACTTTGTCACACTCGTTCTAATTTCGAATGAATGAATGAAATATATCGAATGAAATGCAATGGTATGTTATAACTACATACGTCGTTGGAGTGAATCTCCTCGACTTTCAAATGAATGGGGGACGCCCAAACTCATAGGCCGACCTTGGACTCGAGCCGGCAATGGGCTTGGTCGGGAACCTGGGCGAGCCATGAGATATATAAGCTCGACCTAATGAGAGGTCTTGCTTGGCATACTCGTGGAGTATCGCCTTATAAATGACTTGTGGCCCTGGAGGTGTACGGCGGACGGAGGGAAGTAAGTAGTGATCTACGGAAATGGAAATACCGACCCGGTTGACGGAGGGTCATCGCGGGAAGGTATACGAATGGCATCGGCAGAGCAAGTGGAACTTAGCTCCTGAGAGCTACTATATCCTTGAATTATTTCTGATTACTTTTCCTGCTCGAATGGTTGATTATTGAAATATCACAGTTTTATGTAATAAATTTGGGATTGCTATTTGAACAATGTGCTTGCATGTGTGTTCTTGGCCTCACGAGCGTTTAGCTCACCCTATAGTTTTGTTTTTCTTAACAGGACCGAATCTCGGAGAAGTATGGAGAAACCCTTCGTTGTCCTTTTGTTTAGGATTTCTACTATATTTTGGCTATGCCCTGATTTGGGTTGTACTTTTGGAATTGAAATGTAAAATTTGCGCCCTGACGTGTATTTAGGATTTAAGTCGTATTATGATTACCCGATGTACTGGTTACATGTTAAGTGACTTGATAAGTTTGAACACTTCCGCATTATTTGTATTCATGTTGCTCTCTTCGAAATGTTCAGTTTGGTTTTAAGTTGAATGGAATTGCTTGAGTCCTGCCGAGAGCTGGGCAGGCGTCCCGCGGATACCCTTTGGTTCGCCTTAGGGAGATGTGGGGGCGTCACAGTTGGTATCAGAGCACTAGGTTAGAGGTCTATATGGAAGACATATTAGATACTCTACCTTTAAGACTCGATATGGGATGACTTAATCATACCCTAAGTGATACTTGAGGCGAGCTAGCAATTAAGTTAGTCCTACCTCAAGTGACAATTGGGATGAACCAACGATTAAGTTAGGCATGCATTGCAGGATATTGGAACTAGGTAGTGATTTGAGTTTCTAACCTGAAAAGTATTATTATTTTGCAGGGATGCATGACAGAAATGGAGTCCCGATAGCTAACGGGAATGGCCATACGAATGGTCATTATGAGCCTCTTAGGACTATCTTCTACCGAGCTCTAGCAGGAGGAGCTCGAGTACGCTACTCACCATATGATAGATACCCTCGATGTTCGTGTAGGTTGACCTTCGCCTACCCGAACCATCTAGTGCTTGCCCTGGACGATGAGCGTCGTCAGTTGGTGGATGCCAACCGCGATCTACAGGCTGAGGTAGACGAGCTTAGGCAGATGGTTAGCGCTCAGGGTGAGCGGATCGCGGAGCTCGAGGAGGTAATGGAGGGTAAGGTAGCCATATCTGCAGTGGTTAATGAGGAGCTTCGGGATACTAGGGCTCGACTCACTAGGCTAGGACAGGATGTCCGTAACCGGGCTTTCGAGATCCTGACTGATGCTACTAGATTGGTTTAGGACGCTACTGAGGTGATTCCTGATGCTGAGGAGGAGGATCCCGAGGAGGAGGTTCCTCCTGATAGCCCTGCTGTGGACTAGGATCTTAATAGTTGACCCCTTTTGACTTTTGACAAGTACAGCTAGGACTAGTTAGGGTGACGCGAGTGCTGAGGCCATTGTATTTTGCATGCTTGTGTGGCCTACTTTTGGGGCACTTGTTCTTACTTTAGTCTTCTGTGACTAAAAGTATACTTTTGAGTACTTGTGTGCTATATTTTTGTGAATTGTCCCTAACTTGCTAATTGTACGAACTTGACATGCTTATGTGTCGCGCCTCACTTTTTGAAGTGGTGAAAGTAGTGTGTAGGAGATGTATGTGAACGTGTGTGAAAGTGAAAATAAAAGGCCGTGGGATTGTGAAATGCGACGGTTTGGCCAAACAAAGGGTTTTAGATAGAAAAGGAGTCGCCACTTGGTATAGAGTTATGGTGTACCAAGTCACCCAAAAAATGATTTTGTTTTTGGAAAGAAAAGTAAACAAACCCTTTTCAAAGAATTTTTTAGGTCTACGTAACCAAAGAAAGGGATTGGGGGTCACATTTGATAAGGGAGAAGGCAAAGGCAAAGCCTAAGGCACTCCCTTACCCTAGCCAAAGCTAGTTGCGTGACTTAACCCTTCTTTTCCTAATTCTTCTACCCAAAGTATGTGTTGCATGTTGGATATGACTAATGGATGCGAAAAAAAGAAAAATGCAATCCTAAATCTAAAATGTCTCTTATGAGGCTTTTTGATCCCAATCACATGAGTTGTGATGGCCAAATAGGAAAGCCTTCATAGAGGTCACGGGTAATGCAAATGAAGACCCAAATATGAGTGCAAGTGTGAAAATGTAAGAAGAATGCAAACTAAAATAAAAATACAAATGTAAGTGCAAGTGTGCAAATGTAAGAAAAGTGCATGTGTGCCAATTGAGAAAACAAAGGTGTTTGTGTGCAAGTGGATGAAAATATGATATACTAGTAGTAAATGCATAAGTGCAATTGGGTGCAATTTGTGAGGTAGAAAATAAATAAGTGATAGGGAAAGAAAGGAAATGTGTGAACATGGCATGTGGAGTGAGAAAAATATAAGTAATAAGAGAATGTGGATAAAGAAGGTGAGGAAGTGATATGATAAAAATGAGAGTGTATGAACCTAGAGGAATGCATCAAGTCGGGTACGGGAATGACTCCTAACTTCACGATTTTAATTTTCCCTTTGATTAGAAGGAAGAACTAGCGTGCTAAGGCTATTTTGTAGCCACACTCGCTCGTTTCCCTTACCGAAAGGGGACTCTCAAGCAAATGTACCCTATAACTAGCATGAGGATGCAAAAACCTAAAATGAAGGGGAAAGGATTGGAGGAGCATGCCAAATGCTAGAAAACTAAGAAAATGTATGAAATGTAGTGAAACATGCAAGTATGTACTAACGAGAGGGGACGACCTATTGGGTCTAGCATTGGACTAGCCCTTTTCTAAAATTCTCTCACAAGCATTGGACTTGCGAGAGCTCGAGGGGAAAGACCATGACCAGCGTTGGACTAGCCATGGTGACGTCACACATTCATTATAAACCAAATAAATCATGTAAAGGCTAATAAAGCAAATAAACACATAAATCACATATTGCACATAACACATAAGCATGCATATCTAGATGCCTAAACCTAAGAAAGCGATTAAACACATAGTACATAGACATGCAAACACACAAGGCAATTAGGGCCCTAACTATTACATTTTTAGGGGGAAGGCCTACTACAATCTAAAAGGGGAAATAGAAGGAATAAAATAATTAAATCCCTAACTATTACAATTTTGGCATTCAAGTGCCTCCCAAATGATGAAATTGAACTAAAATTAAAGCAAAACTAAGCAACTGAAGAAATAAATAAGGTAAAAATGAAATAAACACTTAAAGTTATGCAATTGAACACATAAGCCACATATATGCACGTAGGATCAAATAAGTCAAGAAATGAAGGATAGAGTGTACCTCCCTCGCAATGGTAATCAAAGGAAGAAAAAAATGGCTTCAAAACAATAAAAAGGTCAAGGTACCACTTTAATTAAGAAAAATTAAAAGAAATGCAAAACAAAGCTCACTTGATCATAAAGCCCCTAAAGTCATGACTTAAGTGCAATTGAAACAAAGCATAGTAATTAATTGAAGCAAAAAAGCAATGAAGTTGTAAAATTAAAACTGTCAAGGATCAAATTGATGAAATTATTCAATTGGTTGGGTCATAATGAAACAAGGAGAGGCTTGGGGGATTAAAGTGCAATGCCAAAGAAAAATTCCATGCATGCAACGAAGGCTAAAGCCTTCTTTACTTATGCAAATTTCTGCCGTAACATTGCAGCTCAATTCACTCAAGTGAAAGATTGCGCACTAGCTCATCATTTAGTTACCAAAACCACACACATTTCCCAACATCATTAACCAAAGGTGGATGACTACCCTCTTTATCCCATTCGATAGAATCCAATCAATCAAACAAGAAACAAGCACTCGCACAAGAGAAAATGCAGCAAGAATTTCTGCAATCAATCAAAACAAACAAGTAGGCTGCTGTATTTTTTAGCCGAAACCCATCTATGCGTGGAGTTAGTAGCCTGCCGAGCAATGGCTTCCTAAACTACAGATTTCATGAGCTGCAACAGATTGTGAAAGATTGCAGCAAAAATGAAAAAGAAAGAAACTTGCGGCATGCAAAAATTGAAATAGCATTCTGCAAATTTCTACAAGCCGAAAAATTATCATGAGAAAAAAATAGGAATGAATGCTTAGTGATTTGTCCATCCAAACTTCAAACTAAATAATCACACAATACAAATTTGACATCCAAACAAGCAAAACATAGAAGGAAATGATGCAGATTCTTGGGGATTTTCATGCAAAATACCATGAAACGTTTTCTGCAATGAAAACATTGAAGCATCTGATGAAGGCTTGTATGCAACTTCAGCCGCAGCTTTCTCTCCACTTAATTAGTTCAAGCAATCAACATTTCAATCCAACATCAAACCGCAATCTCGAGTAAGAAAAACAAAGTTCAACATCCAAATGTACAAACAGCAAGAGAAATTCTGCATTTTCGGCATATGATTTCAGCAATGAGACTTTCCGCATTTTCTTTCAAACTCTGATTTCTAATCACAGCTCTGATTAGATGTTTTTTAACCCAACATTACAACTTTAGACTGAGCAGCAAACTACATGAACACCACCATCCAAACAAGCAGCAAACTTAGAAGGACATCATGTAGAATTCTGGAAAACATGCAAAAATGGTTCGACATCTTCGTTGGTTCATTTTTCAGCCAGTGTTCAAGCATGATTCAAATGTTTTTGGACCCAAATATGGAAACTCAGCCCCAATCTTTCCTTTTCTTCCCTTCTACATAAGATTAAACATGCAAGTTAAGTATGAAAACCCAACATACAAGCCACGAAGAAGAAAAACATCACAGAAAAGATGTAGCAGCTTTCCTCTGCTGCGAATTCCGTAGCTCCAAACTTAAATGGGTTATTGCGTTACTCCCCATTTATTCACACGACTCACACACATATAAAAAAGGGCCAAACAACAAGTAGAAACAGTGCATAAGAACCAACACGTGATCTGCTGTTCACTTTTCATGAGAAACCTACAACTGCGGAAAGCAATTTCAAGCAAGACTACAATTTTCAAGCAAGGATTTGACCGGATGTGATGACCCCACCTCCCCCTAAGGCGAACCAGAGGGTTTGGCGGGCCGCCTGCCCGGCTCTCGCCGGGACTCAGTCGTTCACTACAATCCTCAAATATATTACAATATAAATCTCAAAATTACATCAACTTCTCCAATAATTACATATCACAAATGCAGCGGAAACTGATTCCAATCGTGGAACGTATACTTACATCCATATCAATTTCAAATATTTACACAAGACCAACTCGTACATAAAATAGATCCAAACTTAAACTGTACACGATATAAGCCATCCAGTCACGTGAATAAGCACTCCAAGCTTTTCTTCGCCTTGAGCCCTGTGGGGGGGAATAAAACATTTTTGGGGTGAGCTAAAAGCTCAGCGAGTAACCAAATAAAACCAGTAATCAAATATCTTTCACAATAATGTATTTCGATGATGTCATGATGTCATGATTGAAGTATCAAATGCACGTATTTTTGCTCTCGTGAGCCAGTGAAATCATTGAAACTAAACACCCAACGCTCAAACAGATCACGAAACCATAAACATTAAAGGGGAGCAGCATCGGTGCTCCAGATCATATCACAAACTCACGAAAGTGGTGGAGACGTTGGTGTCCAGCACAAGACTCCTCAAAAACTCATTAAAGCCAAACCATGTCAAGAACTCGTATGCGCGCACACATGATATGCAAACCAAAGAAACAATGCAAGGAACATTTCAAAAGTAACTTTGGAAACAGTTTAGGATCACTCACCTCCACGGCTCAGAAACCATCCATCATGTATCATTGCCTTGCTCAAATCCAAGTCTTAGATCACAAACTCAAAGCAATCAAACCCTTTAAAAGTTCGGACAGCACTTCCCCTAAATTTGCTTACTTTTCCAGCCATCATGGTTTCATTATTTCCTCAGCCAGTCCCAAAGGTACACACAACAACAAGTTCATCCAATAGTCATTCAGCAAGCTCCAAGTAGTACAAAGACAAGTCAAGCTAGGAAAAAGTCCGGAAATGAAAGTTAAGCTCAAAACCAGAAAAACAGGTTTTGACGTCATTTTGCGGTAATGGTACCAAAGGCACTATGATTGTCGGATGAAGGTGCAAGATACACCATTTTGAAGCTAAGAGATAGGGTTACATTATTACAGAAGGTCACTCAACCCAGTTTCGAGTGTAACCAGGTCAAAAATGCAAGATACCACACCAGAATCACAAAAACAGATTCACAAAATGCATTCTAGCGGAAACATCATAACTCAGGCTCTCCAAATCCAAATCCAGCAATTCCAAAACCAGCTGAAAGCTAAGAAACAGGTCTAAATTTAATCAGAAGGCCTCAACAACTAATTCGGAAGCAATTCCAGCCAAAACAACCAATTACAGACGCACTTCTCAATTTCGGGTAAAACCAGAACAGCAATACTAATTTCGACTTTTCTCATTCCACACTTCTCCCATTGACCTGAAATTTTGTAGGCACCTTTAAAATATCATTCCCTACAACTTTCATGTTTTAAGCAAAGGCCAATTCGGCCTCTATCTAGGACCTAAAAATTCAGACAGAATGTTCATCACAAAACCCTGATTTTCTGAAATTTCTTCCAAAACAGAAATTGATTGCAATTAATCACTTTTTCCACCTCATAGAGCCCTTAAACATCATTTCCAATCATCATATATAGTTCCACAAGCATGTTCATATGAAAACAGAAAAAATCCCCAATAATAATAAAACTTCACCAATTCAACCAAAATCAAGATTTAATCCATCAATTTGCATCTTATACAACCACCAAACATGATTTGAACATCATTAGAGGAAGGAGAGGTGTTCATCCACCACTCACCTTAGCAAAACCAAGAGGGAGAGCTACTTGTCACCTTAGCTTCTCAAACAACTTCACAACCAAGCTCAACTCCACCAAACTAAAAGGTTTTATGGAGTAATTGGAAGATTAATCGGTTTAATTGAAAGATTGGGCAAGATTAGAGCTTGAAAATTGAGAGAGTTTTCTTTCTTTCTTTGAACAAGACATTCGGCCAAGAGGAAGAGAAGAATGAGGGATTTTTGGTGAATTTTTAAGATATTTAAGTCACTTGGTAAGACATGCAATAGTAGTCAAATGGTCCAACCAATAGCCAAGTGACACTTGTCACTTAAATAATGAATCTCTATCTCTTTGTTCCTTCTCACACCAATCCATAAATATCTCTTAACACCTTGTAGAAAAATATCACTTAGCACAAAACTCCAACAAGTTATCAAAAATATATTACATTTACCGCACTTGCGGGTCCCACGTTCAAAATACGCTTTTAATTTCTCAAAAACTAACCGATACTAGAAAAATCATTTTAAAACTATTTTTGCTCATAAACTTTATCTGGGGAATTTTTCTAATCAAGAAAATGTAGAAAAGGCGGGCGATTAAATAAAATAAACCCTAGAAAATTAGAAAATTTCCGGGTTCTCAAACTAATTTTTTTTCGGGGCGTCACACCGGACATTTCTAAACCAGGAAACATGGCCAAGACAGTTAACAACGGCAACAGTTTTCCTTAGGAAATCAAGCTATCACCCGAATCAGGTTCATGCAAATGCTATTCATCATTTCCTTTTACGGCAAAGTAAGGCATCAAGTAATTCCTCTACTCGTAGGAAGGACAAAGGCATTCTAGGTAACATCATCAGCAAAAGGAAACATCGATCGACGTGAAGGCAAACGCAGAACCATCGGATAGCCAAACAGCGCCCATAAGCAACCAAAGAAAGCAACTTTGGACTGTGCAAATGCAAACAATATGCAAGGAAGCGGCGGCAAAAGGGTAATGGGGTCTGTTTTACCTCCTTTGGATTTGAAGCCTTCGCTTGAGCTTGATGGAGAAATCAACTCCAGTCTTTGGTTGAAGGAATCTCCCCGTAGCCTTCTTCGAGGAAAGTTCCTCCCTTTCTTTGCCTGCTATCTCCCCTTCCACTGTTAGCTCCTTCGTTGCCGTTTTCTTTTCTTCTCCGCCTCCCACTCTCTCTCGGTTTCTTCCCCAACCGTCCAGTCTTGCCCTTACCCTCGCCCCAAGTTTCAGCCGTCAGTCCCCTTTTGGTCTCTCTCAACCTCACCCTACCTCCCACTCTCAGTTTTCTCTCTGTTTTTCTCTCCAGCCGTCATCCCCTAGATTCTCCTTTCACTTCGTTGCTTTGTGTTTTTGCCCTAGCCGTCATAAAACTCTCCCTCCTGTCCAGCTGCGGCTGTTTCCCTTTTATAGGAGTCGATGGCCCCAAAACCCTCACCTCAAAGGTGAGGATTAAGGGTGGGTTTCTACCAAAACTTGAGCCATCCGATTGAACTATTGCATGAAACGGCTTCTCCTTTTTTTTTTTCAGAACCTCTTAAACAGCCCAAAACCCGCTATCGGGTTTCCTCCTTTTTTCCTCTTTTTCTTCTCTTTTTTTTTCAATCAAAAGAAATAAAACATATTTTTCCCTAATTTTGTCTTTTTGACAAATTTTATGCTAAAAAGTCTTAATAAAATAAAGAGCTAAAAGGGCTAAACTAATAGAAAAAAATAAAAACTAAAAATAAAATAAACAACAGATAATAATAATCTAAAATGCTATACAAATGTTAAAAGTTTAAGAACTAAAATCGTGGAATTAAACTAATAAATAAGAATTATTACTAAACATAAAAAAAAGTAAAATTAGAACAAGATTTTTGCAAAATTTGGTGTCTACATTATGAATGTAAATTATCGTTAATTTCAACGCTTTCTTGGTTGGTTCTCGTTTTGATATATTTTTTCTTTTTTTTTTCTCTTCTTCCGCTTAAATTAATCTATTTCTTGCACTAGGCACATTTAGACTAATGGAAGGATTAAGGAGTGGTCGAGGCCGTGGGCGAGCATCTAGACAGGCCTAACCTCAGGGGAATGACCAGGGATCGGCAACTGGACCGACTCAGGGACAGGAAAACATTGAGGGTAACCAAGTGGCTACTGTCATCAATAGGATGACTGATATCCTAGAACGTCTAGCGGAGAGACAGGGTCCTGGACTATTCAACCAACCTGGGGGCCAGGATAGAGGGGAGGATAGAGCCCTGGAAAGATTCTTAAAGTTTAACCCGCCTAAGTTTATGGGTGAACCTGACCTCGAAGTAGCAGAAAATTGGTTAGAGAGGATGACCAATATATTCGCCGCTCTAGATTACACTGAGGATAGGCGAGTGAACTTTTCTGCTTTCTAATTCGAGGGAATAGCTCGTGCTTGGGATGTGATAAAAGGAAAATGGGAAAGAGCTCAAACCCTTTGGACTTGGGATAACTTTATGAGGCAGTTTAATGAGAAATTCCTTCCACCCTTAATCCAAGTAAAGAGGGAGGACGAATTTATTAAGCTAAAACAAGGAACCATTACTGTAGCAGAGTATGAGGGGAAGTTCACTAAACATTCCAAATACGCTCCCTAATTAGTAGCCAATGAACGGAGGAGGATTAGAAGGTTTGTACAGGGACTTAATGTGGAACTTCAGGAGGGCCTGGCTGCAGCCCAAATCTCTACATTTACTGAGGCTTTAGAGAAAGCGCAAAGGGTTGAGAATGCGAGATCTCAAGTGAGGGATTTCCACAACAGAAAAAGGAATTTTCCTAGTCGTACTTCTGGACAGACCAGTAAGAATGTACACCCTTCTAAAATAGGAAGAGGAGAAGGAGGAACGAGAACTGCTGGAGCTTCTAGGGGAGCTCTATCTAGAGGAGGTCGTAGCGGGACGACTCTTAGTTAGGGGGGCACCTTCTGTTAGATCGACTGTGACCCCTCAAGTTACATATGGGTATTGTGGTAAATCCAACCACTCTGAGAACGATTGCTGGAGAAAGTTGGGAAAATGTTTACTGTGTGGAAGCACTGAGCATCAAGTCGCAAATTGTCCGAAATCGCCAAAGACAGGGGGAAACCCGCAGAGGCCGGAAAAATCAACCTCTAAGCAGATCAGTGCCGGAGGGAGTCGACTGAAAGTACCGGTTAGGGTCTACGCATTGGACTATCAATAGGTCCCAGAGGCGACCGAGGTGGTTGAAGGTACAATTCCAATCTTTCACCACCTAGCTAGGGTTCTAATTGATCCGGGTGCAATACATTCTTTTGTAAACCCTAATTTCATGAGTGGAATAGACTTGAAACCAATTAAGTTACCGTATGACTTGGAGGTTAAAACACCCACTGGGGGCAAAAGTCTAATTGCTAATCTGGTGTATAAGAATAGTGAAATCTGCGTGAAGGAAAGAAAATTGCTGGCCGATTTGATAGGCCTAGCGATTAAAGGATATGATGTGATCCTAGGGATGGATTGGTTAGCCCGTTATAATGCCCAACTGAATTGTAGGACGAAAATTGTAGAACTGTGTATTCCAGGGGAGGCAACCCTAAAATTGGATGTGAGGGGTAAGTTAGCTTCGTCTGCACTTATCTCGGGAATCCGGGCTAGAAAATTGTTAAGTAAGGGAGCTCAAGGATATTTAGCTTTTCTTATCAACACCCCTAGCGATAAGGTGAATTTGGAGGACACACCGGTAGTGAAAGAATTTTTCGATGTTTTTCCTGAGGAATTGGAGTCCCTACCCCCGGAACGGGAAATAGCTTTTAAAATTGATGTAGCCCCGGGAGCAGCACCTATCTCAAGGACACCATATAGGATGGCTCCAGCTGAATTGAAGGAGTTGAAGTTACAATTACAGGATTTGTTGGAACGGGGTTTTATACGAGAGAGTGATTCCCCGTGGGGAGCCCCAGTTTTGTTTGTAAAGAAGAAAGATGGGAGTTTGAGGTTATGTATAGATTATCGAGGCTTAAATGATGTTACGATTAAGAATAAGTACCCGCTACCCCACATTGATGAACTATTTGATCAATTGCAAGGGGCGGTAGTGTTTTCAAAGTTGGATCTAAGGCAGGGTTACTATCAATTGAGGATTTTGGAGAAGGACATACCTAAAACTGCTTTTAACTCGAGGTATGGGCACTTCGAGTTTGCAGTGATGCCTTTTGGGTTAACCAATGCACCTGCCGCTTTCATAGATTTAATGCATAGGGTTTTTAAACCTTATTTGGATTAATTTGCGGTGATCTTCATTGATGATATTTTGGTGTATTTTAAGAATGTGAAGGATCATGAGAAACATTTGAGAATTGTTTTACAAATCTTGAGGGAACATCAATTATATGCTAAGTTTAGCAAGTGTGAATTCTGGCTAAAAGAAGTGACTTTCTTAGGGCATATAATTTCTAAGGATGGGATTAAAGTGGATCCAGCTAAAGTTGAACCTGTTTCGAAATGGAAACGACCGGAAAACCCTACCGAAGTTCGGAGTTTTATAGGATTGGCAGGGTATTACCGAAAATTCATCCAGGATTTTTCGAAAATTGCTGGGCCTATGACTGAGTTGACCAAGAAAAATGAAAATTTTATATGGAGTCCTAAGTGTGAAGGAAGTTTTCAGGAATTGAAAAGAAGATTGACAAGAGCGCATGTGTTAGGTTTGCCAAACGGAAAAGATAGTTTTGTGGTTTACACAGATGCTTCTAAGGAAGGTTTGGGATGTGTTTTGATGCAAAATGATAAAGTGATAGCATATGCCTCTAGGAAATTGAAACCTGTGAGAACCCGTAAATCCCTTAATAATTTTCCTAGGGTTTATTTCCTTTAATGGCATGTTTTCTGCATTTTCTGGCTTAGGAAAATTTTCCTGGTGAATTTTATGAGTCATTATAGTTTTTAGATGATTTTTCTAGTATTGGAGAGTTTTTGAAAAATTAAGAATATATAATGGACGTGGGACCCACTAGTGCGGAAAGTTCGGAAAAATTCGGCCAACAAGGTTAAGTTTCGGATACTGTGTGAAATTTATCGGGTATTAAGAGATAAGTAGAGGATGTGAGAGGAAAAGGAAGGGATAGGAATGCATTAATTGAGGTGACAAGTGTCACCATTTCATTGGGTATGGCTTATGACAACTATTCATGGTTTTTGACTTTTGACCAAATTGGTTAAATATCTAAAAAATTAACCAAAAATCTCTTATTCTTGTCTTCCTCTTGGCCGACTTTCTTGAGCTTCAAAAGAGAGAAAACTCTTCAAGTTTTGGCTTTCATCTTGCTTCAATCAAACCATCCAACCTTCTAAACTTGTTTCTACTCCATAAAACCTCTTCATTTAGTGATAGTGAGTTGTTTGGAAGCTTAAGGTGACAAGTTGCTCTCCCTCTTGTTTTACTAAGGTGAGTGGTGGATGAACCCCTTTCCTCCCTCTAATGATGTTTAATTTATGTTTAGTAGTGGCATAAGAGGCAATTTTATGGATTAATTCTTGATTTGTGGTTGAAATGATGAAGTTTTATTATTTTTGGGGATTTTTCTGTTTTAATAGAAGCATGGTTGTGTGGCTATCTAGGATGATTAGAAATGGTATATAATGACTTAAGGAGGTGGGAAAAGTGAACAATTGCAACCAATTTCTGGTTTGGGAAAAATTTCAGCAAGTTAGGGTTTTTGGGTTGCACAATCTGTCCGAATTTTTAGCACCTAGTTAGAGGCTGAATTTGTGACGACCCCACTTCTCCCAAGGGCGAACCCAAGGGTATCGGCGGGCCGCCTGCCTAGCTCGCGCCAGGACTCAAAACTTAAAGCAATAAAACTAGATAAATCGAAAGATCACTATATACAATATATACAATCCCAAAAGTTATATTTACATCTTCAAAAGTCTCGAGTCAAACCACTCTAATACACTATAACCACCACCAGTAGAAGATAGACCCTAAGAAGGGTTCTTATACAAACTACCAAAACAAAAACAAACATTCTAACTGTTCAACTATTACAAGCCAATCTAACTATACTAGTACACGAGCCAAAAGTCCCCGCGTCGGCCCCTGCTAAGGAAAACAAAAGGAATGGGGTAAGCTATATGCTTAGTAAGTAAACAGGGGCGAAAGCATAAATTCACGTAGCAACAATTACACAATAAGAGTAAAGCAAAAGCAGAAAAGAACAACATCATATAATAAGGATACGGGTGGCTTCAAAGCCAATTCATGTGCCATGTATGATCTCCTGCCGACACTCCATCGACCGCAAATAATAGTCCGTAGAACTTCACTTGTACACCCACCGACACTTTATCACCCTCACTGGCCAGTCACCTCACAAACTTGCCCTGGCGAACGAAATCACAAACTTGAGCTTGAGTCACAAGCTCGGGTCACAAACTTGGTCACCTTCTCGGTGAACCGGATTCACAAAATTGGTTCATAACATGAACCTACAAACTTGGTGACCTCAGACTAAGTTGGACTGATTTCGACCAAGCCCTAACTGGCTCGAATAGTCCAAAAAAGTCTTAGATCGGGCCCACGAACTCACAAACTTTGCAAACTTCACAAACTTTACTCGAAAGTCGCCCCGAGCCACAAGCTCAAGGGTTTTGGTTCCAAAAGGTTCATATACATATGCCAAGTACAATTATACATTCAAATTAGGGTTTAGGTCGAGTGCGATAAAGTACACCCTCGCCTAAGTACCCTTTTCACACATCTCAAACACATAGCAAAGAAAACACACCAAACTGGCCTGAATACTTACTCAGAAACTGAAATAGCAAAAGTACGAAGTCGGATCGAAATGAACAGCTAGTAGTGGGCCCCAGCAGTTCCGCCCAACTCACCACCGTCTGAAATAGAAGATTGTGTCACATAATATTGTAAATGGCTACTATCGTGCCTAAGACAAGCAAAACGGCAAAACGACACGTGCGCACGTAAATATGACGAACGGAAACGGAAACGGCCGTTAGCGGAAACGGCAGACTTGACACTCATTTCTAGTTTACTCATAAGTTGAGCTACGAATATCGGATTAAGGCGTAAGAGACACCATATCGAAGCTTAAAGGATGAACAACAATTGTTATGAAGACATCCAGAACTGAAACTGGAGGCTTCAGTCCCAAATGAACCAATCACAATCACTTACGAAATCTGGCCAATGCACAAATGGTCAGTTTTGAGTGCAAACTGTTTTCTATGCTACACATAGTCAAAAGAGCTGAAAATTGGCAGTTAGATGGTTCATTCCAAATGGAACAACTTTCATGAAGGTTGGCAATCCAAATCCGGAACGGAAATTGGTCATCAGGACCAAAACAGATCTGACCAGAAAATGGTCATTTTCACGGGCAAGCCTTGTTTGCTTGGCTATATCTCAGGTTTTATAAATCCGATTCATGAAATTCCAAGGGCATTAGAAAGCTCTGATATAGGGCTATAAGTTTGGTGTTTTGGTCGCAAGCCCAAACAGCTTGTAACCCAGTCAAATGTGAAGCCAAAGTTCCAGTCATAAACTTTCCAAAAAACGTAACAGAATTTGACGGTCAAAACAGGTCTGAGTATTTCGTTTATAGCTCAGGATATACTAATCTGTTTAACCTGAAAATTTACAGGAATATCCAAGACTTGAGGGGCTACAATGTTGAAGAAGGAAACTTTGTCCAATTTTGAATGTAACAAGGTCAAAAATACAAGACACTATACCAGAATCGCAAAACAGGATCACAAACCGTATTTGACCTTAATATGCGGTAATGGCACCAAATTCACTACGGTTATCGGATGGGGGTGTAAGACCCACCGTTTTGAAGCTAAGAAACAGGGATACAACAATGTAGAAGGCTACTCAGTCCAAATCCTAGCACAACTAGGTCAAATATGCAAAATACGAAACCCGAATTACCAAAACAGGTTTGCAAATCACATAATACTGTAATGAGTCCAACTCAGTCTATACAAGTGCAAATGCATTGATTCCAAAGGAATATGGTTGCTAAGACATTCCTCTATATTTCATCAGAAGACACCAACATCCAAACCCAAAGTAATTCCAGTCAAAATAGCCAAATACAAACGCAGTTCTGCCATCCTGATCAACCCAGAATAGCCACAGTAAAATCGACATATCTCACTCTACACTAATCCAAATGACCTAAAATTTTACAGGCACCTCCAACACATCAATACCTACAACTTTCATGTTTTAAGGAAAGTCCAATTCGGCCTCTAACCCTATGAGCCAAAACCGGACAGAATAAGGGGTGATAAAACCCTAACTTTCCACAATTCAATCCAAACCCAAAATTGGTTGCAATTATCACTAATTCACACCTACTAGAGTCTTTCCCTCTCATTATCAACCATCATAGATGACCACAACAACACATTCATATTAAACCAGAAAATTCCTCAAAAATATAAAAACTTCACCAATTCATCACAAATCAAGAAATAATTCACATAATCCATCACTTTAGCCCATATTAGGCACAAATTAACCATCATTAAGTATAGGAGAAAGTTTAAGCATCACTTACCTAGTAAAAAAGAGAGGGGAAGTTGTAGGACACCTTAGCTCTCCAAGAAAGCTTCACCAAATCACTCACTAGCACTAGCTAAAGGGATTTTATGGAGTGAAATCAAGTTTAGTTGGTTGAGTTGTTGAATTGAAGCAAGATGAAATCAAAACTTGAAGAGGTTTTCTCCCTTCTTGAGCTCAAGGTGGCCGGCCAACAAGAGGTAAGAAATGGTAATTTTTTTGTGAATTTTAAAGATATTTAATCAAATGGGTCAAAAGTCAAAAAGTGAATAGTGCTCCATAAGTCAAATCCAATGATATAGTGACACTTGTCACTCTCATAAATGCAATCTTATCTTTTCTTTTCCTCTCACATCAATCAATTCACACTCTCTACTTATCTCTTAACACCCGATAAATTTCACACAGTATCCGGAATTTAACCTAATTGGCCGAATTTTTCCGAACTTTTCGCACTAGTCCGATATATGTTCTTATTTTCTCAAAATCTAACCGATACTAGAAAAATCATCTAAAAACTATATTTACTCATAAAATTATCTGGGGAACTTTTCTAATAAAGAAAATGTGGAAAATGGCGGGCGATAAATAAAACTCCACTTAAGCTTTCTAATATAGTAACACTAGAGGTTTGCTAATCATTCAAACTTACTAAACCTTTGTAATTAAAACAAATCCTATATTTACCTATGTCAAGGCACCCACTATAATACCGAATAAAAATTATAGCTTGAACCTTATAATAATAATACGTAAACTAGGATTTTCAAGCTCAACCGAATTAGGGTTTCCTTCCTAGCCATAAAACCCTGATTTTTTCTATACCGAATATCAAATAACCCTAATATCGACTTACGAACGGACTGGGGCCTCACAGAATTGGCCTTGGCTCAAAACATGAAAGTTGTAGGTATTGATGTGTTTGAGGTTCCTGTAAAATTTCAGGTCATTTGGAGTAGTGTAGAGTGAGATATGTCGATTTTACTGTTGCTGTTCTGGGTTGATCAGAATGTGCGAACTGCTCTTGTACTCGTCTGTTTTGACTGGAATTGCTTTGGATTTGGATGTTGGTGTCTTCTGATGAAATGTAGCTGGATGTCTTAGCTACCGCATGCCTTTGGAATCAATGCATTTGGACCTGTATAGACTGAGTTGGACTAATTACAACATAGTGTGATTTGTAAACCTGCAATTACGGTTCTGGTTTGGTATTCTGCATTTTTGACCTAGTTGTGCTAGGATTTGGACTGAGTGGCCTTCTACATTGTTGTAGCCCTGTCTTTTAGCTTCTAGATGGTGGGTCTTACACCCTCATCCGATAAGCATAGCGCATTTTGTGTCATTACCGCATTAGGAGGCCAAAACTGTTTTTGTTGTTGGGTCCAATGAGTTACATTTCCTGATTTTCTGGTTTGCTATAATGCTTATATATGCATATGAAACCTTATTGGGGTTGTGGTTGGCATGGTTTGATGACTCGTTATCGAGTCTCCATGTACTTGTTTGCATGTTTAGGGCTCGCTCTCATTCCGGTCATTTCCTAAATAACTTTTGTACTTGTACTATTTTGATCCTAGTGAACGGCTTTTGGGAAATGAGATGGCTGTTGTGTGAAATGTTGGGATTGATTTGAGGAAATAATGAAGCCTTAATGGCTGGAAAAGTAAGAATTTTAGGGGAGGTGCTGCCCGATTTTCTAGGCCGTTTGGTTCCTTTAAGTTGGATTTGCCTTTTGGTGGAAATGAAAGGCTTTTGGGTTGTTTGCGCCTAAGTCTTCATGTTACCTTTTGTTTCCAAGAAAATCATGTTTTCCACCCTTGCATTAGTATTTAATTGGCAAGGCGTACGACATGTAGTCGAGCCTCACTTGTGCATTTCGTTTACTCGGTTTTTGGATATGAAACCTTCAATTAGTTTACTTTGATTATTTTAGGGTTTCTTGGCGATTAAGGCCAATCTGAAGTGAAAACTTTTGAAGTTGAGCCGGTGAGTGTACCACTCCCCTCCATTGCTGTTTAACTTGATTTCTACTCTGCAATCTGTTTAATTTGTTTGAGACGAGGGTGTACTTTATCACACTCGTTCTCTTGTCTGTTCATATGCCAATTTTGAGTGCCTATCTGAATCTGCCGTCTGAATCTGCTATCTGAATCTGCTATTCTGTATCTGTATCTGAATCTGTTATCTGTGTCTGCATCTGTTTGGATTTCTATGACCTATGAGCTCAATCCTGTGGCTAAGTTATTCGAGTCGGGCCGGCAAGGGCCTGGACGATTAGATAACGAACCACGGTAGTCTGTTCGGGGATTTTGGGTATTGAGACCCTTGATTCCGGTATACTCGAGTATTACCATTTCTGTTCGGTTACGGTGAGCGGGCCCAGTAAAGGGGGTGTTTGGTGGACGGAATTCGGTGTGAAGAGGGGTCTACGGACGTTTTGGCTCTATATACGTTGACGGAGAGTCAACCGATTTGGATCAAGTACTGCGCTGGAAATTTGGCTCCTGAGAGCCACCCGTATCCTTCTGATTTGAATCATTGGTTCCTTTGCTTTACATCTGGCATGTGTATCTGATTTGTAAAATGTGAAATGCCATGATTTTTTTGCTATATGTTTGGTACCTCATTGAGCGCAAGCTCACCCCTTTCTGTCCCTTTTGTTTTCCTTACAGGAAAATAAACACTTTTGGTCTGGATTTGACAAATGGCTGCCAAATTGAGCTAGTGGAACATATCTTTTGTATAGCTCATGTATTAAAACCCTAAGTGTACTTTTGGGGCGTTTTCTCTTTTGATTTGGCAAACCGTGTATATGTATCAACTTTTGAAAACTTTTGTATGTCATTTTGGATTGTAATCGCTAAAGTTCAGATGTGAATGTTTGCGTGCTCTTTCGATTGGGTTCTGACGGGTCGGTTACTATTCATGGCTGGCTCCGGATTTCATTTTATTTTATTTTGGGTTATTTTATTATTTTGATTTGTTTACGCGCATTTGTAAGTTCCGGATTGAAGCAGATAGCTCTAATCTGATCCGTAGTCCTGGCGAGAGTTGGGCAGGCAGTCCGCTAACCCCTTTGGTTCGCCTTAGGGGAAAGTGGGGCTATTACAAGTGTTATCAAAACCACTTCGCGTGGTCTCTGCGTGGAGTGAGACTGGGCCAAGTGGTGTGGTGGTCCTAATTTCATGAATATGTCTAAGTGCTCGTTTGAGTGTAAGTTATGAACCGGGCATGTGATAAGTGTACGAAACATTATCATGGGACTCGAGGAAGCTAGGTATGTATGTCGGGTAGGAATCTTTAATAAGGATGGTTTACTCTTGGGACCGGCCGGCTCGAGTTGTGAATTATCTTAGATGGGATTCTTGCGCTCGGATACGAAAGATGTGAGGGCCTAGGTTAGAAAGGATTTGGTGAACTAGAAAGGCCTTTCCTCGGTGGATCGTCTATGTTTGTACTTGACTTAACTGGCTGTATGTATGTGTGCGGCCTAATTTTGACCGACTTGTATATATATGCTTTGATCTTGTTTGGAATGTATAAATGCGTGTTATCATAAATGTTTTGAGTGTTACTTACATGCATCGTGCTTATTTTGGTTTAGTATTATTGCCTAGACCAAGTAAAACTCATGGAAGGTACACGGAGTGGACGGGGCCGTGGGCGTGGAAATAGGCAACCTACACCTGAAAGGGGTACTGGGGAAACCTCATCTAGACCAAACCCTGAACTTAGGGTTGATCCCAATGTCCAAATAGCTGCTGCCATGCAGCAAATGACTGCTTTGCTAGCCCAAGTGGTGCACCAACAAGGTCAAAACCCTAACCCTAACCCTGGGAATCCTGGTAATCACATGGAGGGCGAGCATAGAGCCCTTGAGAGATTTCCGAAGTTCTCCCCACCCAAATTTCTTGGAGGCCCTGATCCTGACGTAGCTGAGAAGTGGCTGGAGAAGATGATCGATATTTTCGCTGCCTTACACTATACCGAGGAGAGACAGGTGACATTTGCTGTCTTTCAACTAGAGGGAGCCACCCGTTCCTGGTGGAATGTTATTCGTATTGAAATGGGAAAGAGAACAAACCCCGAGGACGTGGGCGAACTTTATGAGAGAATTTAATGCCAAGTTTTTCCCTCCTCTCATCCAAGAAAAGAAGGAAGATGAATTCATTCGGCTTCGCCAGGGAACACAAACCGTAGCCGAGTATGAGAGTCAATTCACTCGGTTGTCTAAGTTTGCGCCTGAACTGATCATAACCAAACAAAGACGGATAAGGCGTTTTATTCAGGGGCTAAATGTTGAGATTCAAAAGGATTTGGTTGTAGCTCAACTTAGTACCTTTAGTGACGCTGTGGAGAAAGCTCAACGGGTTGAAGATGCGAGGCTACAAGTTAGAAACTTCCAAACCAAGAAAATGGGCTTTCCTGGGAGCAGCTCGGAACAGGAAGATAAGAGCACACCCCCTAAGGATGGAAAAGGGAACGGGGGAGTACGACAACCGGGGGTGGCCAATGGTGTCTAACCGGGAGGATCGGTCCCTGCTACTCGAGGTCCCTGTGGATATTGCGGAGGGCCAAATCACACGGAGGCAAATTGTTGGAAGAAAGAAGGAAAATGCCTGCGCTGTGGTAGCGCCGAACATCGAATTGCTAACTGTCCAGCACAACTGCGCGAAGGGAGAGGGACTCCGCCACCAACCAAGACTAACTCTCAGCAACCAGCTAAGACCAACCCTGGACAGTCGAAAGGAGAAGGGACTGGAGCGAAAGTACCGGCTCGAGTATATTCCCTGGAGCATCATCAGGTCCCTGACTCGTCTGAGGACGTAGAAGGTACGATTCGTTGGGTACCTTAGGTTTGATGGATTCCGCTGATAAGAAAATTTCGAGGACGAAATTTCTTTAAGGGGGAGAGAGTGTGAGAACCCGTAAATCCCTTAATAATTTTCCTAGGGTTTATTTCCTTTAATGGCATATTTTCTGCATTTTCTGGCTTAGGAAAATTTTCCTGGTGAATTTTATGAGTCATTATAGTTTTTAGATGATTTTTCTAGTATTGGAGAGTTTTTGAAAAATTAAGAATATATAATGGACGTGGGACCCACTAGTGCGGAAAGTTCGGAAAAATTCGGCCAATAAGGTTAAGTTTCGGATACTGTGTGAAATTTATCGGGTATTAAGAGATAAGTAGAGGATGTTAAGTGATTGATGTGAGAGGAAAAGGAAGGGATAGGAATGCATTAATTGAGGTGACAAGTGTCACCATTTCATTGGGTATGGCTTATGACAACTATTCATGGTTTTTGACTTTTGACCAAATTGGTTAAATATCTAAAAAATTAACCAAAAATCTCTTATTCTTGTCTTCCTCTTGGCCGACTTTCTTGAGCTTCAAAAGAGAGAAAACTCTTCAAGTTTTGGCTTTCATCTTGCTTCAATCAAACCATCCAACCTTCTAAACTTGTTTCTACTCCATAAAACCTCTTCATTTAGTGATAGTGAGTTGTTTGGTGAAGTTGTTTGGAAGCTTAAGGTGACAAGTTGCTCTCCCTCTTGTTTTACTAAGGTGAGTGGTGGATGAACCCCTTTCCTCCCTCTAATGATGTTCAATTTATGTTTAGTAGTGGCATAAGAGGCAATTTTATGGATTAATTCTTGATTTGTGGTTGAAATGATGAAGTTTTATTATTTTTGGGGATTTTTCTGTTTTAATATAAGCATGATTGTGTGGCTATCTAGGATGATTAGAAATGGTATATAATGACTTAAGGAGGTGGGAAAAGTGAACAATTGCAACCAATTTCTGGTTTGGGAAAAATTTCAGCAAGTTAGGGTTTTTGGGTTGCACAATCTGTCCGAATTTTTAGCACCTAGTTAGAGGCCGAATTGGCCTTGTCTCAAAACATGAAAGTTGTAGGTATTGATGTGTTTGAGGTTCCTGTAAAATTTCAGGTCATTTGAAGTAGTGTAGAGTGAGATATGTCGATTTTACTGTTGCTGTTCTGGGTTGATCAGAATGTGCGAACGGCTCTTGTACTCGTCTGTTTTGACTGGAATTGCTTTGGATTTGGATGTTGGTGTCTTCTGAGGAAATGTAGCTGGATATCTTAGCTACCGCATGCCTTTGGAATCAATGCATTTGGACCTGTATAGACTGAGTTGGACTAATTACAGCATAGTGTGATTTGTAAACCTGCAATTACGGTTCTGGTTTGGTATTCTGCATTTTTGACCTAGTTGTGCTAGGATTTGGACTGAGTGGCCTTCTACATTGTTGTAGCCCTGTCTTTTAGCTTCGAGATGGTGGGTCTTACACCCTCATCCGATAAGCGTAGCGCATTTTGTGCCATTACCGCATTAGGAGGCCAAAACTGTTTTTCTTGTTGGGTCCAATGAGTTACATTTCCTGATTTTCTGGTTTGCTATAATGCTTATATATGCATATGAAACCTTATTGGGGTTGTGGTTGGCATGGTTTGATGACTCGTTATCGAGTCTCCATGTACTTGTTTGCATGTTTAGGGCTCGCTCTCATTCCGGTCATTTCCTAGCTAACTTTTGTACTTGTACTATTTTGATCCTAGTGAACGGCTTTTGGGAAATGAGATGACTGTTGTGTGAAATGTTGGGATTGATTTGAGGAAATAATGAAGCCTTAATGGCTGGAAAAGTAAGAATTTTAGGGGAGGTGCTGCCCGATTTTCTAGGCCGTTTGGTTCCTTTAAGTTGGATTTGCCTTTTGGTGGAAATGAAAGGCTTTTGGGTTGTTTGCGCCTAAGTCTTCATGTTACCTTTTGTTTCCAAGAAAATCATGTTTTCCACCCTTGCATTAGTATTTAATTGGCAAGGCGTACGACATGTAGTCGAGCCTCACTTGTGCATTTCGTTTACTCGGTTTTTGGATATGAAACCTTCAATTAGTTTACTTTGATTATTTTAGGGTTTCTTGGCGATTAAGGCCAATCTGAAGTGAAAACTTTTGAAGTGGAGCCGGTGAGTGTACCACTCCCCTCCATTGCTGTTTAACTTGATTTCTACTCTGCAATCTGTTTAATTTGTTTGAGACGAGGGTGTACTTTATCACACTCGTTCTCTTGTCTGTTCATATGCCAATTTTGAGTGCCTATCTGAATATGCCGTCTGAATCTGCTATCTGAATCTGCTATTCTGTATCTGTATCTGAATCTGTTATCTGTGTCTGCATCTGTTCGGATTTCTATGACCTATGAGCTCAATCATGTGGCTAAGTTATTCGAGTCGGGCCGGCAAGGGCCTAGACGATTAGATAACGAACCACGGTAGTCTGTTCGGGGATTTTGGGTATTGAGACCCTTGATTCCGGTATACTCGAGTATTACCATTTCTGTTCGGTTACGGTGAGCGGGCCCGGTAAAGGGGGTGTTTGGTGGACGGAATTCGGTGTGAAGAGGGGTCTACGGACGTTTTGGCTCTATATACGTTGACGGAGAGTCAACCGATTTGGATCAAGTACTGCGCTGGAAATTTGGCTCCTGAGAGCCACCCGTATCCTTCTGATTTGAATCATTGGTTCCTTTGCTTTACATCTGGCATGTGTATCTGATTTGTAAAATGTGAAATGCCATGATTTTTCTGCTATATGTTTGGTACCTCATTGAGCGCAAGCTCACCCCTTTCTGTCCCTTTTGTTTTCCTTAGAGAAAAATAAACACTTTTGGTCTGGATTTGACAAATGGCTGCCAAATTGAGCTAGTGGAACATATCTTTTGTATAGCTCATGTATTAAAACCCTAAGTGTACTTTTGGGGCGTTTTCTCTTTTGATTTGGCAAACCGTGTATATGTATCAACTTTTGAAAACTTTTGTATGTCATTTTGGATTGTAATCGCTAAAGTTCAGATGTGAATGTTTGCGTGCTCTTTCGATTGGGTTCTGACGGGTCGGTTACTATTCATGGCCGGCTCTGGATTTCATTTTATTTTATTTTGGGTTATTTTATTATTTTGATTTGTTTACGCGCGTTTGTAAGTTCCGGATTGAAGCAGATAGCTCTAATCTGATCCGTAGTCCTGGCGAGAGCTGGGCAGGCAGTCCGCTAACCCCTTTGGTTCGCCTTAGGGGAAAGTGGGGCTATTACAAAACCGCATGAAGGAAATTATCCGACTCATGATTTGGAGTTAGCGGCTGTGGTCTTTGCTTTGAAGATATGGAGACACAATTTGTACGGAGTAACATTTGAGGTTTTTACAGATCACAAAAGCCTTAAGTACTTATTTTCTCAAAAGGAGCTGAATTTGAGACAACGTAGATGGATGAAATTTCTGGAAGATTATGATTGTACGATTAAGTACCATCCTAGGAAGGCCAATGTAGTGGCCGATGCTTTGAGTCGTCAGGTACAAATGGCTGGATTGATGGTTAAGAAATTTCAATTGTTGGAGGAAGTTAGCTATTGGAATCCTTGATTAGAACCAAGGAAAGTAATTTTGGGAAACATTGTAATAACCCCCACTTTATTGGAACGCATTAAGGAATCTCAGGAAAAGGACCCTGAAGTGCAAAAGTTGGTGGAGAAAGCTAAGATGGAAGACAAGACGGATTTCAATTTGGGATCAGATGGAATATTGAGATTTCGAAATCGGATAGTAGTACCAAAGGACGAAACACTTAAGAAGGAAGTTTTGGAGGAAGCACACCGATCGAAGTTTACGGTACACCCTGGAGAGAATAAAATGTACCAAGACTTGAAAAGTCTATATTGGTGAGAGAATATGAAGAAGGAAATTGCCCAATTTGTTCAGACATGCTTGGTTTGTCAGCAGGTTAAAGCCGAGCATCAAAGACCATCAGGACTTTTGCAACCTCTAGAAATACCTGAGTGGAAATGGGAAAATATTAACATGGATTTTGTATCAGGCTTACCAAAAACACAGAGAGGTCATGATGCCATTTGGGTGATAGTGGATAGATTGACTAAATCGGCTCATTTTCTACCGATTAACATGAAATACCTGTTAGAGAAGCTGGCCAGGTTGTACTTGGATGAGATCATTAGACTACATGGTATACCTGTGAGTATTGTGTCAGATAGGGATCCAAGATTTGTTTCGAGGTTTTGGCAAAATATGCAAGAAGTGTTGGGGACTAAATTAAACTTTAGTACCACCTATCATCCTCAGACTGAAAGACCAATTCAGACCCTTGATGACATATTAAGGACTTGTGTACTGGATTTTGGAGAGAGTTGGAGTAAGTTTTTTACTTTAGTGGAATTTGTTTATAACAATAGTTTCCACTCTTCTATTCAAATGGCCCCATATGAAGCACTTTATGGTCGGAAGTGTAGATCCCCAATTTGTTGGGATGAAGTAGGTGAACGAAAAATTTTAGACCCGACTACCGTATCTTGGATTGAGGAAGCTAATGAAAAGGTAAAGTTGGTACGGCAAAGGATTCAAACCGCTCAGAGTAGACAAAAAAGTTATGCCGACAATCGGAGAAAGGATTTGGAGTTCACTGTTAGAGATATGGTATTTCTCAAGATTATGCCTTTAAAAGCAAGTTTGATGTCCGGAAAAGGGAAGAAACTACAACCAAGGTTTGTAGGGCCTTATAAGATTATTCAATGAGTTGGGAATGTAGCCTATAAGCTGGAATTACCGCCGAACTTATCTCGAATTCATAACGTGTTCCATGTGTCCATGCTTAAGAAGTATCATCCAGACCCTTCTCATGTTTTACAACCGGAGAGTGTTGAGATCGATGAAACCCTGACCTATGAGGAGAGACCGGTAAAACTTCTGGATCGAAAGGTGTAGGAATTGAGGAACAAGCAGATACCACTAGTGAAAGTTCTATGGAAGAACCACGGAGTAGAGGAAGCAACATGGGAAGTTGAAGAGACAATCAGAGAAAAGTATCCAGACTTGTTCATCAACCAAGGTAAATTTCGAGGACGAAATTTTCTTAAGGGGAGAGGATGTGAGGACTTGTAAAAACTATTATTTTTAAGCCTAACTTATGGCTTAAGAAATTATTTAATTGGATTTTTACCACGAGGAATATTTTCTAGTCTTATTAGACCTAAATACATGATAATATAACTTCGTTATATTTTTAAAGTGACTCGTCTCAAAAATTAATTTCCTGGAGTGCGTTTAGTAAAAATAGTGAATAGTGCTAAGAGATTTTACCGCGTGGGAGCACAATAAGCTTGGAATATTGGAGACTTTTACTATGGTTCTAAAATAGGTAATCTTATGAATAAATACTCAAGCGATGGTTAGTAGTACAATCGTTATAAGAATTTCTCGAAAGTTTCGCGTTATAGCATTAAAATTGACGGTACGCGTTTTCACACGCGTGACTTTATTTGAGGGACTTTAGACCCTTATTTCCGGACAATTAATAGTGAATAATATTTACATGAAAATAAGTGCATTAGAGGTTTAGTGTACTAGTAAACCAAACGCGCGAGAAATCGAGCCTTAATCGCGCCAAACGCCCCCTAATGTGAGTTGACTAATGGGTGATTTGTGGCCACAAGTTAGTATCTTCTCTTGGAAGCTCAAAAATCTGATCACTCTCTCTCTCTTCCTTCTCAAGATTGCCGACCAGCCCTCTCTCCCTCTCTAACTCCATTGTTTCAAAAATTTCTCCACCAAATCAACCACAAAACTCCAACCAATCTTCACCAAACTTGTAGAGCAACTAGCAAACTACTTGGAGGTTGGATCTAGCTAACCAAAGGGCTGCATTTCACGGTTTCTTGGAGCCTCTTGAGGACCAAAAATTTCTGATCTAAAGCACTAAGGAGGTATAATATGATCCATCACCTTAAACTTGATTTATAGTAGTAGATATGCATCTCTAAGTACTTGCATGAAAGTTGATGACTTGATATTGTTAGAAAAATGTGAAAGTGAGCTCTATGAACTCCCACTCTTGGGTTGTTGCTGATTTGATGATTGATAGTGGATATATTGTTGGTTTAGTGGTTAAAATGATGGATTAATGGTGTGTAATTGATAGAAATTTCATTGGGTGCAAGAAGCAAAAGTTTCCGATTTTGCCCCTGCCTTGTTCGGCCATTTTAAGGCCAATTTTTAATGATCTAATGGCTTGAATCTGATGTTTATATGACGTATTAGATGTGTGAAAAATTTTATTGAAAAATAATGAGGTTTGGTTGGGCAAATGAATATTTTTTGTGAAACTAGCAAATCTGGAAACTGTTCACGTATGGCTCTGACCAGCAGTGGTGTTTCGGCCGTAACTCCGTCCTCAGATGTCAAAATCATGTGCCGTTAGTGGCGTTGGAAACTAGACATTCCAGGTGTTAATTTGAGATAAAATGCACTTCTGATTCTTTGTGAGTGAGCTGAACCAAACGTTTTAAGATCGCTGTCCTGTTGCTCTGTTCAACTGGAATGAAGTGATAAGGCAGCAAAATGATGCCCGATTTTGAACTAGTTGGGTGCCAAATTTTGAAATGATTTCTTCTGTGATATTATAGCCCTATGAATGTATTTTTCAACGACATAAACCATGCCGTATTCTGAGTTAAATTGACTGAGTTGTGACCAAAACAAGAGGACTGCCCTGTTTTGGAAAAACCGAAATACTTGGACTGGTTTGGGACAAAACCTGGGAGTGATCTTATTAATTGAAGTCCTTGATGCTAAACACTTACCAAAGGTATCATGGATGTATCTTAGACCTTTATTTCACAAATGAACCATGGTTGGATAGCTTTCTTGATTAAACGATTTGAATTGGGAAATGAAGTCAAAAGACAGGTTGCTTTAGAAATTTTCCTGAACTTTGGATGATTAATTAACTATTTTTCCGAAGGTATTTTTCCCTGAAATTTGATAGAGTGGTACCTTTCATATAGGAGTAACATACTACAAAATTTTATACCAATCCAATTTCGTTTTGATACTTAGCTAAGGTTCCAATTTTTGGAAACTCAAATCTGGAAATTGTTCACCAGACTTGAATTTTCCCAACTTCGAGCTACCGTATCTCGGTGCTCAAAACTCCAATTCTCAATCCGCTTGTTCTGTCCTAAACCTTACTTGCACCTCTAATTGAGTTATAAATTTCAAGGGCTAGTTTGCAACGAGTGAATTCTGCCAAATTTCCAAAGTTAGCGAAAAATCAACCCCAGCTCAATCCTGAACATTCTGGAACAGTGATTTCAAGCTCATTTTTGAGTACTTTTCACTTAGATTCATGGAAAAGTGTCTTCTAAGAACTTTTAACACTTTCCAAAAGGTTTCCAACGGTATAAGGTTTTCTAATTTTGGGATTATAGCGAGAGAGATACGAATTTTCAAAGATTTATGATAAAACTGAAATTTTTCAATATTCAAGGCAGAGTTTTTCCAAAACTCTTAATTCTCTTAGTATTATTCAAACGTTTTGCCCTCGATTATCATGATAAAAACTCAAATAATATTATACTTAATAAAATGCAAGTTGAGCCTCGATTTACGAGTAATTGAGGTTCATTTTTGTGAAATATTCTTTAGATTGTACTAGTGTACAATCTTCCTAGATAATTGGGATATTTGAGTGATTATCCACTATTAATTGCCAGGCGCACAAGGAGAAATTCAAGAGGATCTTACAGTGGACACTTGAACTTCCAGAAAATAATTCTTATTGAATTTCTCGGTGAGTGTCAAGTGTGTGAATCCTTGGTACCTGCTTATTTGTTGTAATTGTTGGAGATTTTAAAAATGAAGGCGGGTGTGTACTTTATCACACTACATGTACTTCACCCATTTTCTTGATCACCCATTTTCTTTACATGCTTCACACTACATGCAACTTCTACGCGTTAAGGTACTCTCAAAGAGTAACATGTAATTAGAGTCAAAATGTAGTGATTCCCACTCAAGCTTCTATGGTAATCTCAAGTCGTAGGATCACTTACACAATTTTTCACTAGAGATACAGCATTGGCACTAGATAGATATCCTAACGGGATCTCTAAACGGATCACTCCAATGCATTTGTACTATTCAAATCATCTACACATTAGTCTAAGCATCTTCATACCATAGTTGATGAGAACAACCACTAATTACATTAATTAGAGGCTAACTGTGTACTAGTTTTACCGTACTAAAGATGTCCTATTTCATTAGTACAAAAACTAGGGAATTTTAATAATATTACTATAAATGCGATTGATATCTCATAGTCACCAACTATTGTGACTATCATCACATTAGTAAATATTCTAAGGACTTTATCGGTTGTATCTAATATTTAACAGATAAATAAGAAGTTATTAAAATACAAAACATATAATAAAGAATGTATAAAATAAAAACAAATATATTGTTTTAGGGCAAACATTCCAACAATCTCCCACTTGCACTAAAACACATTGTCAATGTTTTTCATCCCATAAGATAATACATGACTATCATGCTTCTTTTGAGAAAGAACTTTAGTAAGAGGATCAGCTATGTTATCCTCTGTGGAGACTCTCTCTATCTTTACATCATTCCTAACAACGATTTCTCTAATCAAGTGAAATCTTCTAAGCACATGTTTGGATCGCTGATGAGACCTAGGTTCCTTGGCTTGAGCTATAGCCCCATTGTTATCACAGTACAAAGTGACCGGATCAACAATGGTTGGAACCACACTAAGTTCAGTTACAAACTTCTTGATCCAAACTGCTTCCTTTGCTGCTTCCGTGGCCACAATATACTCAGCCTTTGTTGTAGAATCTACTGTGGTGTCTTGTTTGGAACTCTTCCAACAGACGGCACCTCCATTAAGAGTAAAAATGAAACCTGACTGCGATTTACAATCATCCTTATCTGATTGAAAACTTGCATCAGTATAGCTTTTGAGTTCTAACTCACCCTTTCCATAAATTAAGAACAAATCTTTGGTCCTTCTTAAGTACTTAAGAATGTTCTTAACGGCTATCCAATGACTCTCACCTGGATTAGCCTGAAATCCGCTCGTGACACTCAGAGCATAGGAGACATCAGGTCTTGTACATAACATAGCATACATAATTGATCCAATTGTCGAAGCATATGGAACATTGTGCATCTTATCAGTCTCAACTTGTGTCTTTGGACACATGTTTTTCGAAAGGCTTATACCATGAGTCATAGGTAAATTACCCCTCTTAGACTGATCCATGCTAAACCTCTTTAGCACTTTATCAATGTATGTAGATTGTGAAAGACCTAGTAGCCTATTAGATCTATCCCTATAGATCTTAATGCCTAATATATAGGCCGCTTCTCCTAAATCTTTCGTGGAAAAGTTCTTCGACAACCAACCCTTTACCGATTGTAACATCGGTATATTGTTTCCCATTATTAATATGTCATCTACATATAAAATAAGGAAAACAATCGAACTCCCACTAACTTCCTTATACACACAAGGTTCTTCCGGATTCTTGAGAAATCCAAACTCTTTGATCGTCTCATCGAATCAGATGTTCCAACTCCTAGATGCTTGCTTAAGTCTATAATAGACTTTTGTAGCTTACATATTTGACTAAGATTTGTAGATGTAAAGCCTTCAGGTTGTGTCATATACACATCCTCATGCAATGTCCCATTAAGGAACGCGGTCTTTACATCCATCTGCCGAATCTCATAGTCATGATATGCTGCTATGGCAAGCAATATCCAAATGGATTTAAGCATAGCTACTGGTGAGAAAGTTTCATCGTAATCGATTCCCTCTTTCTGCTTGTAGCCTTTGGCTACCAGTCTAGCTTTATAGGTAACCACATTACCATCCATGTCAGTCTTCTTCTTGAAGATCCATTTACACCCTACAGGTTTTATCCCTTCAGGTGGATCAACTAAGGTCCACACCTTATTGTCATACATGGAATTTATTTCGGAATTCATGGCTTCTAACCATTTAGAGGAGTCTGGATTACTTATTGCCTCTTGGTAGGTAGTAGGTTCGTCATCGTGAATGACTAGAACATCATTGCTATGGCTCACAAGAAATTGGTATCTCTTGGGAGTTGAGCGTGTTCTTACTGACCTACGAAGCCCTTGTGTATCAACAGCTTCAGTATCTGCCCCATCATTATATGGTTGATGTAACATCCCGAATATTAGGAGGTTGGTTATGAAGAAAATATTAAAGTGTATTTCTTTGGGTTTGATTTAAAACCCAATTTTGTTTAAAAAAAAAAAAAGAGATTTGAAACCCTAAAATTTTAGCCAAAAACCCTAGTTTACCTGTGACTAACCGGTTTTCCTAAATCTCTCATATTTTTATTGAAACCCTAGTTTTAATTACTGGAATTGGAAAATTCCTCACGTTTTCTTAAAAATCTCCTTTTATTTGCAAATTATCATTTATTAAAGCCCTACTATCCAATTGTTCAACTACAAGAGTAAATAAACCTAGAAAATAAGGTTTTACACTTCGGTTTCAAGATTTGAGCAAAATTAGGGTTTTGTGATTTTTCCGCCGGATGAATTTTCGGTACTGGCCAAGGATCAATTTGATGATTAAAAGTGACTTTTAAGTGAGAAATAATATGTGAGTAGTAGCAATGATATAAGGTTAGTGAATGAGAAGTAAAAACCCTAGTACGTGAGTTTTTAAGAAAAATGGCGCGAACCGGCGGGTCCCGCGCATTACCAATTGAACGCACCACTTGACCCCCACTTTCTTGCACCACAAGCTCATTGATATTTGAGCCAAAATATCTTCCTAAATTACAGCTGAGGTGGACGAAATTTGTGGCTTATAAGCAAGGGAAGAAAGAGAAAAATTAGTGGCTAGGATTAGTCCAAGTGTTTAGCCAAATTTGTGGTCACAATAAGCCTTAACCTTCTTACTTCCTTATAAGATAAAATTAGCTAAGTCTTCTTCTTATTTCTGCTGGAAAAACCGAGAGAGAGAGGGAAGAAAACACCAAGGGAGAAAAACTTCATCTCTTCTCCAATCCAACAACTAAGTGAGGAATCCAACAAAATAAACCGATTAAACTTGTTCTTGAGTGATTAGTTAGTGGTTTGTGGTGAGACTTTGGAAGGAGGAAGCTTGGATTGCTCTTAGTGATCTCTTGTCAAGGTAAGCAAGCCTATGTCTCCAAGTTTTACTTTTAATCTAGTTAAATTAAGCTAGCAACTTGATTTTTGTGGTGAATAATGGATGCAATCATGATTTAGGGGTTTTTCCCTTTTGGTATTATGAACTAGGGCTTGCTGATTTTCTGCCCAAAATTGATGTATGATATATATGTTGCAATTAAAGTTATATAAGGTTGTTTAGTGGTGATTGGAACCAGAAATTTGAGGAAATTACACTTAAAGCTAAAAATTCCAGATTTCTGGAAAATTACCCAAACATTCTGTCCGAAATTTTATCTATGTGTTAGAGGCCGAATTGGCCTTGGGTCAAAGAAGTAAAGTTGTAGAGAATGGTATTTTATAGGTGCCTGTAAAATTTCAGCTCAATCGGAGCACCGTAGGACGTGAAAAGTCCAAAATACCCTCACTGTTCTAAGTATTTCCCAGCAGTCCGTTTCAGCAGTTGGGTCCAGTTTATCACGATTTTTGACCAGGATCCATTCTGATTTAGCTCTGGACCAAAACATGAAAGTTGTAGTGCTATGAAGTAGCTTTAAAATTCCTCTAAGAACACCTGATTCAGACTTGTGTACACTGAGTTAGGTTCATTACAGTGTTCTGCGTTTAAACAACCGACGAATTGGTTTCTGGTTTAGTAATTCGAGAATTTGACTAAGTTACATTAGAAACTGGACTACGTGATCTTCATGAATGTTGTAGCTCTGTGTCTTAGTTTCGAAACGGCGTAGGTTTCGTTTTAATCCGATAAGCGTAGCCTCGGATATGGTATTACCGCATTTGTACGTCAAATCTGTCTTGAACTAAATTGCGTTTCTGCACTTGTACTTAATACGATTCTTGTTATTATGATATTGTGAGCCTATGGAATGGCTCTTGGCTTGAATTGTTTTCATATGTGATGTTGGGTTGTTGTTGAAGAAAAATAATGAAGCCTAAATGGCTGGAAATTAGGTAAACACAAAGGGCATGCTGCCCGAATTTTTACTCGAGGACTTTGCGACTTGAGTGAAGGTTAAGTGATTATCACTTGAACTATCGAGGACCTTTGCCTCTTGTTTATCGAGGGTTATACGTTAGAACTTGGCCGAACTTGTACCCTTGAGAAATGAAATAATGATTGCTCGGAATATGTTTTCCTTGTACTTTCGACTCGCATGGCATTTTCAAGTACAAATATCACAAAGTTTTATCGTTTAAAAAGCGAGCAAGTGTTTCACGACTACTCTCCAAGTGAATTCCAATTTCTTGAATTTTATTGAACGAAACGTCTAAGTTTCGAACTCTAGTCATGTTTCAAAGTTCTCAAACTGAGTTTTATCGCAGATTTGGACTCCGAACCCGGAGTATAACCTGAAAGTGACCAGTAAAGGCACTATATCTTTTGGTGAGTGCTTTCAAATACCGAATTGCACTAGACACTTGAACTTGATACGTGACCAATATGATTACATGTTATATACGTGAATTGTTAGGGCAAGAGTGTACTTTATCGCACTTGCCCTTACGTGATATACTTGTTTATTGTTGCAATTGACTTGATATACTTGTTATGATGCGCGCACTTCCTGGAATTCCAGAAACCCTGTGGCGAGTTACTCTAGTCGAGCCGGCAAGGGCTTGGTCGATTGGGTAACGAACCCTGGGTCTCTTGTATTGTCGAGTGGAGTGATACCTCCTCGACTAATCGGTATACTCGAGTATTACCACCCGTGTTCTTGAGGATTTTGGGCCCAGCTGGGGGTTGAACGGTGGACGGAGAGTCGTTTAAGTGGTGTTCTACTGGATTGGTTACTTACTTGAAAGTTGACGGAGTGTCAACTACTACGTGATCAAGCCTCTGGAGATGCGATTGGGAATTTGGCTCCTGAGAGCCTTCCGTATCCTTATACTTGAAAATGATTATTGCTTATCAGATTGTTGTTTCTTTTGAAAACCAAAAGCATTTTACACTAGTTCATTTGGAAATTTGCTACTTGAAGTGTTGGTGTTCACCTTCCTGAACTTGTTAAGCTCGCTATCTTTTTGCTACTTTTAATATGGTCAATTTGTTATTTGAGACCTCACTGGGCTTTTAGCTCATTCCACTCCATTTGTTTTCCTTTCAGGGGTACGAGCGAGATAAGAGATATGTAAAGTCTAGCATAGACTAGTTGTTTGATTTTTGACTTGTACTCGCGTTATTTCTCGGATGGAACATGTTGTACTTGGATTGTATACGTTTTGAACTAGTTTGGTATATTAAGACTTTGTACCTTGATTTTCATCAGTGTAAATTCTAAGCTTGAATTGCGATGTTAATTATAGTCCATGGATGTATGCACATGATTCGAGTAGTGAGTGAGTGAGTCCTGGCGAGAGCTGGGCAGGCGGTCCGCCAAACCCTTTGGTACGCCTTAGGGGGAGGTGGGGCCGTCACAATTGGTATCAGAGCTCCTATCGAGCTCATGCCGGGAGAAGGTTCTTGGACTGTGGGGATTGACTTGTTAAGTATGGAACAATTGTCTATTGTTGGGGACCTTAGATATGTATGTTGGGTAGGAATCTCTAATACGGGTGATTTGCTCTTGAGCCTGGCCAGCTTGAGTGGTGAATTATCATATTTTCGGATTCTTGTCCCCGAATACCAAAGAGTGACATCTTTATGATCAGTTGAGATCTCGTGTAATATTCGGATAAGTTTGGATGGTGAAAGCAAAGGCACAGGGGATGCGAATAGTATGGACTTGAAATATATTGAGGATATTCATGGGATTTGGGATCCTTCTTATTCACGTGTTTCGAGCCTTGATTAAGTGTAGTGCCTGAACGATACCTAGGGTTAATGCTCTATAAGCTATATGACTTGTTTTGATCGAATGTGTTGTATTGCCTTGTTTTATGATTTAGAGGGGTTTATGATTTGCAATATTCTGTTTTATGTTGTTTATATTGAGATAGTTACTTAGTGGTTATATTCTCCCATTAATTAGTTGGTTATATTGCTATAGTTGGTTAGCTGCGAAACATGGAGGATAAAAGAAGTCGGACCAAGAAAACTAACCGAGAACGCGGTTCTAGGCGAGGCCGTGAAGGTGACCAAGCACAGGAACCGGTGCCAGAGCTGAGAGAGGAAAGGGAGGCAGCGGTTGAGCAGCAACATGAACCCCAGACTGCCGGGGGAGATCAGGTGGCCACTGCCATCCAACAGATGACTAATATTTTGACTCGGTTGGTGGAGCAACAGGGTCAAGGTTCTGTAAATCAACCTAGAGACCTTGATTCAGGGCAAGATAGAGCCTTGGAGAGATTCCAAAAATTCTCTCCACCCAAGTTTTTAGGAGGGCCAGACCCGTATGAGGCTGAGAAATGGCTGGAGGCCATGGTAAATATTTTTGCTGCCCTAAACTATACGGAAGAGAGACAAGTCCAATTTGCTGTATTTCAGTTCGAGGGGCCAGCTAGGGCCTGGTGGAATGTAGTAAGGGCCAAATGGGAGAGAGAAGGAACTGCATGGACTTGGCTAAATTTTGTGCAGGATTTTAATGAGAAATATCTTCCTCCCATCGTCCAGGAGAAGCGAGAGGACGATTTCATTAAACTTCGTCAGGGAATGATGAGTGTAACTGAGTATGAGACTCAGTTTACCAAATTGTCTAAATTCGCTCCCGAATTGATTGCTACGGAACCAAGGAAAGTACGAAGGTTTATACAAGGGCTAAATGTGGAGTTACAAGAAGCCTTAGCGGCGGTCCAAATTAATACATTCACAGAGGTTCTGGAGAAAGCCTTGAGGATAGAGACTGCTAGGGCACAAGTGAGAGCTTTTCACGCAAAAAGGAGAGGTGCGCCTGGTGGAAGTCAAAGGCAAGGACAAAGTGCTATAGATATGCCACCTCCTAAGATAGGTCGAGAAGATGGTAGTGAGAAAATTTCAAGGACGTCTAAGGAAAGTACTCCAAGGGGAGCTTCGCGTGGCTGGGGTCAAGCAAGAGGTGCCTCACAAGGAGGTCAGACCTCAACCCCTCAAGTACCTTGCGGGTACTGTGGGAAGGCCAATCACGTGGAGAGTGATTGTTGGCGAAAGGCGGGAAAATGTTTATGGTGTGGTAGCACCGAACACCAGCTTGCAACCTGTCCCCGTAGATCACGTCTAAACCCTGAACAAGCAAGTGTAGGAGGGACTAAGCCAAGAGTGCCAGCTAGAACGTATGCCTTGAACCAACAGGCAGTACCTGAACCAACAGAGATAGTAGAAGGTACGATTCGTGATTTCTATTGTTTCCCTAAGTTTTGGCTATAGTGAGACCTGAGAGTCGGAAATGAATATATAAGGAAAATACCCTACGTTATTCGAAGTGCATGTATGAATTTCGAGGACGAAATTCTTCTGAGGAGGGGAGATTGTAACATCCCGAATATTAGGAGGTTGGTTATGAAGAAAATATTAAAGTGTATTTCTTTGGGTTTGATTTAAAACCCAATTTTGTTTAAAAAAAAAAAAAAGAGATTTGAAACCCTAAAATTTTAGCCCAAAAACCCTAGTTTACCTGTGACTAACCGGTTTTCCTAAATCTCTCATATTTTTATTGAAACCCTAGTTTTAATTACTGGAATTGGAAAATTCCTCACGTTTTCTTAAAAATCTCCTTTTATTTGCAAATTATCATTTATTAAAGCCCTACTATCCAATTGTTCAACTATAAGAGTAAATAAACCTAGAAAATAAGGTTTTACACTTCGGTTTCAAGATTTGAGCAAAATTAGGGTTTTGTGATTTTTCCGCCGGATGAATTTTCGGTACTGGCCAAGGATCAATTTGATGATTAAAAGTGACTTTTAAGTGAGAAATAATATGTGAGTAGTAGCAATGATATAAGGTTAGTGAATGAGAAGTAAAAACCCTAGTACGTGAGTTTTTAAGAAAAATGGCGCGAACCGGCGGGTCCCGCGCATTACCAATTGAACGCACCACTTGACCCCCACTTTCTTGCACCACAAGCTCATTGATATTTGAGCCAAAATATCTTCCTAAATTACAGCTGAGGTGGACGAAATTTGTGGCTTATAAGCAAGGGAAGAAAGAGAAAAATTAGTGGCTAGGATTAGTCCAAGTGTTTAGCCAAATTTGTGGTCACAATAAGCCTTAACCTTCTTACTTCCTTATAAGATAAAATTAGCTAAGTCTTCTTCTTATTTCTGCTGGAAAACCGAGAGAGAGAGGGAAGAAAACACCAAGGGAGAAAAACTTCATCTCTTCTCCAATCCAACAACTAAGTGAGGAATCCAACAAAATAAACCGATTAAACTTGTTCTTGAGTGATTAGTTAGTGGTTTGTGGTGAGACTTTGGAAGGAGGAAGCTTGGATTGCTCTTAGTGATCTCTTGTCAAGGTAAGCAAGCCTATGTCTCCAAGTTTTACTTTTAATCTAGTTAAATTAAGCTAGCAACTTGATTTTTTGTGGTGAATAATGGATGCAATCATGATTTAGGGGTTTTTCCCTTTTGGTATTATGAACTAGGGCTTGCTGATTTTCTGCCCAAAATTGATGTATGATATATATGTTGCAATTAAAGTTATATAAGGTTGTTTAGTGGTGATTGGAACCAGAAATTTGAGGAAATTACACTTAAAGCTAAAAATTCCAGATTTCTGGAAAATTACCCAAACATTCTGTCCGAAATTTTATCTATGTGTTAGAGGCCGAATTGGCCTTGGGTCAAAGAAGTAAAGTTGTAGAGAATGGTATTTTATAGGTGCCTGTAAAATTTCAGCTCAATCGGAGCACCGTAGGACGTGAAAAGTCCAAAATACCCTCACTGTTCTAAGTATTTCCCAGCAGTCCGTTTCAGCAGTTGGGTCCAGTTTATCACGATTTTTGACCAGGATCCATTCTGATTTAGCTCTGGACCAAAACATGAAAGTTGTAGTGCTATGAAGTAGCTTTAAAATTCCTCTAAGAACACCTGATTCAGACTTGTGTACACTGAGTTAGGTTCATTACAGTGTTCTGCGTTTAAACAACGACGAATTGGTTTCTGGTTTAGTAATTCGAGAATTTGACTAAGTTACATTAGAAACTGGACTACGTGATCTTCATGAATGTTGTAGCTCTGTGTCTTAGTTTCGAAACGGCGTAGGTTTCGTTTTTAATCCGATAAGCGTAGCCTCGGATATGGTATTACCGCATTTGTACGTCAAATCTGTCTTGAACTAAATTGCGTTTCTGCACTTGTACTTAATACGATTCTTGTTATTATGATATTGTGAGCCTATGGAATGGCTCTTGGCTTGAATTGTTTTCATATGTGATGTTGGGTGTTGTTGAAGAAAAAAATGAAGCCTAAATGGCTGGAAATTAGGTAAACACAAAGGGCATGCTGCCCGAATTTTTACTCGAGACTTTGCGACTTGAGTGAAGGTTAAGTGATTATCACTTGAACTATCGAGGACCTTTGCCTCTTGTTTATCGAGGGTTATACGTTAGAACTTGGCCGAACTTGTACCCTTGAGAAATGAAATAATGATTGCTCGGAATATGTTTCCTTGTACTTTCGACTCGCATGGCATTTTCAAGTACAAATATCACAAAGTTTTATCGTTTAAAAAGCGAGCAAGTGTTTCACGACTACTCTCCAAGTGAATTCCAATTTCTTGATTTTTATTGAACGAAACGTCTAAGTTTCGAACTCTAGTCATGTTTCAAAGTTCTCAAACTGAGTTTTTATCGCAGATTTGGACTCCGAACCCGGAGTATAACCTGAAAGTGACCAGTAAAGGCACTATATCTTTTGGTGAGTGCTTTCAAATACCGAATTGCACTAGACACTTGAACTTGATACGTGACCAATATGATTACATGTTATATACGTGATTGTTAGGGCAAGAGTGTACTTTATCGCACTTGCCCTTACGTGATATACTTGTTTATTGTTGCAATTGACTTGATATACTTGTTATGATGCGCGCACTTCCCTGGAATTCCAGAAACCCTGTGGCGAGTTACTCTAGTCGAGCCGCAAGGGCTTGGTCGATTGGGTAACGAACCCTGGGTCTCTTGTATTGTCGAGTGGAGTGATACCTCCTCGACTAATCGGTATACTCGAGTATTACCACCCGTGTTCTTGAGGATTTTGGGCCCAGCTGGGGTTGAACGGTGGACGGAGAGTCGTTTAAGTGGTGTTCTACTGGATTGGTTACTTTACTTGAAAGTTGACGGAGTGTCAACTACTACGTGATCAAGCCTCTGGAGATGCGATTGGGAATTTGGCTCCTGGAGCCTTCCGTATCCTTATACTTGAAAATGATTATTGCTTATCAGATTGTTGTTTCTTTTGAAAACCAAAAGCATTTACACTAGTTCATTTGGAAATTTGCTACTTGAAGTGTTGGTGTTCACCTTCCTGAACTTGTTAAGCTCGCTATCTTTTGCTACTTTTAATATGGTCAATTTGTTATTTGAGACCTCACTGGGCTTTTAGCTCATTCCACTCCATTTGTTTTCCTTTCAGGGGTACGAGCGAGATAAGAGATATGTAAAGTCTAGCATAGACTAGTTGTTTGATTTTTGACTTGTACTCGCGTTATTTCTCGGATGGAACATGTTGTACTTGGATTGTATACGTTTTGAACTAGTTTGGTGTATTAAGACTTTGTACCTTGATTTTCATCAGTGTAAATTCTAAGCTTGAATTGCGATGTTAATTATAGTCCATGGATGTATGCACATGATTCGAGTAGTGAGTGAGTGAGTCCTGGCGAGAGCTGGGCAGGCGGTCCGCCAAACCCTTTGGTACGCCTTAGGGGGAGGTGGGGCCGTCACAGTTGAAGCTGTTCTTCATTAGATCGTTCAATGTTTGTTGGATGATCCTGAATTTCTTCAAGATCTATTCTACTCCCACTGCTTCTTTCTAGAATGTATTCTTTCTCTAGAAAAATAGCATGTTTTGAGACAAACACCTTTTGCTCAATTGGATTGTAGAAATAGTATCCTATAGACTCTCTTGGATGCCCTACAAACAAACATTTGTCAGATCTAGCTTCAAGCTTGTATGACTCTGCCCTCTTCACATAAGCTGGGCAGCCCCAAACCTTCATATAAGACAGATTTGGTTTCTTTCCTTTCCATATCTCATATGGTGTGGAGTCGACAACTTTAGTGGGTACTCTATTAAGAGTATAAGAGGCTGCATCTAATGCAAATCCCCAAAACGATTTTGGGGCACTTGAGTGGCTCATCCTAGAACGAACCATATCCAATAAGGTTCGGTTTCTCCTTTCAGATACACCATTAAATTGTGGTGTACCTGAGGAGTCCATTGTGGAACTATTCCATTATCCTTTAAATAAACTCCAAACTCGTCATTTAAGTATTCTCCACCACAATCAGATCGTAGTGTCTTAATACTTTTATTGGTTTATTTTTCTACTTCATTCTTGAATTCCTTAAACTTTTCAAAGGATTCAGATTTGTATTTCATTAAATACACGTAACCATATCTCGAATGGTCATCTGTGAAGGTGATGAAGTATGAAAACCACCTCTAGCAATGATCGACATTGGGCCGCATACATCAGTATGTACTAGACTAAGTAAATCACTAGCTCGTTCCCCTTTTCCAGTGAAGGGCATTTTGGTCATTTTACCAAGTAAACAAGCTTCGCATGTATCATATGATTCATAATCAAATGAATCCAAGTATCCATGTTGGTATAACTTAGAGATGCGTTTTTCATTTACATGACCAAGCCTACAGTGCCAGAGGTAGGTTTTATTTAGTTTATTTGTTCTCATTCTTTTTTCACTCACATTGAGAATTTGATTATCAACGTCTAGAATATATAAACCGTTATTCCAACTTCCAGAACCATAAAACACACCATTTTAGAAAAAGAACAACATTTATTCTCCTGGGTTATCCGAAACCCATTTAAATCCAAATAGGAAATAGAAATGATGTTTGTAGTAAGTGCTGGAACACAATAACAATTTAATAATTCTAAAATCAATCCATTGGGTAAAGTGATATAATAAGTCCCTACAGCTAAAGCAGCAACTTTTGCTCCATTGCCCACACGTAGGGTGACTTTTCCTTTTCCCAACTTTCTACTGTCCCTTAGACCTTGCATAGATGTGCAAATGTGAGAACCACATCCGGTATCTAATACCCAAGAGTCTGATTTGGAAGTAGACACATTAATCTCAATCATATATGTACCCAATGATGAAGCTTTAGCAAGCTTCTTCTGCTTCAGGCTCTCCAAGTATGACTTGCAGTTCCTTTTCCAATGTCCAGTTTGATTACAATGGAAGCAGGTTGCTTTGGACTGGTCCGCCTTTGCCTTTTTGGGCTTTTGGGTGGGCTTGTTTTAGGATTTCTTAAATCCCTTTTCTTGCCTCTTCCTCTTCTTAGAGGAAGTAACGACAAGCACACCAGTAGAGCCTTTTCCCTTTTTGATTTCTTTCTCAGCAATTTTCAGCACATTCAACAATTGAGGCAAAGTGTGCTGCAGATTATTCATCTGATAGTTCATAACAAACTGTGAGAAAGAATCTAGCAGAGATTGGAGCACTAAATCAACATTCAGCTCCTGATCCATCTTAAAGCCTAATTCGGCTAGTTTTTCAATTAGCCCAATTATTTTTAAGACATGTGGAGCAACAGGTGCTCCCTCTGCCATCTTTGTGACGCCCCGAAAAGAATGAGAGTGAGAACCCGGAAATTTTCTAATTTTCTAAAGTTTATTTTATTTAATCGCCCGCCTTTTCTACAGTTTCTTTATTAGAAAAATTTCCCAGATAAAGTTTATGAGCAAAGATAGTTTTAAAATGATTTTTCTAGTATCGGTTAGTTTTTGAGAAATTAAAAGCGTTATTTTGGACATGGGACCCGCTAGTGCGGTAAATGCATTATATTTTTGACAACTTGTTGGAATTTTGTATTAAGTGGTATTATTTTACAAGGTGTTAAGATATTTGTATTGGAGAGACAAAAAGATAAGTTTTAAACCTAAAGGTGACAAGTGTCACCATAAGATTTAGTTTTGAGTTTGACTACTATTCATAACTTTACCATTTAATTAAAATTGGTCAAAAATCTCTTCATTTTGCAAGCTTCTTGGCCGAATTCTCTTGCTCAAAGAAGGAAAGAAAAGCTCTCAATTTTCTAGTCTCCAATCTTGCCCAATCTTTCAATTAAACCAATTAATCTTCCAATTACTCCATAAAACCTCTTAGTTTGGTGGAGTTGTTTGGAAAGCTAAGGTGACTAGTTGCTCTATCTCTTGTATTGCTAAGGTGAGTTGTGAAGGACCCCTCTCCTTCCTCTAATGATGTTCAATTCATGATTGGTGGTGGTATAAGATGCACTTTTATGGATTATATCTTGATTTTGGTTGAATTGGTGAAGTTTTATAATTATTGGGGATTTTTATGTTTTCATAAGGATGTGATTATGGGGTCATGTATGATGATTGGAAATGATGTTTAAGGACTCTATGAGGTGGAGAAAGTGGTTAATTGCAAACAATTTCTGTTTTGGAAGAAATTTTGGAAAGTTAGGGTTTATGATGATAACATTCTGCCCGAATTTGTAGCCCATAGATAGAGGCCGAATTGGCCTTGGCTTAAAACATGAAAGTTGTAAAGAATGATATTTTAGAGGTTCCTACAAATTTCAAGTCAATCGGAGCAGCATACCTTGTGAAAAGACGGAATTCCCCTTGCTGTCCTGGTTTTACCCGAATTTGGGAATTGCTTCTGTAATTGGTTGTTTTGGTCAGGAATGCTTCCGAATTGGTTGTTGAGGTCTTCTGATGAAATGTAACCCTGTTTCTTAGCTTTCAGCTGGTTTTGGAATTTCTAGATTTGGACTTAGGTAGACTGATTTATGATGTTTCCGCTAGAATACGTTCTGTGAATCTGTTTTTGTGATTCGGTGTAGTATCTCATTTTTGACCTTGTTACATTCAAAACTGGGTTGAGTGACCTTCTACAATATTGTATCCCTATCTCTTAGTTTCGAAATGGTGTATCTTGCACCTTCATCCGACAATCGTAGTGCCTTTGGTGCCATTACCGCAAAAGGATGTCAAAACTATTTTTCTGGTTTTGAGCTTAACTTTCATTTCCAAACTTTTCCCTAGCTTGACTTGTACTAGTACTACTTGGAGCTTGCTGAATGGCTATTGATGAACTTGTTGTTGTGTGTGTACCTTTGGGACTGGCTGAAGAAATAATGAAGCCATGAGGCTGGGAAAGTAAGCAAATTTAGGGAAGTGCTGTCCGAAGTTTTAAAGGTTTGATTGCTTTGAGTTTGTGATCTAAGATTTGATTTGAGCAAGGCAATGTTATATGATGGATGATTTCTGAAGCCATGGCGGTGATGACCTCAAACTATTTCTGAAAGTATTTATGAACCTTTCTGCATTATTTACTTTTGAACTGTTTCCAAAGTTACTTTTGTACCGTTTTTTTGCATTATTTACCTTTAAACTGTTTTCAAAGTTACTTTTGAATTGTTTTCTTGCATATCATGCGTGCTTGCATGTGAGTGTTCCTTATTTCCTATATTTTCTTGACTTCATGACTTGTATATTGATTGATAACGTGTTAAGTGCTTTGAATGATTTCCA